>CM067070.1:21908198-22508198 GCA_033980235.1 Diadema setosum
AATTATGCTAATTTATGCATAATGATGCATGAAATCAGACAATTTAGTATAAATCACTAAATAAAGCTCAAAATGGGCACATTTTTTGTGTAAATATTCTTTTTAGCGTCCTGAGCAAATATAAGAGAAAAAAATTGTGCCATCAGTAAAAATTTCATAAGTATTTTATTGTTTTTTGAATTTCTTATGTATTTCTTTGTTTTTGTTGACTTTATGTTTTTCATTGTTTTTTCGATGAAACTTGTCCGCGACATTGTTCCGATCAAGAAAATATGTTATTAATTGATTTTAATCAATAAAACTCTAAAATAATAATACTTTTATGAAATTTGCCTGTAAGCACAGTTTGCATTGAAATTGTACACGAATTCACGTTTTCGAGCAATTTTTGGTCTGACATGCACATACATATTTATGCGCAACTTTGGAACCGCGCACCCGGGCATTGCAAATTTGGTGTCAAAAGATGCGGGAGACTCAAAAGAAACGAGTCATGAAATGTGGCGGCGATAGCTTTTCACGTTAGCGATACATCGCGCGGAATATGCCCCCCCCCCCCAGCCTAGTTAGGGTTAACCAATAGGTTATGGGCACCTCATGGAGGAAAGGGAGACTCTGCATCATTCTCAACCTGCTCAAAAGAGAAGTGAATTCTATTAACCCATTAAGGACAGGCTGATTTTGCTACAACATGCATTTCTCATAGACACCTGCCCGAGTATACTCAGGACTCGTCCTCAACGGGTTAAAGGGGATGGCTAGTAACCGATCAGTGGGAATCAGTGGGAATGCTGAGGGATGATTGTTCCAATCCTTGTGGGATTCATTTAAGAGTACATTATATATCTACTGTTGTGTGAAAATTATTTGCTTCCAAACGGTCTCATATTCAAGTAATGTGCTGATTAATGCCCCGTCACTGACCAGGCACGCTAACCTGGAAACATTAAACTGCACATTACTTGAATGTGAGACCATTCTGAAGCAAATAATTTTCACACAACAATAGATATATAATGTACTCTTAAATGAATCCCACAAGGATTGGAACAATCATCCTTCAGCATTCCCACTGATTCTCACTGATCAGTTACTAGCCATCCCCTTTAAGAGCTTTATCCCAAAACAGGTTTAGCACTATTTTTTTTGTTTTGAATTTAAAGTAAGACCATCATCACATAGAGCAAAATAGATAATATCCAGTGATACCTCACTTGTCTTGTTGCATAAAAACAGAATATTATCAAAGTAGTGATAGAAAAAATATCCCACATTTTCTTTGTTTAATAGGTATGTTTAATAGGTTTAATTGCAAATATCTAAAAATTACAAATATGGAGTTCACTCATTTTGCAGTCAAACTCTTCACATGCTGACAGGGATGTATGTACACAACATCATTTGGCCCGTTGAGGACGAGTCCCGAGTATACTCGGGCAAGTGTCTATGGGAAATCAGCCCGTCCTCAGAGGGTTTAAAAAAGCACAAAAAATCAGCAATCAAAAGTCACAGATGTGATCACCTCTTACCAGTTTATGAAGGAAATTGTTGAACATCATGGCTACTCTCTGCACCAACACCGGGTGGGTAAAGATAGTGGTAATTTCTGGGGAAAATATGTAAGAGCAATGGTTTTTGCTATTCAGTTGTTATTTCTATCCTCTACATTGAACTAAATACATTTCCATAAACATTGGCTCACAACGTACACAATGATTTACATGATATAATCATTATTTCTATTATCTAAGTAAAATTAAATAAATGTTAGTAAATATTGCCTTACATGAGTACAGAAAATGTTTTCCCAATTTTCATTTTATTTCATTTTGCTTTTGGCTACGACTCCTTAACCCTAAAGGGGCCGGGCTTTTTTGGCTATGCTCAGGCCGGGGGGGGTTATCGCGATGAAATTTTGCATGCGTGAGACCTGCGTCATAATCTACAAGATTGTGTCATAAGATTTTTTGAAACAATCAATTTCTAATTTTAATTAATTAATTATGCAAATTAAGCTCAAGATCATATTTTAGCCTAATTAAAAGCATTGAGAGTCTAATTTTTGGTCTGTAAATCTGTTGCAGCATATTCAACGATTGTACATCACAAAAACTTCCAAAATTCATTTCAATTCTTATGTATTTTATTGTTTTCAGAATTTCTTATGTATTTCTCTGTTTTTCAACTTTTGTTTTTTCTTTGTTTTTTCATTGGAAATTGTCACTGACCACTTTTCTACCATAATTAGCACAAAACTAATCAATGAAAGTGATTAATTGTAAAAATAATCAGGTTTTAATGACTTTCACGACAGAGCACTGTTTTCCATAGGAAATGTACACAAAATCACAAAATTGTGCCCGTTTTGGGGCGACATTCCGTTACAAAAAAGGGCGTGGCTTCGCAAAAGTATGTGCGGACGTCGCAAATTTGGTCTCAAAAGTTGCGCGAGACTTGAACAAACAAAGTCAAGAAGCCTCGCGACGAGGCCTTCTCACGTAACAGAATTATAGCGCGAAACGTCGAGGGGGGGCGGATTCCGCCCCCCCCCCCGGCCCTTTTAGGGTTAACCCACTGCATACCACATTCATTTCCTGTCAATAGGAATGTGTGTGAAATTTGTGCACAGTGGATTCATCGGTGCAGAAAGGCTTAAAGGGCTCTGTTCTATTCATTTTCACAGGGTCATGATTCATATATTTCATATCTGTTCAAACTTTCCATTTCTGTATACTCCGCCATATGACTCATATCTGTTTTCACTTCATTGAAATCTTTAAAGGCTTCTGTTGCGGTATATCATTGGGTGGTAAAAAGCTTTAATGGTGCACCACATATTCTTTCTTGAGTATGTACAGGTGTATCCAGCACTAAAAAGGGCATATTTCCATTCCCCACGTTTTGGCAAAGCATGTTCATGCCATTTTCAAGAGAATGAAAGAGAATTCTCTTGAAAACGGCAACAACATACTTTCCGAAAAGTTGGGAGTGGGTAGGCCCTTTTCAGGGCCACATACATGCAAAAAGGAAAGAATATGTGGTGTGCTGTTAAGCCTTCTCCCATCCAATTTTCACTTCATTATTTTTCAGTTTTGCTTACCGCTCGTGATGTAGACCAGCGTACTCATGGTCTCATTCGACATGATGTTGTAGAACCGCGCGATGCCGCACATCTGTCTCAGCGACTCCTCCTGCTGGCGCCGATCGGTCGGCGACAGTTGCATCCACTCCCCGGATTCTCTCTGCCCCTGGAGCACTTTGATCTGCTTCACGTACTATGGTGTTGTCAAGGTAAAAAAAGAGTCAGCACAAATCCGTATCAATAAAGGCCCACAAAATAGTTAATGTAGACAACAGTACTTGAAGTTTTGAGATGATTTGCTTTAGCTGAAATAGAAATAGCTCAAGAGAAAAGATATATGCTTGAAGATTCATTGAGTGCGAAAAGGGACTTTAGTGTAAAGTTTTGTGGGTTTTTTTTCAGCACTATAATTCTTGTATGCCCCACACTGCCACTTCATGAGTAAATTCGTGTCATCTCCAGACTACAGCTTACATTCTCTGTTCTATGCGTTAACAAAACGGCACTTCAAATAACACATAAGAATACATATAGCGAAAGAAAGTTGTCCATTTTTTGTTTTTTTCTAACTCATGTGCTTGGCCCGGTACATATCTGCATTTACAGTACCAAGCAATTCTAATGACATGGTGCTCAAAATCAATTTGCACAAGACAAACCAGTTGTGACAAATGAGAAGATTAACAATTTGTATAACATTTGATATGTGAGACGTATAAGGATCAAGAGCCTGGAAAGGTCATCCATCAAATTTCAGACCATCAGATTCTTTAATTACAATGCAGCAGAAAATGCTAACAGAGTAGACTGAATATTACTCATAATTTCATTAAAAGCACCTATCCAGCATCTAAAAGTATAATCAAATCTGCCAATAGATAAGTCATATTTCAATTCAGGATATGTTTATTGTAGTCATAAGCTTTCCATTAAATACTCTATCAATAGACCATGGCAACTCCATTACCATCTTAATCACATTTATCATCACCATCATTATCATCATTTATTTCATTATCATTACCATGGTAACTCTATCTCCAATCTAATCATACTACTTATCATCATCATCATCATCATCATCATCATTATCATTCATTTCATTGACTACTCTATCATTACCATGGCAACTCCATCAACATTCTAATCACACTACTCATCATCATCTTCACTACTGCAGACTTACATCGAGGGCCTCATCGAGAAGGAAGATGGAGTCGTTGATGAGATGGTTGACGAATTTCAGGAAGAGAGGTGCCACGGCATCCTCCATGTGAGCTATTGCCTCCTCTGCTACTATCTGAGAAGGTGTAATGGAGAAATTTTAGAATGCATTATAGAAAAAGTGTAGTCGCCGGGTAAATGTACAAAATTGTTTATCAAAGGCACTGTTTTGACCATAAATGTTTAAATAGAAAGATAGAAACCATATTTCTACAAAGGTTTTGAAAGCTGTATGTGAATAAGTTTGAGATGTGTTGCCACAGTGTCCTCCATGTGAGCTATTGCCTCCTCCGCTACTACTATCTGAGATGGTGTAACAGAGACATTTCAGAATGCACTATGAGTCTAGTCAAGATCATAGCGACTGGACAAATGCACGTCAAAAAAAAACTTTTTAACAATGGCAGCACTTATCCAACTCGAAATACAGAATCATATGCATTCATGTGCATTTCGAAAGGTATATAAAAATGTAATTTTAAACGCACTTCTGCGGGTGCCGCATTCATCTAAAAATCATAACTGCGATTCTGAAGTTGCCACTGTGCAGCTGCTTTGCACCACTCAATCCAGCAGGCAGAGATCACCTAAGGCGCATGGTGATGAACACATTCAACCCGTTCCTTCCGCAATTCTCCTAGTGCCTCTAATGCCTCAAGCACATTTGAAATCACCCTTTATTGGTTATTTCATATTGGCGTTTCTGACTAGAAATGAAAACATAGTTACATTCTTTTTTATCGCACAAATACCTCAAACATGTTCAAAATGGCGATTATACTCAAGAATATATTTTTAAAAATGCACACAGTATTTACATCATGTTCAGTTTGAAAACTTTGAGCTGCATAATTATACCTTAAAGCACCAAGTCTATGAATTTTACTAGAAATGAGTTCATGAACAAAAAATAAATTTAAAAATATGCTAAACGCTCAAAAAAAAAAAGTGAGAGTCTGTTGATCATATCCTATACATGTAGATGATAATGTTATTTAAGTAAACCATTTATTGTATATGCCAAATATTATGCAAGGTTTTTATTAGATGCTATTCGTGAATCTAAAAGCATGCAAAAAATATCTCATTCCAACATAAATGTGATGTGCACATATACATTTCTCCTTTTCTGTCTCATATTCATGTTATTGTTATGTTACATTGTGATACAGGGCCCCCAAGAAAAGTGTATTTACCACTTTTAGGGTTTTGGAGACCCTGTTCAAATGAGACCAATATATGCATATCGTCGCTGGAGTGACAAGACTTTGTTTCTCAAATTTTGGTGAAAATGACCTTCTCGGATTTATGGTCAAACAATTGGTCAAGTGAGGTCCTGTCCACATCCTAACTGTCTTACCCCAAAAATGAAGCCACCATGACATGTCAAAGGAAAGGATATTCCATTCACCATAGTGCTTTGACCGCCATGTTTTTTTGCTCTCCTGAACATTTGACATTTTGTAGATATGAGATCTTGTTGCCCCAGCGATATATAAATTAATAAATAAAGCAACTCCTGTTACCGAGTCTCACCTTTATTTGATTCCTGTGCTGCGGCATGCTCCAGAGGTACTTGAGCACTTTGTACATGGGGCGCCGATAGTTGAACTTCTGCTCAAACTGGTGGGGGTCACCGGTGAACTCGATGTCGACGAAGATGCTGATGAGGGAGCGAGAGATGTGCTCCCCGAGAAGGTGGGCATTGAAGGCTTTCTGCCGATGGAAGCTGTCGGGACAAAAAAGAAATCCCCAAATGCACCATCAGTATAATAATCAGATGTCTTTGTGGGAGCTTTACCTCTATTTATTTGTCACTATAGCACACAAGTTATGACACTTTCTTTTGTCATTTGTATCAAACATCACATAGTTATCTGTTAACTTGGCAACTGTAAATCCCTCCATATTATAAACTCTCACAGTCTTGAGTGAAAAAATACAGTTGATATCTAATGCAGGTTGAATGCAAGTGGTTATAACTGATTGAGTTACGTTGTGTGTGACATCTGATCTACAAAAAAAAAAAAGAGCCATAGAGGGTGGAGCAGTAGAGGGTGGAATCATTGAGGGTGGAGCCAAGGAGAGTAGAGAAAAATGGAAAAATGGGGAATGGAGCCATGGAGGGTGGAAAAATGGGGAATGGAGCCATGGAAGGTGGAGTCATGAGATTAGAGTCATGGAGGGTGGAGAAATGGAGGGTGGATCAATGAAAGGTGGATCAATGGAGGGTGGAGTCATGGAGGGTGGAGTCATGGAGGGTGGAGTCATGGAGGGTGGTGCCATGGAGGTTGGAGTCATGGAGGGTGGAGTCATGGGGGTGGAGCCATGGAGAGTGGAGCCATGGAGGTTGAAGCCATGAAGGGTGGAGTCATGGAGGGTGGAGCCATGGAGGGTGGAGTTATGGAGAGTAGAGGAATGAAGGTAGGAGCCATGGAGGGTGAGGCCATGGAGGGTGGAGCCATGAAGGGTGGAGTCATGGAAGGTGGAGCCATGGAGAGTAGAGGAATGGAGGGAGGAGCCATGGAGGGTGGAGTCATGGAGGGTGGAGCAATGGAGGCTGTAGCCATGGAGCAAAAGGGAGGAAACAAATTTGGAAGAGCAGATGTTGGAGGAGCAACTAGGGGAGGAGCAAGAGGGTGAGGAGCAAAGGCAAATATTGTAGGTGCAAAGGGGGCAGGAGTGGGGGTAGGGGGACAGTGGGGGGGGGGGGAGCTGGAGGAGTGGAGATGGGGAGATGGATGAAAAAGGCACTGAAAACAACTCACACTGGGATGACAATACCACGACTGCCCGGCTTCTCCTCAGGCATGAGACCTTCCAGAATCTCGGCCAGCTTGGCTCGCTGATGGGGGTTGGTCATGTGACTCTTATTGCCCATGAATACAGTCACAAAGGTCATCAGGTCCTTGAGTGACTCACCTGATGTGAGGGAAACAGAATGATATAAAGCCAACAAATGAATCTGAATCAAAATTGGGATGAATCTCAGTTGAAGGTTATAACAGATCAGATCAATTTAATTCAATTCAATTCAATTCAATTCAATTCAATTCAATTCAATTCAATTCAATTCAATTCAATTCAATTCAATTCGTTTATTTCATTCTCATTTTTCCTTCCAACAAAACATAACACAAAGTAAATCAGAAAATCCATCATAAGCATATACAGTACAAAGTGCGAAGGATAAACGATGTACAACAAACTAATAGAGATGAATTATGTGGTATACATACGGGAAAATACAAAGTTATATTTTGAGGAGAAAAAAAAAGAGAATTGAGAGGTCCACTAAAAAGCAGTGCTTGTAGATTGTGGATCACTGAAAAGTGGATATTTTTGCGTGAGTAATTTTCTGTGCTCATGCTGGTAAGACAAATTTCAAATGTTTTTAATTCCACGGAATCAAGACATCAATGGAATATATAACAAGCAAAATGATTCTCGCATTCTGATTTTTGTGCTGTATTTTCTGAGTGTGCAAACTGCATGAAAATTTCCACTTCAATACAGTATTCATTTTTTCAGAGGGAAGCATCGTGAGAGAAAAGTTCTCACTCCTGCATATTAATTCTTAATGTTTCAATCCATAACATAACAATGATGGAGAACATCCAAAAATCCTCTGTTGAAGTTCAAAAGAGTTTGGAGAAACATTCCATGGAAACTTCTGCTCAGCTATGCTTATGTATGTTCCAACATGTGAGTTCTAGTTTAGTATGTAAACCCAGGGATGACATGGCACTCAACACAGGTGGCACATACCTCCATCTTCAAACTTTGCCTCGTTGAATCTCCGCAGGAACTGGAGGTACGTGACAAGATTCTCAGCGAGAAACTCGGGGACGGTGCTCAGCTGGGCGGGAGGCTTGCTCGGGAGGGGCAGGGAGGGAACGATGAAGGCGGAGGGATCGTCCGTTGTGGCGTACAGAGTGACGAGGCGAGCCGTGGCGACGTGGAGGTTGAAGGCCATGTCCAGGAGTTGGGGCTCAAGGAGGGCGGTCTTGATGCTCAGGAATAGCGACATCGCTGTGGGAGCAAGAAGGAACGATGAGACATTACAAACTAGAGAAGCACTCTGAGAGCGCAGACGTCCGCCAAGCAGCTCATTTCCACGACTGATTTTGACCTTCCACAGAGAGCAGCATTCCACCCACACGTATGCATGCCTGAAAGTTGCCAGATTTCCCAATATAGAACATTTTGTTACGTCATCAACTTCCAGCTGCACGGCGTGCCTCGCCTTAGCAGAAAATAGAGCACGCACTTTAGTGCACGCATCAAACCTCAAATATGTGCAGTTTGAACTCAAAAGTTCATTGACCCTACCTGCTAAAATATTGAAAATCCTTCATACAGTGTAAAATCCATAAAAATTCCTGGATCAGTGACAAAATTTAATCACTGTTCATTGTGTCATTCTCAACCTTCCCTGTAATTTTGAGTTATTTTGCACACGGTCAAACAAACAAACCAACGTCGAAGAAAACATAACCTCCTCCCTTGGCGGAGGTTATTATAACAAAGCTGTCACGTATCATTACTATGAAGAAGCTTAAAAGGGATGGTATAGTTTTGGTGAGATAGGTGATTTAGATTTAACTCTTTGCGAGATGGTTAGAAACAAGTAGATGAAATATTAAAGGGCATACAATCTTAAGAGGAATTACAAGTTTCTTTGATGAAAATCACTTTTGAAATGGCCAAGATAACTGTATCCAAAAACAAATTGTGTTTTGGATATCTTAGCAATTCAAAAACCCATTTTCATCAAATAAGACCTTGAATTCCTCTTAGAATTCTATGCTCTTTGACAGTCCATAAGACATTTCTCATTATCTCAAGGAATTATCATGAAAAGAAGTTAGAAACCTGAAGTCCCATCTCAACCAAAATTGTACCATCCCTTTAAATGTATGGCAAAGAGGCAAACTTGCTTGCACAAACACACTTTTAGATGCCATTAATACATAAGATGACAAGGTATGACAAGGTATCTTCTCAAAATTCTCTTTGGCACTTGATTAGAATATAGAACTCGCCAAAGTAATTCACTGTCTCACACAGCAGCAAGTGTAGGGGAGTTCGAGAAATAACCTTTGTGTCCTGAAAAAGGCACCTGGGCGAGGTCAACCAAGTGGCCTTATCAATCTGAATTGTTGTCCACCAGTACTACCCAATGACAAAGACTATATTTCATATCGTTGCTGGGGTGACAAGACCTCGTATCTCAAAAATGTCAAAAAATTTTTTTTTTAGCTTAATGGTCAAATAATGGGTCAAGTGATGTCTTGGCCAAACCCTAACTGTCTTACTCCAAAAATGAAGCCACCATGACATGTCAAAGAGAAGGCTTTCCCATTCACTATAGTGCTTTGGCCGCCATGTTTTTTTCGCTCTCCTGAACATTTGACAATTTTGAGATACGAGGTTTTGTCACCCCAGCGACGATATACCGTACTACCCCCTCTTTTTTTTCCCTCTTTCTTTTATTTCCTAATGCACCTGTTGCACCCCCCCCCCCATGCACATATTCAAACATTTGCAGGACATTCTGCATATTCTAGCTCAATAAATAGGGTTCAGCTTCAGAGCAAATGCAATGTCTATGTATAATTGCTCAGTCCCACACATATCATTCCATGTAAGCCCACCTCGCAATACTGATACTACCTTTATCCATCCTCTCGCGCAGCTGCACAACAACAGGGTTCCCCGTCGTTCCCCCCATCTGCTGGACCATCTCCTGAAAGGCCTGCTGTATGTGGTGCAGCTCCCGGTTAATAGCGTAGAACCGATCGATGAGGGCCTGGAACCCCAGCTGCAGGCAGGACTGCGTCAGGAAGAAGATTCCCGAGGCGAAGTTGTAAGGGGGACGGGTGGGGACCTCGACCCCCTCATCGCCCTCCTCCCTGCGGACCATTCTGGTTTCCTTCGGAAGACCTGCCAGGGAGGAATCAGATGAAATTCTTTGTGAATGTTCCACCTCTATCTGCAAAGCCCTCTTTTATCTCTCTTTCTACAACACTTGGTGATCTTTCAAGTATGCAGTGCTTAAAATATAACAATAATAATATAAAATATCACAGGAAAAGGAAAATTGTTGTTTCTTTTTAAGGGGAAGAAAAATACGAGAAAGATCAAGTATGAGAAACATTTATGCCCCTTTTCTCCATGTATTATTTCAACAAAAGCATGTGAGTTTAAAAAAAAAGTAAGAACAAAATTAACATCTTGATAAAAGATTCTTCTTTTCATAAGTACCATTTCAATCAAAAGAGCACAACATCCATGAAATATAAAAAATCAGCGAAGTGTTTGGGGCAGCACAGCTACAGAAGTTGCGCTGAACAAAACATCACAAGCTTTTTCCTTGAAGAGACAATGTCAAGAAAAGATAGACAGAATAGGGGAGGGAGGATGGTGTCATTTGAGCTCAAAGTCTGAATGTTTGTGACGTCTGCATCATGGACACATTCAGAAAATAATTTTGCCGTGTGACCTCACAATTTGATAGGTATTGTCAGCAAATTAACACAGCATTTCCATTTGACCATCTTTTCCTATATAGGAATAATGAAGGGACAGATGAATGATAAACGATAGTGCTGAAAAAGTGAAATCATATGGCAATAGCTAAGGCAAAAATATCAAATTAATTCCCTCCACAGTAACCATCTTTCTAGAACTTCTACATGCCCAACAACAACACAATGAAATTGTATAAGGGACTTTGGGTTAGGGTTAGGATTGGGTTCAAGATAAGGATTAAGGTTAGGGTCAGGGGAAGGGTCCGGGGTAATTGCCCAGGGGGTAATTGCCCTCGACCCCAATGAAATCTTTCTTAGAATCTGCAAATTTTTTAAAGACGAATTTTGTTCTTTCTTTCTTCACTCCTTCTCTCTCTCTCTTTCTCACTCCTTGTCCAGAAAGAGAGAAAGAGAGAGAGAAGAAAAAAGAACTGAAACAAAATAAAAGAAAAGACAGAGATTGTACAAAGAGAAACAAAAGATGAATAAATGAATGACCTAGAAGATGGACTCCAGCCTGGTTCATCTGTTCATCTGTGGCGTCTTGCGGGAGATTGACGCTGGCGTAGCTCAGGTCAACCGACAAAATGGCCGTCGTGTCCGGCTTGGTGAAGGGTCCGCAGAAGCGGAGGAGCACGGACGCGAGGTTGATGAAGAAAGCGTCGCTGGCAAAGGCGATGCCGAACGTCGGCAGTTGCCTGGCCCACATCTTCTTGCGGCCTGATGAGAAAGAAAGAAAGGAAGCAGAGAGTAATGATGATAACAATTTGCATGATTTTGGTACTCCTTACTGGGCATCGTTCCTTTACCTGATGAACAAATTTGCTGGGACATTTCACTGCCATTCAGCATGAATGTCTAGATATTACATTCTGAGGGATCTGATTACTGTAAAACTAGAAATTTTCATGTGCATTTTACTTTCGCGAATCTCACAAGAGCCAAGATTTGTGAAATCGAAATGCAAGAAAAAGGTCTTTGTTTATACTATATGCACGGAATGTCAGTGGCAATTTTGGAAAATTTAATGCCGTGAATATTTTCTTTTTTTTGTTTAACAGTAATTCAAGTTGTGTAATTTTCCTACTCCCAGTTGCTCAGTTTAGAAACTAAATATTTCATGCAAGTTTTTACGACAAATAACCCTTGCTTCAAGAGCTGCAGAGAGGATTCCTACCCTAAGGATGATAATATGATGACAATGATACCAATGACGACAACATTAATCACTATCATCAGTATCACACGTATTAATCATTACTCAATCCTTATTACTATTACTTATCATTAAAAGTAGTAGAATAATTTATATTATTATCATAATCATAAAAGTGGTCATTATTATTATTACAAAATACTACACTTCTTTATGACTGTCATCATTATTATCAACACAGTTATCACTTTCATAAAAGTGGTAAAGGTAGCAAAGAAAGGTTATAAGCATCGATATATGATTTACATTCTGCTTGAATCTACCATCCAACTGTCAAACTCTGTGATGCTCCAGTCACTACAAATATCTCATTCATCCTGTTAGGAGACAGGGACTCCACCCACCTGTGTTGGCGTGGATGCACCGGCCGATCCAGGCGAGGAGGCGATTCTTGTTCTCCGGCGAGGACTTGAAGAGGGCGCGCATAATTCTGTAGACATGATCGGCCAGTTTGCCGATTGGCTGGTTCCGAAGGGATGAGGCAAGATTAAAATGATATTATTTTGATGCTGCTCATCATAAAACCTATTCGACTTTGATTGTCTGATTTTGCTCCATTTTGCCACCAAAATTACAAGTGGGTCTCCACATATAATTACCTCAGAATTATGATTTTTTTTTTTTTTTTTTTTAAGGGGATGGCTAGTAACTGATTAGTGGGAATCAGTGGGAATGCTGGAGGATGATTGTTCCAATCCTTGTGGGATTCATTTAAGAGTACATTATATATGTATCATTGTGTGAAAATTATTTGCTTCAGAATGGTCTCATATTCAAGTAATGTGCAGTTTAATGTTTCCAGGTTAGCGTGCCTGGGTCCCGTTGCTAGAAACTTTGCGTTTAAACGCAACTTGCAACTGATTGTCACTGGCCAATCAAAATCATTGTTGCATGCATGTCTTCTTAATAGGGCAGACCCTGAGCCAATCAGAATGGTTGTTTCAAAATTAGCAATTATTTGCAATTGATTGCAACTTTCTTGCAACGGGGTCCTGGTCAGTGACAGGGCATTAATCTGCACATTACTTGAATATGAGACCATTCTGAAGCAAATAATTTTCACACAACAGTAGATATATAATGTGAGAAAATATTGCCCAAACTGAAAGCATATTGCCCGAGTCGAAGACGAGGGCAATATGTTTTCAGTGCGGGCAATATTTATCTGGTACCTCCCGAAAGAAAGGCCAGTCAATATCATAATTATTACCTATCCCTCTAGGTAAATTAAGAAAATATGTAAATACGGCTATACACTACAGTATATATGATACAGATCAAGCCACATTTGACTACCTGTAGACCATCAACATGTTGAATAATTGCAAAATTGTTCATCAGTGTATATCATTCAACTCCAACTTCAAAGATACATGTAGTTGTAACAGGCAAACTTCAAACTTCTGAACGTTCTTACACTTTATTTTTACTTCTCTTTTAAAAGTTTGAGAGTTGTAAAACTGATGGTCACTGTGCAATTACTGATCACAAATGGACTAGTCACATTGCCTAGTGCTGCTGTATGTGGTCGACCTTGTATGAGTTGATTTATCAGCGTTCTTCTGCGGTGCGTGTAACTGACACCCTGGACGTCCTGGAATGTTTTCTTTTCGTGGTCGATCGGAATGTTTACGTTTAGAGCAGGGAGGTGAGGAGAGAGATTCCACTCTTTCTCTTCCCACCTCCCCAAACCGAAAGATTGCGCTGTTTGCACATACTGTTACTGTTCCCAGGGAGGTGAGATTCCTCTCACCTCCCTGCTGTTCCGCAGCGACGTGGCGAAAAGCATATTGCCCGCTGACCTTTTAACCCCGCAAAATATCAACTGCTGACCTTTTAACCCTGCAAAATATCAACCGGAATTGCCTTGCAAAACTCCCTCGTATAGGTAATAATCTATAATATTTTCATGTAAAAAATAGTGGATACAACTACAGTGATGATTACAATAGTCACAAAGACAATCAGAGGCTGGACGTTAACCAATTATACACAATAAAGATAAACATGTTTGTGTAAGTAGGGATATAAACTCTTGTAATTTCTAGGAAAGGCGGCATGGCTGAGCAGTGAAGACTACGGAAATACGGACTGGAGGCTTCCACGCACATATGAGGTGCCAGTCTCAACCGGAAAGTAGTGCCCATTGATAATGCACATGATCAATACTGCCAAATCTTTTGGAGGGGACTGTAATGGAAACCTCCAGATAATTTTCAGATTTTTACATTTGAACAACTGATAATTGGTTACACTGGGTACAGAGTGTCAGAATTTATAATGATTGGGATGAGGAATAGGAATGTTTTCAAAATTTATAACAAATCACAATGAACAAGGATGATAACATGGCAACCTCGCCATAAAAATACATGACTGGGGGCTCAAGGAAGAACGATAAAAGAAGAAAGCATGCATAAATCCTACACAGGTGAACTTCTCTTTAAAGCAAATGGTATTGTCAAAGAATTACAAGGCTAAATTTCTGAAATATGTGAGCCTCGTATGTCATAATCCTTGTTCAGTGCGATTTGTTTGGGGTTTTTTTCAGAGTATCTTTTCTGTAGTCTCTGCTCAAGGAGCACAATAAATTCCAATAAATCTATACCTGGCACTACTGATCTATACTGTATGTAATACATGATGTGAAATTATGAAAATTGTCTGAATTCCCCTTCAAGCCATTGGTCCTGCGTGTAGGAGAGCTACACATTATTCACACTTTGAGAGAACTCGCTTTACTAATTCTCATGTAAAGAGCATGGGGATATCATCTGAAGTGGTCAAACATGCATGCACAAAAGGCTGATATCTGACAGTGATCTATCACTTGGTCTACTCCCACTTCATCTAATGGCCATTTAGTCTCAACCCACATGGTCTAATCCTGTTTCGTCTACAACCAGTTCGTCTAATGACCCATCTAGTCCAATTGCCACTTAGCCTCATTACCAGCTGGTCTACTTCAAAATGGGCTATGCCCACTTCCTCTAATACCCACAGTTTATTAGACAAAATGGGAAAAAATCTAAGGAGACAAAATTGCCATCAGACCATCTGAAAATTGGACAAAACCATAAGTAGCAAATCTGGGCATTAGACCAAGTGAGTAGACGACCAAACGGAAATTAGATGAATCTGATAGCAGACCAAGTGAGTTTAATAGCCGTAGTGGTGTTAGAAAAACTGGAAAGTAGGACATTTGATAGAAGGCCAAGTGGCAATAAACCATATATGACATAATCTTCAGGACTGAAGTAGGCAGAGTACACTAAGGAAGAAGAAGAAGAAGGAGAAGAGGAAGAAAAAGAAGAAGAAGACGGAGAAGAAGAAGAAGAAGAAGAAGAAGAAGAAGAAGAAGAAGAAGAAGAAGAAGAAGAAGAAGAAGCAGCCTCACTTTCCAGACGTATTCTTGCGTGGCCTGGTGCTCCCTGGCTGACGTCCTGGACGGCTTGTCAAAGAAATCCATCAAGCCGTTATCTCGCGGCAGACACGAGAGGGAGAGGATGCAGCCAATGAGAGTCTTCTCGTAGCTCTTGGCACTCTTGGGATCCTCTGGCGTGATGTGGTCCATCAGGAGCTGTGATAGAACAAACAATATGAATTAGCCAAGAGGAATTCAAAGTTTATTTGATGAAAAATTGTTTTTGAAATGGCTGAGATACAGAAAAAATTAAGTAAAACATAGTGGTCCTAATAAAAGGGGGTGCGAAATTTTATCAAAATATCTCTTTTTGTTTTGGTTGTACAACATGAATGGGCGAATGAGATTATACAAATAGTAAATAGTCACGAGTGTGATGGTACAAGATTTTGCAGGAGGTGAAAGATAGAGGCGCTCTATTCAACGATGAATCATCATCATCATCTTTCACCGAGTGTGAAATCTTGTTCCACTGCACAAGTAAAGACCAAACACTATTTGTTTTGTACAACATCTCAAACATCAACAGATGTGGTCCACACAGATTCTTGAATTCAGCACAGAAATGGCAATCACTTTCCGTGAAAGACAATGAGTAGCCGAACAGTCGCAGTCACTGTGTATGTACGTATACCAAGCAATGCGCAAAGCCAATCGGTTGAAATTGTTTACAAAAATGAGTGACAAAAGTACGCGCTTGTAAGCGCGCTTGTAATTGTTGAGTGCACGCGGCAAATGTTTGCTTATTGTGACATCAGGGCTGTGCAATGGAACAAAAACTTGGGGGTTAATGGTGAGTTTAACACGGGAGTCAACGGAAATGGGTGACTTCAGCCATGCGCTATCCATTTTTGCTCAAACATGGCTGACAGCATAGCGTGCAATGTAACATTTAACTAAATATCACGTGATGGGCAATCAACCAATTGGATAGCTACATTCTAATAAGGTGTTGCATAAATCCAGATACTTCCTATAATGATCAGCGATAGACACAAACACACACACACACACATGCACAAAGTGAGTCCTCTTAATCTTTTCCAAACACACCTGTGCCAGCTGAGGGTGTCTGGCGTATAAGGCCAGAATCTCGCAGTAGGCAAAGTTCATGGGGTTGACCAGCTGGGGGCTGTGGCTCATCTGCTTGTAGAGGAGATCAAGGACGGGGATGAACGCCTCGCCAATGGGGAGCGAGTCGTCCAGGTGGATGGCATCGGCCACCTCATGGAAGAACTTGACAGCGGTGTCTCCACCTGAAAGTATAGAAAAAGGGGCATTTTTTGACCCCCAACTCAAAATATACAAAGAGTAGGCCAAAATGATTTCCCTTATTTCTACGTACAATAGTTTGAAAGAACCATTGCAATGATGGATAGCTTGTTTTAATCAAATCAAATCCTCTGAACCCATTCAACAAGTGACTGAAAAGAGATAGTAAGGAGGTGCAGATTCATAGAAAAGGGAGAAAAGAGAATAGGGTCACTCAGGCATGCTGTGCAGAAGTATCGCTGAAAATGTATATTTTCCAGTGAAAGTTGTGCCTGTCCCCCCCCCCCCAAAAAAAAAAAAAAAATAGTCCAGAAAAACTAAAGATATTACAATTTTGATTTTGCTTTCAGCCCCCATATTTTGACACTGGGTGGAGAAAAGATTACACACACATACTCACACACGAACACGGACAAACCTAAAAAAAAGAAAATTGACATACCCTCCTCTCTAGTGAAAGACAGAAGTAGAAGATCAAGGACTTGCTGCCTGGTGTTCTGGTCATTGTACACCTCTGGCGTCAGCAGGCAGGTGGCAGCATTTGACACGCAAATCCTCTGGCAGCGCTCTGCGAAGTCTGCAACAGCGGGCTGCGGACAAATGGAAAGAACCGACACAGTACAGCTTATGGCCCTTTGTATACAACTCAAATTCTTTACCTAGACGATGAATAATGTAAATTTGAAAGTACTACTGTAAGAATGCAACAATCCATTACATTACCCAATAATCTTGATCCAGATACTCCGAAAAATTATTTCTCTCAAAAGTCAACTCAAATATTAAAAGTGACTGAAAGAGAAGGTCTAATACCAGAACAGCAATTGTGACTTGCATTAACACAGCAAAAGGCAATATTGAGTGGCATATCTTATATGTATGCAACATTCTACAGTTCCTAATGATAGGATCAATACTCCATTCATTTAATTTTAATGTCTGGTATTAGTTAAGGCAGTGTAACACGGGTGTAAGGTAGAAGGTAGACACACATCACAACTCTATTCTTTATCTCTCTTTTTTTCAACTTAGCTGGCGCAGACTCTCATATGGTAAACTTCTTTGTCTGCTGGGTATAAAAGTTTTTAGAAAACCACTACAAAATCTCTTTTGTCAGGGCAGATGCTCACAGAGAAATCACTACTGGAACTTTCTAGCTAGGTTGATCATATCTCTGTTAACAAAAGAGAAATCCCTTAGGTATTATTAGGTCTGCTAAAACTCTAAATGTGACCACTTAGCTTAACCCGTTGAGGACGAGTCCCGAGTATACTCGGGCAGGTGTCTATGGGAAACGCGTGTTGTAGCAAAATCAAACCGTCCTCAACGGGTTAAAACCCACAAAAAGTTGCAGATTGGGATCCTCTGTAATGGACCAAAATATGTCATCTGGGTTGACGGACTCAATTTGTTCAAAGTTTGTCTTGCCAGAGAGAGCTACCTTATCTCTATCTCCCGTCAAAATTTGGTGGCTTAAAACAATACGGAAATTGAGATGTTAGCAGCTTTTCCACACCATTTTTTTTTTTCTTGGCACAGGTGCTCCTTTCACTGTAAAAGAGAACATGTTTTCATTATCTCTAAATCCTTTTTTTCCCCTGTCTAGGAAACTGCACCTCCTTAATAAGTTATTTCTTATTGCAGTCCCTTTTTGAATGGGTTAGCATTGTCCAATACTAGCAAGTTTTTATCATTTCAAAGCTGAGAGCTTACTCTTTTACTATACTGTAGAAAAGTGGAATTTCATTTGGGCTACTTGTGCAGGTTTCGAACTGGACAGTCGCTAATATGAAGAGGACCACATTCATTATGAAATATGACTCTCAGAAGCTTGGAGTTGTTAACCTGCTGAAGGTGAGTCCCAAGTACACTTGGGCAGGTGTCTATGGGAAATGCATGGTATAGCAAAATCAGGCCGTCCTCAAACGGATTCAGAGTCTTTTGGGAGGCTCACATCTTTCTTGAGCATGTCTGCCGCCCTCTGGTGGGAGTCCACCAGGTAGTTGATGATGTTCTTCTCCCCGGCCATTCTCGCCTCATCCAGGCAAGGCTTGCTGGAGTCTGTCATGTGGATGATGTGGAAGGAGGGGTCTGGGAGGAGCAGCCTCTCAAAGAGGGCCTGAATGGAATGGATGAGAACAATAATAATAATAATGATAATAATGATGATAAAAATAATATAATAATAATAATAATAATAATAATAATAATAATAATAATAATAATAATGATGATAAAAATAATATAATAATAACAATAATAATAATAATCATAATAATAATAATAATAATAATAATATTAATAATAATGATAATGACAATAACAATAATAAATGTTCGACAACTATAATAACAGTAGTAATGATGATGATAATTGATGATGATAACTAGAAAAGAATTGCGAAGGTCTGCACTCTCCGAGTGCTTTCATCATCTAGGCTGCTGATCTCTAGGGGTTATCTGGATATCTTTCTGGCCCATTCAATCTGTACAATGAGTGAAGCCGCCACACAGCCATCTTTGATACCAGGCACATACTATGGGAACTTGAACATATTTCCCATATAGACTGTCACCAAGACTATGTAATGTCATGAGCAAACATATGGGCGATGTGCGTGGTAAGATGGCAGCGCAGTGGCTTCAAAGCAATTAGCCTACAAGACGTCCAGATACCTGCTGTAGAGATCAATGGTTTTAATCACAAGATGACATTTGACCTCACCATGTCAATGTTCTCCCAGGAGAGCCAAGACCACTGCTCCCCGTGCTCCTTCTCCAGCTGGTCTGCCATGTCTACCAGGTAGACACAGCGGGCAGGCATCCCAGCATCCAGGGTTATGCCATCTACAGGGGGGGGGGGGGGGGGGGGGGGGAGGGTATGGATGTAAGACATACATAGCATGGTATCATCAAATCATATTTCATGATGCAGGCCAGCTACATTTAAAGGGGATGGCTAATAACTGATCAGTGGGAATCAGTGGGAATGCTGGGGGATGATTGTTCCAATCCTTGTGGGATTCATTTAAGAGTACATTACATATCTATTGTTGTGTGAAAATTATTTGCTTCAGAATGGTCTCATATTCAAATAATGTGCAGTTTAATGTACCGTCACTGTACAAGCATGCTAACCTGGAAATTGTGGATTCAAGCAGACACGAGTATGTTGAGCTCGTAACTATGAACTACCGAAGTTTGCATGCAACAAGCACAATCTAATGCCGACATTGCCACTGCAAAAGCTCCAACTTTGTTGGAAACAAAGTTGGAACTTTCCAACTTTCCAGCTTTCCAACTATCTGTTGGAAAGCGGTCTGCATGCTCACCTTGATCGACAGTAATAAGGAAGACTTTCTGGATGACCGAGTCCACTAGACTGATCTCTCTGGCCGTTGAAGTGACCTCGATGACACTAGCCTTCTCGCAGGGGTCAGCAGACAATGCATGAAGACAGGATGGGATGAGAGAGAGAGAGAAGAGAGGACACAAATAATACCATTTCACATTAAAGGGATGGTACAGTATTGGTGGTGATGAGAACTGGGCTTCTAACTTTTTGTGAGATACCAAGAAAACGCTTATGATATAGTACAGAGCAAACCAATTTAAGAGGGATTCAAAATTGGGTTTGGAATTCGATGACCGAAACATCCAAAAACAAAGCGATCGTAATAGAAGGTGGGTCCCACACTTTATTAGAAACAGAATCAGTCTGTTTTGGATATCTCAGCCATTTCAAAACCAATTTTCATCAAATAAATGTTAAATTCATCATGGAACTTCATGCTCTTTCATATTTCATAAGAGGTTTCTCATTATCTCACCAAAAAATGTTAGAAACCTAAAATTAGGCCTCAACCAAAACCATACGATCCCTTTAAGCTCCAAACATTTACTCTTTTTTCAAAATTTTTCCAATAGTTATGCACAAGGACGGCAATGTGAACAGGGCATTGATGATTTATGTCACTGTCTTTTCTCTTCTTTTTTTTTATAAGTTGTTATGCATCGCAATACAAACATTCATACAAAAAGCAAAACAAACAAAAGAATACTTTGGGCATTATTGTCCATGGTTATAATTCAAACTTTGTTTGAATGGCAAACAAAAATATTCAAATGAGTGAAATAGCGAGGAATTGTGAAGTCTCTTCTGCCTGGCTGGTGTATATCCCTAAGCTGCTAGCAAATATGAAGTCAACTTCAACTCACATACCACCACACAATACTTATTATCATTTTGTAACTTCACAGCATGCTTGAAGACAAAGGGTGTAGTTAATTGCACAGGTATAATTAATTTATCTAATTCACTCTCTCATGCCAACCATATGGAAATGGCAATGACATTATTCATGAACAGCTTGTCAATGGTGTAGTTAAAAGTAGGAAATCTTATTCTGTGTACATTTACAAAGCATCCAAAAGTCCCATGATCATACTAATGAAACCTGTAAAAATCAAATCCAGATTGGAATCTCACTTTTGGTGCCTCTGCGCTGCCGGTGTCCTGACCCGGAGTCAAGAGAAGGGAGAAGGGATTGGCCTCAGACGCCATGGCAACCAGCGATCTCTCTGATGGTGACAATCACCTACAGTACGTAAAGGAGAAGAGCATTATTTCATAGACATAACATACAGTGTAAGATGGCTACACAAGCAGCATAACAACATACCTGCCCTTTAAAGTAAGCCCCTTGCTAGACCCCCCCCCCCAAAAAAAAAAAAAAAAAATGTCTGTCCAGAGGAGTTTTTTTATTAACATTTCTTTTTTTTTTAACATTTACGTAGCTTTCCTCCGTAGGAGGGCATTTCTTGAAGCCAGATGTAGTCTCCGCGGAACCGCGGAACATATCCCTGGCGACCAGATACAGACTAATCTTTCGGTCAAACCCTTCGCATGACCTTACAGTAATTTCCGGTATCACAGCAAATAGCCTGAATTATCGTTCACTGCCAATTACAGTACATAAGCAGCTGTGGCCAAGTTGCTGTTGTCCTATTGAAACTACAATCATTACCTCCAACAAAGAGGTTATGTTTTTCCTTGCACTGGTTTGCTTGACTATCTATTATTCTGTTTGCAAATTAACAGAGAAAATTGGACATATGAAAATTGATAATGACACAAGGAACAGCTACAGAGGACAACATGTTGGTAGTGATATCATTCATTGTCTGGATCTAGGATATTTTTTGATTTTTGAAGGATTCTTTGTAACTGGGAAACACGGCCATTTGCAGGGTACATTAGTCAGGCAGTAGACCTACTAACAGTTAGACAGTAGCGCGTCTGCCTCACAATCCAAAGGACCCTGCCCTGGTTCCATTCCCAGGTCCCACTGCTGAGCAATGAAAATATGTAATGTTGTGAGTAATCATACCGTCCCCTCGCTACAGTCTATTTAAAGCGGCAAAACACTCGGATACTACTAAAAATTACATGGAGATCCCATGTGTGAGAGACTCCAACTCATGTAGGGCCTGACCCTAGGCCCTACGTGAATTTACTACAAAAGATCCCATTTCATGTATCGCTAAGACTAAGACTAAGAGTCAGACAAGGGTGTAAGATTGTAAATTAACCCAATCTGTGAATGAATGGTCCCGCCTTCCAAATATCACGAATATACTTACAACTTACAAGAGACTAGAGTCTAATTACAATTACCGTAGTAAATTTAGACCCTACATCCAACTTTATATTGACTGGACACCATGGAAGACCACAGGGGGGTGTTTCATAAAGCTGTTCGTAAAGTTACGAATGACTTACGAGCGACTAACGCAGTGTTAGTGATCGCATGATCAGTTCTGGGGGGTGTTTCATGAAGCTGTTCGTAAAGTTACGAACGACTTTATGAGCGACTGGTGATCAGTTCTTGTGCTAAATTATGGAAATTCTGCTATGTATAGTACATCTACCAAGAGCTGCAAACACCAAATCGAACCTCTAACTGTTACTGTAGAAGGAGTTGAAAAGCTTTTAGCTGGTATCAACATCTCTAAAGCAGTCGGCCCAGATAACATCCCAAACATCATCCTAAAAGAATGCTCCAAAGATCTAGCTCCGGGATTGACCGAGATATTCCAACTGTCTGTATTAAAAGGCACCTTACCCCCTGACTGGGTAAAGGCAAATATCACACCTGTCTACAAAAATGGAGACATACACTTGGCAGAAAACTACAGACCAGTTTCACTCACGTCAGTAATCTGCAAACTCCTCGAGCACATCATTTGCAAGCATATGATGGACCATTTGGAGACACACAATATCTTAACATCTCTAAATCATGGGTTCAGATCAGGTCACTCTACCGAAACTCAACTGTTAACCACTGTCCATGATTTTATGACAGCCTACAACAAAAGGAAGCAAGTAGATGTTGCCATACTTGATTTTTCGAAGGCCTTCGATACAGTCCCACACAACAAGCTACTACACAAACTTACTGAATATGGGATCAAAGGCCCCCTACATACTTGGCTGCAAACATTCCTCACTA
The DNA here is from genome assembly GCA_033980235.1 of Diadema setosum. NCBI lineage: Eukaryota > Metazoa > Echinodermata > Echinoidea > Diadematoida > Diadematidae > Diadema > Diadema setosum. Next base: position 21,931,464 of record CM067070.1, read on the forward strand.
CCAGGGAAATGTCTGTAGTAGTGGATGGACACCAGTCTGCGGCAGTGCCTGTTACATCTGGCGTCCCACAAGGCACAGTCCTCGGCCCATTGCTTTTTCTCTGTCACGTAAATGACCTTCCATCCTGCGTCAAATCACAAGTACGCTTATTTGCTGATGACTGCCTACTATATAGGGAGATCGGATCACAAAGAGATCACCAGATACTCCAAAACGACCTCATCAACCTGGGGAAGTGGGCTGAAACATGGGGCATGACATTCAACACCAGTAAATGTAAGATACTGAGCATCAACTCAAAGTCCACCCACTTTTACAGGCTACAGGATCAGATCCCAAAGCAGGTATCCGAACACCCTTACCTCGGAGTTACTCTAAATGAGAAGCTGAGTTGGAGCCCACATGTTGCCAAGACAGCTCGCAAAGCAAATGCAGTACTTGCACTTCTGAGGCGTAATCTGGGGTTCTGTCCAAAGAACTGCAAGAGAACAGCTTACACAGCACTCGTCAGATCCATCATGGAATACGGCGCCATAGTATGGGATCCATACTTAATGAAGGATATAGACTCCCTCGAAAAAATCCAACGAAGAGGAGCCCGTTTCATCACTGGAGACTACCAGTCGAGAGACCCGGGAAGTATGACACAGATGCTGACCAATCTTGACCTTCACACATTAGCATCGAGGCGGAGATGTGCAAGGCTATCTTCCTACTTCAAAGTGGTCGGGGGGTTGGTACCAGCCCTCCCTGTAAATGATTTTCTCAGACCTATACGACCAAAAAGACAAATCAAAGCAAAGAAATTTACTGGGTTTGAGGCAGACAACCTAGTAGAAAGGCAAGTCACAAATCATAGTAAGTGTTTTGTTGTTGAAAGTTCAAATACAGATCAGTATAAGAACTCCTTTTTTGTTAAGACAACGGTGGACTGGAATCATCTCCCAGACACCATAGCAACTTCCCAAACAGTAGCAATCTTCAAGGCTGCAGTCGGGGACCAGTTTCTTCAGTACCAGTAATCTTCATCAGCCCTCTCTCTCTCCGGTGCACTATACCACAACGGTCCTGCACTGTACACATCCAGATCCAGACATCAGTTACTGATCACCATGATCATGTGATGATCACCAGTCGCTCGTACCGCGTAAGTTGTTCGTAACTTTACGAACAGCTTTATGAAACACCCCCATACTGATTGCAGCTGAATGCCGGCTATCCAGCCATCTTGTCAGATAAAAATGAAACAAACAAATCACTTCCTTCACTCATTTATGGTTTCTTACTATTAAAACTACCGATGGATCTAGAAACCTACGGCCTACCGTACACTTGCAATAGCCACGTACACTGTGTACTACGACTCAGTACGAGTACGAGTGCGTGTGAACATCCGCCGGAGGTTGGGCGTGTACAGGCTGAGCGTGTGCGCTAACACCGGCACTGCGGGCCACTGCGGCCTGCGGGCCGGTTGTACGTCGAGCAACAATCGGCTAAAAGGATATAAAACTCGCTCGGGCCTTACAAGATAACAGATACAGTTGAAATGGAAAATTTTGGCTACTCAACAGTGTTTACCTTGATATCACGCAGAAATGGGATCTTCTTGTTCGCAAGATGGGAATCGTTGCCTACTACAGCATGCTGTACTCTGATGCTCCAAAGCCAAGGCGAGTAATGTACTGTCCACGTACAGTTAGAGGGCTGGCTTGGGTTCCGGTTCCGTAACAGTGACAGCGTTGCCACTTCTACTTCCGGGGTCGCGACAAAACGTTGCGTAATACCATTACCTACATTTTCACGCATATCTGTGAGTATTCCGTGGTTGTTCAGCAAATCAGCTCCATGGTACCAGGGAGGTCACCTCCCTGATGGTACACGTGTATATGCATATACCTAGTACTTAGCGTTTTGTTTTCTTTGATCTACTCACAGTATACCTCGGTATCTAGTAGTTTTTACATGTGTACTTTGATCTGAGTACCTTAACTTCTATCAAGACTGTTTTTGCTAACTGTGAACAAAACATTATGCAAAGCGTCCTACGGGTGTATAATAATTCGTTAAACTTCAGACGAAAGTGATCGAAATACTGATTTTAGTAGGTCCGAATACTTCCAGCTGTATTCAACACAACTCACTTCTAAAGGACATGTAATATTCACTGAAAGTGTTAAAGTGTTAGGGAGCACCTAAAAAAAAAAAAAGACTATACCAACAGATGAGGTAGACAAAAAAAAAATCGATTGTTTCAATGGGTATTTATAAAATAAACCAATTAAATTGGTATCAAGTTACATCCAACCATGATTGAAAGTTGTGGGAAGCAAGTCCCTATTAAGTTTTGAGGATGTTGAGAACTAGAAAAAGGAAGGCACACAGAAGGACACTACACTCGTGCATACCGTGAGAACACTTTTCTTTTTAAGTTCGAAATTTTGTTCACCATCACACTGTGATTGGTCATAAACACTTAATACTATCGTGTGTAAATAATACCATGTACACTGAGTAAAATTGGAGAGAAAGAGTGACACCATGGCCTCGTATATCTGATCATATATTGTCATTTTATTTCAGTGGATTTTCTTCGGTGACATAAAATAAGAGCTGATACGTCGTTACCGTCATATGAAATGATTGGTTTTTGTTGTTTGTTGTTGTTGTTTTTTTTTTTTTTAGTTCCGTAGTGACCTAATTGCAGTGATAGGTTTTGGCTGCGTAAAGGCCAGTCCAAAATTTCCTACAGAACGTTTAAAAAATGACAGAAATCTGATAAGAAATAAGGAAGATATGACACTGAAATTTTACATTTTTTTTTTTTTTTTTTGGGGGGGGGAAACATTTCAAGATCAGTCTTATGGGGAACTTTAAATCACATGTTAAATTTCAACAAAACATGGACACAATTGTAATAATATTAACTTTATTTTTAGATAAATAAACAAGTAAGTAATAAAATTTTATTTTGTAACTCTATATGGAAAAGAGGAATTCACAAGAGAAGCATAGCTTTAAAATTTTGTGAATTACTCTATGAGGGCATCTCAAGATCCGTCAAGGACTTCATGTACGAAAATTTTGATATCATGACATCATCAATATTCAAATGAGCATGCTGATGATGGTATGCCTTCACTCTTTTCATGGATGTCATAGAAATTCGGAAAAAATTCCATTTTTAGCTAAAACAGTTATATTGGCATAATATTCCTTTAACAAAATATATCAGAATTAACATTTGAAGAGTTTTGTAACAATACGAGCTAACTCCATTTTTGTAAGTTGGGATATCTGTGATTAAAGCTGCCCCCCAAAACAAAGAAAATACAGGATTTTTAATCATAACCTCTAGGACATTCCTAGTTATATAACAAGTGAGGTATTACTGGAAAGGTTTAATTTTTATCTATCTGCTGATGGACTTACTTTGAAATGTTTAATGGTACTTAGCTCAATTTGCAATAAAACTCTTCATTTGTTCTCTTTGTATTTTGAGTGGTCTTAAAGCCAATCTAATATTTACAAAATGTGAGAGTTTTGTAAGTTCTGTATATGAAAAGAAATTGTGAGAGCATGACATCATCAACTTGCTCATTTGAATATTCATAACTATTGGTCAAGAAGTGTTAAAATATTAATGCAATTCCTTTTTTCTTCTCCGATTTTAATCATTTTTGCAGTGTTCTGCAAGGGATTTTTTTTTCTCTTTCTTTTGAAATTGATAACATTTTGGAGTGGATTTTTTCTTTAATGCGATGGATTATTACTAACCAAAATAATTTCATGTTATGCTTTAAAGGTTAGACTTTGTTGTTGGTGGTGGTGGTTTGTTGTTGTTGTTGTTGTTGTTGCTATTGTTGCATCATCTTCATAATAATATGATCCCGGTCATTCCTTCGGGATATAAATCCTTCGAGGCTCGTTTTGATATGTTTCGGCTTAACAAAGACGTTTACTCTGATAGTTGGAATTGCCTGAGGAAACTTGACCCTTCAGATTGGAGTACAGTGCATTTAGATATCACATCAAACTTTATGCTCTATTTCCTTATTGCTACTGCTTATGATGTGTGTTGGCAGGGGGTGAACTTGAAGCGTGTTATACTGTCATTCCTAAGTCGACAACTAAAGGGCCTTTAACACTCAAAGCAGGTCTTATCTAATGATATAATAGTGTATGTAGTCTTACCGGAGATGTCCTTTTTGTGGTTGTATTTTTTTTTTTTTTAATCTGGTCAGCAGGAAGACTTCTACTGTTAAAAGCTACGGAAAAATAAACAATCATAAATCGCGCGGTGCACGGGAACTAGTAAAAATAACAACAACAACAACATCATCATCAGGAACATGAACAGCGAACAAGGGAAACAAGCGAGCTGAACAAATCCAGAGTTTATGGGGTCAGCGAGCAGTGAGATAGTTAATAAGTTAGCATCACTGGCCGAAGATCAACCAGTGAAGGCTTATCGTTGAGTTGACTCAATGATTAAACACAGCTTCTCCTCGTAATTGTTTCTCGAACAGCAATAGTAACATAAGCGCTGTCTCGGACCCTGAAGTGCATTCTTCGTCTTAGTAGGGCCTTTAGAAACAGGTTGGCTATAAACGAGTGGACTACGCGAGTTGCACCTCTATAAAGTGTATATCACATTACTACTGTAGCGACAAAATCTCAGTCAGACGCAATGGAATTGTACGGCGCCAAACTGCAACTATACGCTTCCGTTTTGGCAGCATTTTTCACAGTAGCAAATGCAGGACTTGGTAAGTGATGATTTCATTACGAAGGAATTGATTTACCAAACTCCAGAGGCCGAGAATCGATGTTCTCTAATCTATTCATTCATTTCTGAAAGTGTATTGCCACTCCATATTTGAATTGATTTTGGAGTAGATTCGCATAAAATTTCAGCATCAATAAGGGAAACATCATACCAACAGATAATCATACACCATCGGTGACAATTATTAATGAGTGATGGAAATCATGCATAGGGTGACAAGAATGCATAAGTAAGAATTATGGTAACTCAGTGGTATGGGCTGATTGACTTGACAGAACTGTATGATTTTTTTTTTCTTCTTTTGTAACTCAGGAATTTTTGTGTAATACAGAAACAAACGTTACTAGTTGTATGAAACAGTAGTATATTTGAAATCACAAACCCATCGTGCTTGAAATCGATGGACGACTTGAATTCAATTCATTTCAATTTAATTCAACTCAGTTCAGTTTAAATCCAATTCAATCTTTATATTCAGGTTTTTTTTTTTTTCAACAGAATATTCAAAGAAACGTGCCAAATTGGACATGCATTTTATTGAATTGAAGTAAAGAGAAAAAAGAAATTTGGGAGAGGATGCAGGGTATATAAATATTTCAAATCACAAATAGCAAAATCAAACATAATGAGATTATAGGCCTACAATAATGTAATGGGTGTCACTTACAATGCTGTCGGTCGTAAGCCTATTGCATGCTATATCTTCCCTAAAGTGATAATGTCTTCCCCTGGTAAACCCTTAGGGCATTATTTCCATTTGCAGATGAAATAAATACCAAACTTAAGTGCTTCAAAATAATTCTAAAATGTGAGTTAGGGGTAGAAACAACCAATGTGAAAAATAATGTTTTTCAGTACGATCAATGTTAAGTATTGTTAATTATAAAAAATGTGAGCAATAGTTATTATAACATTATTTCTAGAATAAGCCGTCTACAGTTATGGTTTATTGAGAATAATAGTGATATCTCGTTATATTTTAGGTTTCATAGCAAAATGTTTATATGGTAGCATGTTTTGTGATACAACTGACATTCACATATATTTTTTATGCATCAAATGCGATAACTTGTACATTTCGCTCCCAATAGTAAACAATACCTTTAACTGAACAGTGAAAAAAAAGGAGTTTCTTGTCAATGCTTTTGTCATAAAGTTTATTTCATACAATCGCCTTTATAAAAATCGGTGTTGGGTTTTTACAACGCCACCATAATCTGATTAAAAGAAAAAAAATATTCTCTGTTTATCTCATTTATACATACAATTCAAATGAAGATTTGCATTTTGTTAACCCTTATCTACGTGTACTTGTGATTGTAAAACACACCATTATTCTGCAATATCCCTATGCTATCTGTAAGTAAGTCTAATGCGGTAGTTCATATTTGGTGGTAAAAGCTATAGTAGTCATTAGACTCCTATCCAATAATTTAATCAAGGCTCCCTTTAAAAAAGGACAGAAGGTCTTGGAGAAGGCACAGTAACTTGCATTTAGGTGTATTATGAGAGTATAGAGTAATCATTAATACATAGGCCGAGCAAATACTTTAGGCCTGCATCTAAAGCTATACATTTCACGAGTGACGATCGAAATCTATTGTATATATTTCGATAGGGCCTCTTCGCTGTCAAGATTTTTATAGCGTTCAGCATTCTTAATGTGGTTGCAAATAAAAAAACGATAACAAAACAAGTTCTTCGTTTCATAGGATTGAGATCAAACAATATTCTATACTTTATGATATCTTAGAAGATTGCTTTAAAGTAAAATTTTCTTTTCCCCTATACGTCATTCTGTACACACTAAGTAAAGGTACCATCACTACCAATAAATTGCAATCAAAAAAAAAGAAAAAAAAGAAGAAGAATGTGTTTAAAACGCGAATATATCTTAAAAGTATGTATGCCTGTTGATGCATCATACATGTTCGTAAATGCGATAAACTGCGATCGAAATCTATGTATATATTCGGATGGGGCCTCTTCGCGGTCAGGATTTTTATAGTGTTCAGCATTCTTAATGTGATTGCAAATCAAAACGATAACAAAACAAGTTCTTCGTTTCATAGGATTGAGATCAAACAATATTCTATACTTTATGATATCTTAGAATATTGCCTTAAAGTACAATTTTCTTTTCACCTATACGTCATTCTGTACACACTAAGTAAAGGTACCATCACTACCAATAAATTTACAATCAAATGTAAAAAAAAGAAGAATGTGTTTAAAACGCGAATATGTCTTTAAAGTATGTATGCCTGTATGCATCATACATGTTCGTAAATGCGATAAACTGTACAAGACGAGCAACCTGTTGTTATAGTTAAATTCCAATTACAAATTACCATTTCCAGCAACCTGCCCCTGGATATTCGCTATCTTTTTACGAACATTTTCTTCTTCATTTTTTTGGTACTCAAAATGCATGTAATATGCTCGGAATTGTATTCTGACAGATCGACATCCGTGAAAATTGTAGGTCCTTTATATACTAATGATACTTTACCTGTTGTTAGACACCTATGCGTCATTTTTCTGTTGTTGTTGCTGCTGCTGCAGCTGTAATAATAATAATTAATATGAACACTAAAATTGTAATGCGCCGGTATCCATCATGAATAGATGCTCATTGCGCAATGCCAATCATATTCATTTTATGTGTGCTAAATGCATCGTTATCATAATGCACAAGTTATCATTTTATTTAATTTCATTTTATTCCATTCCATTCAATTTAATCTAATTTCATTCTATTCAATTCCATTTCATTCTATTTCATATCATTTCAATTCATTTCATTTCATTTCATTTCATTCCATTTCATATCATTTCAATTCATTCCATATCATTCCATTTCATTTCATTTCATTCTATTTCATATCATTTCATTCCATTCCATTTCATTCTATTATATTCCATGCTATTCCATTACACTTATTTTCATTCAATTTCCATTTCCAACCGAAGAAATCATACACATTCATAAACACAACATGAATATACGAATACAAAGTATTTCAAACATTTACATCAGTATGTCGCGAATTGTTATAATACTTGGTAATCTAGTAAACTTCAATCAAGCCTATATTGAATAAGGTAATCAACGTTATATAAAAAAGATATAATAGGTAAGAATTAACTATTGCTAATGCATCTCAATGTATAAATGGTTACCTAACGGGGACACAACAAACTGTAAATGTACTGATAGATATTGTAATTGCACAAGAAATTGACCTACATTATGCAATGGGAAATGAGTTGTAAATGCTACCTGTTGAAAATGCACAGAGTATAGGACTTTCTATCTCATCACCCTCGTTTGTTCTGTGTATGTCTCCCTTTACTCACTCTATTACTCTATCTTTTTTTATTTCATTCATTTTTTGCCGAGCGTACATTACGTATAGGGTTTGTGGATGATCTTCACAACTTTGGGTCACTGTGTGTAACCAATATAGGATCTGAACGCTTATCTGCAAGTGTTAGTTTGAACTCCTTGTTTGCTTTTTCTCCGATATGGGCCACCGGCAGGCTCAGATAAGTCGGCTAACAATATTGTGACCACGCCCATTGCCTCTTCGACACAGATAGGATAAACCCGTGTACTGAAAAGTCTGTAGAATGGCAGCACTTCAGTCTGCTTTGAGTCTGACCGCCCTCAACGGCCTTTCAAGCTCGGTGAACACTCAGAGCACCACCAATTACGCTGTATCTTACTTGTCATGACTAATCGAAATGATCATGCGCAGAGAAATTTAAGAGATATGGGCAGTCACCGATACCCAAGCGTTATCCAATGTCAATGTTAAATTACACATCACGATAGTCGAATCGCCTGCGATCTGCGTGAATAGGAGCTAACATTTACTGATGTACAGCACTAAATTCATTTATTACGAATGATTAGGCCTACACCGGGGACTGTGTCATCACTTTTTGATGCGAGCACTGAGACTTTCCGGATGTATTTTATATGCATGTGTTCATATAGGTGTATCTTTTCAATGATAATCCGTGGGGAAATTATAAACATAGAAAAACAATAAACAAAGACAATCAGATGAGATTTAGAGGTTTTGCCGTCGTGATATTGTGCATCGCCAAGAGACCGAATTAAACATTGGCACTTGCTAATCCAATATAAGTTATATATATATATATATATATATATATATATATATCTACATACATACAAGAAAAGAAATCATTAAGCTCATGCTATCAATACCAACAGTTTATTTTGACACACAAATTTTTAGGCGACTCGCCCTTTATCAAGTGTTCTTCATAAAGAACCAGTCCCTATAGCATATAAAAAATAATAGGTATAACAGCACGAGCTTGAGTTCTGCTCTATATTTGTTATTATTGCGCCTACACGAGGAAAGTATTATTATATATATTCAATACTACATAGGGGTGCACCTAAAAAGGTACACTTCTGGTTGTACAATATATATTTTTGTTTGTCAATGTAAATGTGAAAGTAGATTGCAGTATACCAAGCGGCGTACAATGATGCATGTACCAAATCGAAAAGATATGAATATCAAAGACAGTTTCGAAATCTAATGAAATCTATCTAAAACAATAATGTCGTAAGACACAGTATAAGATATACATCAAATTAATATGAAATGCATACTAACTTTATAATGAATGATTTAATGTAGTCCCCAAAAAAAAAAAATGATACGTTCATACTATGCATACGTTTATGACAATCAAGAAGAAAAGATTGCGGTAGTACATGTGTACGTAGATCCTAGTCCTTTAAAGTACTACGTATACACATGGTGTTACCGTAAACCTCTGTTAATCACTTATATCACCATGCAAAGTTTCAAACAACACACAATTATCGACAATCAGTAAATAGCATACGACTTATAAACTAACGTGCATAAGTGGGAAAAAATATAGAATGCATAATACCTCAAGCATTCTAGTTCAGTTGACATTTATTTCCATACATCCCAACAAAATAGAGAGAAAAACCAAAGAACATCACACAATTATTATTAATCATTTCGTAAGAATATCATTATAAAAGAATCATGAAATATATCAAACTATACCAATCTCATTAAGATAATCAAGAATAGCAATGCACACTTTGCAAAAGTTGACAAAAAAGTAAATATTAGAATTAAAAAAAGTGGCCCCTTGAAAAGAAAAGCTTGAAAGACATGTGGGTCACTTAAAGACTTATATTATAAACTAAATATCACCCGAATCAATTCACACATTCATTTCATTTCATTTATTTTCACTTAACAAAACATGCATGCATAAAAGTGTGACAATGCAGGTATCACAAGTATAACATGACAAATGTGACAAAAAAAAAAAACACCAACAACCAAAAAACAACAACCAAAGACATCAAGAGAAGGGGTTAGTGAGAAGGCAATGGGAAAGTAACTGTCTCTGCTATCTATAAACTATAACTGAGAAAAACGTTGGCACACACACACACACACACACATGGATACAGACAAAACATACACCAGCATATTAACAATACACAAGATGCCATTTTCACAAACACACCCCTTTCATGCTAATCTCTTATAAATTCAGAAAATGTTATTGATAACTTCCAGAATACTTTTCAAGTAAAATACACTTGAAAGCTTTCTTAAATTTTTTCACCGTTTTCTTACATTTCTCATCAGAGTGGAATTCATGTATAACAGGTAAAAAAAAGAACAACCTCTCACTATCATTACAAACAGTAACTAATCCTTCAAATTTTACTTTCTGCATTCTTTTGTTCTTTGTTTTTTTTTCACCAGGTCCCTCGACGGATAGCCCATGGCAGAGGAATGACACCATTGCCTACAGTGTAGTGGTGGGCGTGGCTGGAATTGTATTTGTGATTGCTATTGGTCTCTACTGTCAACTGCAATATGTAAGTCAGTAATCTTCGTGGCTTTGAGACGAAGACAAGGGTGGGCGGAGCTATAAAGGGCAGAGAGGGCGGGGTCAGCGAGGAAGATAGACCAATGATATCTGTCCGCTTGAAGAATGAATCTCAAACGCTGCAGACACAAGTTACACTTGGTTAAAGCAGAGCTAGAAGACTCAAAGAAATAAGTGTCGTTGCGAAGTCTCTTTGCACATACATAGAAATCCATTTAGATTAATATATATCTCAACTGTGACGATCAGTGTTTGCATGGTGTACACAAATGTCATGCACTTCGTCACAAAAAAAAAAAAATACGTGTGACTATATGTTTAACGGAGATGAATTCCACAAAATGTCATTTTTAAGTAAAAGTGGACATTCCATTGACTTGTAACTAACATGAATGATGAGCGTAATTTCATTCCCCCTGCTTTCTGAAAAAGACGAGTTAACTGCTCTTTCAATATTCCTGAAAAAAAAAGAAAGAAATAATGCTATGCAAAATTTTTTTTACATTTCCTTGGTATTATATCAAAATTTGCGTATATTCAACCATACTTGTTAGCATTTGTCAAACATTATTTGTATAACATAATTTTTGTGAAATATCACGATAGCCTTGTACTAATAGGAGGGTTTGCATGTCAATTTTTCTATCTCTGCATGTACACGTAATAACATATTATTAAATTCTGTATTCTCTCTAAAAAAATCGAGTGAAAATATTCATTCTTGAATGAGTGAATACAAAAAAGAGTGAATTTAGAGTTAAATTGGAGTGAATTTTGAGTAAAAATTTTCATTTTCACTCTTTTCATAATGACCTCAGGGATCACTCCAAAATCTTCGAGTGATCCCTGAGGTCACCCCAAAACGAGTGAAAATGAACATTTTCAATCGAAATTCACTCCAATTTCACGCTAAATTCACTCTTTTTTTTGTATTCACTCATTCAAGAGTGAATATTTTCACTCGATTTTTTTTCCAGAGAGTAACATCGAATTAGCTCATCGAAAGGTAAATCTGTTTTTTTTTTTTTTTTGTTAAATCTATGCCTCCAGTTTCAGCGAATTGGAAAGATCGAGTTAGCTGCCGAGATGGCTGCTAGCGAAGCCATAGCGAAGAGAGAGGCCGAGGAAAAGGCGAGGCAAATTGCCGCCCAGAAGGAGCAGGTCAAAAAGGACATCGCAGCACAGAAGGCAAAACAGAAGACGAAGTAGACACAGTTCAAAGGTCAAAGGACACTTAATCTCATGCAAGTCCCTGCCATACAAACTGTGTCACATTCAGAACCAAGCGCCGAATTCGAATCAAACTAATTCTTGCTTGTACAACAATCGTCAGTTTGCATGTAACATAAAACAGAACAATGTACTAGGTGTTACAAAAAAAATCACACTTTTGTTCCTCAGTAGATCGAAAAATATACATCAGATAACACTGTCATTGTAATGAATAATAGCTGAATAGTGTACAGTTTGGTTGGAGGTGATTTAAATATGAAAGCACGAATCAGAGTCATTCAATCCGTGACTAATTTCAAAAATCAATTTCCAGATTCTGTGCAAAATTGAACTTTACACAAGAACCAATGTTGTGTATGTCAGTGTGGGCTTACAATAACCCTGAACAATAGACATAAAAACCACGAATACCACCTTTTCAGAGCTCTGCTGACTAGGCTTCTCGTCTCATACTCCAAGCATCGACCTAATAGTTCATTGCATGCTAAGATCAAACGTTCTCCCTGGAATCTTGTGTGGCGTAATTCTGACGCCATGCACTTCTTTGTGTGTGTGTGTGTGTGTGTGTGTATGTGTGTATGTGTACTTATGTAGGTGGGTGGGTGAGTGTAACCATCGCTAAATACAGATCGTATATCAGGTAATGTGAAGGCAGCTGTACATCCAAGAAGCTCCAAGAAGTGACCATGTTCCGTCGCTGCCTAACTTTCAGATCATTGAACATTGTCCGCACACCCTCTATCCATTTTTGCGATTTGAATGCATCCATCGTAGAGACAGAGATCTGATTAATATATATATATATATATATATATATATATATATATATATTTATATATATAATTTATATATAAATATATATCAAATTCAACGAGCACACTCTCGGGAGAACTATAAATGGTATATACTTTGACGTAAGTAGCAATAAGTCAGAATTTTAAGCATACGCGAATGATAATCATATCCATCAGATCTCTATAATCACTCTCAATTAAAGAAGAAAGGCTTATTTGAATTATAATCAGCTAAACAAAGAGTTCAAACAGAAATTCTAAGTGCCAATTAATTTCCGTATTAATTGTACTATTCATATTATAATCTACCCAAGTTATCTCCGATCCGTCGATTTTTCAAGTTTCTTTTGTGCTTGATAATTTGCAGTAAAGGAGCTTTAGACTGAGGCTTTAAACTGATTAAACAGTTTTTAAGCTTGCAGAAATAGTAACGATGATAAAGGAATAATTTTCTTGTTCATGAATGATACTTTGCGTCATCTTGCAAAAAAACTTCCCCCCTCCACATTCCTCCTATACCTAGGCTTGTAGACATGAGACTGCTATTTTGATTTTTACATGTTTACACTTAATTTCAAATTACGACTGAGGCCTGCGACAAAACATACTGAAATGCATACAGGTAAGAATGAAATGAGATGAAATGAACCTTGCACAACCAAACTAAAATCGTTAACAAACATAATATAAAGAGGTAAAAGTAAAAGTAACTTCAGTTTTCTTCTTAGGTATGAACTTTAGAACAATAGTCCATAATCTCCGGGACTTTAAAGGTAGGGGATACCTTTTACAGACCTCCCAAAATGCAGCAGAACATTAAATATGAACCTCAGGGGACTTGTTTAGGCCACTGCTGAGAAATTTGGAAGTCAACAGTTATCTACAATTTGAATAATGCACAAAACTCAACTACTCAGTAGTTCTTTGTGTCAGCCACACTTAAAGGGAAGATAAACCCCAAGAGCAATGTGGATTGAGTGAAAGCAGCAACATTAGTAGAACACATCAGTGAAAGTTTGAAGAAAATCGGACAATCGATGCAAAAGTTATGAATTTTTAAAGTTTTGATGTTGGAACCGCTGGGTGAGGAGACTACTAGAGGTTATGACGTATGAGTGGACAACAATACCAAGAAAATATAAAGAAAATTCTGCAAAAATCCATTTTTCATGAAAATTACAAGTTCCATCAACTTGATATTGACATATGTTAAGGGTAGCAATTATTCCCCCTGCTTTCTGAAAGCGGTTGGTCCATTGCTCTTGCATGATTCTAGAAAAGTGAATTTTTGTTGAATTTCCTTTATATTTTCTTTGTATTGTTGTCCACTCATACGTCATATCCTCTAGTAGTCTCCTCACCCAGCGGTTCCCACACCAAAACTTAAAAAATTCATAACTTTTGCATCGATTGTCCGATTTTCCTCAAACTTTCACTGATGTGTTCTACTAATGTTGCTCCTTTCACTTAATCCACATTGTTCTTTGGGTTTACCTTCCCTTTAAGCCTTTTTGTTGCAGCCTTCTGTATTTTTTAATCTATAAACACAAATCTAAAAGTATAAGAGCTGATGTAATAACATATAGAGTGTGTGGCAAGAATGTATATAGAAATTTTTGTAAGTTTTGATGAACTTTCTTCGCAAAATATACATGATGGACACACATGCAGTGCATGGGTCTGCAAAGGTAGCCTAGTAATGTACTGGAATTAACGGTGAGCCCCGAAAAAAATTCAATTCAAAATCTAACGGTCAATAAAAGTGTACTAAATGTTACCCTCCACTTTCAATACTTTATGGGAGTTTCTAAAATGATACTCTCTTCAACATACCATTGTATTTATACAACTCTTCATTTAAGGCATGCAAATGGGATTCCCTACCTTTAATGCTTCATTTTAATGTACAGAACATCAAACGCAGTAATGTAATAAAGTGTAAACGACTTTGTTTCGTTTCTTTTAGTGACCATGTATGCTTTCACCTAGTTGAGTCAAATGTTGCTGAGCTGACTGCAAAACCTGTACTGTGAGAACGTGAGATCAGCATGGACATTATTACTTGCTTATAACGTGGTATTTTGTGTGCATGCCTGCGTGTGTGTGTGTGTGTGTGGGTTTCTACTCATTTGCTGAGGGTTTGATGTGAAATCTGAAAAAAAAATAGTGAATACCGCACTCTCTTTTATAAGCCATGAACCACTGCAAACATTGGACTTCACGTTACGATAATTACGACGTAAGAACGTTGGTAGAGTATACCTCCAGGTCTGGTCTGAGGACTTGTCTGCGCCACTGCCCCCTTAATCCCTTTGGAGTACGTGTTCAGATATGTTAGGTAGGTGCCTGGAAGTTCAACAATCTCGGTGCCCACTTTGGTGGAATGATATTTATTTATTTATTTATTTATTTATTTATTTATTTATTTATTTATTTATCTATTTATTTTTTAATCAAAGAGAAAATATTCTGGGACAATGTGATCGGCTGAATCATGGTATCTGTCACCTCTTGATCCACGTTGTCGGTGTCCACGGTGCACTGACTCTGTACTGGAGGTTGACATTCGGGCGGGGGGGGGGGAATTAGAGAATGTCTCCTTCCCACACAACTCAGTGAGCTTTTGTATTCTTATAGAATTGATATTATGCGATTTGGTGCACACTTTGGAGGAATATGTGCAATTTTTAATAAAACAAGAGGAAATGTATTTTTAAAATATGAATTTGTTATCATTCGTAACCTCTTTCTCCTGATGGACATAACATGCGCGTCTTCATTGTGTAAGTTTATGAAAGGTTGACCGAACGCGCGGGGGAGGGAGCCAGTGAATTTTTAGAATTAAAAGTTAAACGATGTGATACATACCTTTGGTGGAATATTTGAGAATTTTCACTTCGAAATTCCTATTTTTTTGTATACACAAATCATAGCAATCAAATCTAAAATCATTACAATCACATTTATAGCCAGGAGACAATTACAGATGTGCACTCCGAATACATGCCAAAAGGAAGGGTGAATCTCTGGAAATGAGATAAAAAAGAAATGAATACAGAAACACGGTCCTTATTCAAAAGCGCACAACAGTATAGACGCAAAAGTGTTATAATAAAAAGGGTGAGATATGAGTACAGTGCTTTAAAGTGGATGTACAAGGATGAATATACATCTACAGGCATGCACAGACATTCTCTTTTATTGTACCCACTGTAAAAAAAAAAAAAAAAAAAAAGGGGGGTCCCTATCCGCTCGCCCTCAATAATAATAGATTTGTATATAATTATGAATATGTTTATGTTTATATGGTTTATGTTTGTGGCTCCTAAAAGACATTACCAGATAGCGTAATAAGTCGCATTTGTTTTATTCCGTAAGAAGGGTATAGATAGAACCATGTCCCTGAAGCTCTCGCATGCCAAATTACAAATTAAATTATTATGAAATTATTTGTTGTTGCTCTTTGGTTTTATTTTTCATTTTTGTAAATAATTTCCTTTAATTTGAAAACGACGCCTGTATGCGTATCAAACTGGGTTGGATTATCATATTTTAGTGCCATTATGTCGGGATACATAATTTAAACATATTATATTCACACACTTCGTTCAAATATAAACTTAATTCACAAGTTATACACTTGAGGAAGTAAAAGTGTAGCTAGGTTTTCTATTCAGCATCCGAATTCTTGAGATACACCGAAAGTCAGTTTCCTTAGCGATTCGCACACTTCTATAAGCAGGGGCCGCAGAACCATTGTTATTGTTATTATTATTATCATTATTATTATTTATTTCTTTTTTAGCGGATGCGAGTATGGTCCTTTTTACCGTACCCCTACCTGGGTTATGAAAAGACTAAACCTTTGGAAAATAATGGTTTTGATTTTCCTTCTGTTTCTTTTCAGTTATCTTTTTATGCAACAGCACCGGCTGTAAAATAAAACTCACCTTCTCCTTCAACGATAAAATTGAAAGTCATTTCGGTTTGTTGGGCTGAATCCCTCCATTGCACGATGCATGTGTAAGTCCCATTATCCTCAGAGCCAACATTCTCTATCTCGAGAAATGTCTTGTTCACGAGTTTGAATCCACGCTGGAACTGTATTGAATGATCGGAAGTATAATCGGCTTCTATCAAAAGCTCCTTCAAGCCGTCTTCAATCAGCCTATACCACTTGAGTGACTGGATGTCGAGTTCAGCATCGGTAAAATTGATGCACGGGACCACTGCTTTGCTGTATCTCACGAGGTAGACGTCAGTCGGAACATGGCTCACTGCGATCAGATTTTAACAAGAAAGCTGCCCTCTCAATAAATCATTTCAGGCAAAGGTTCCTGACAACGGCCATTTGATATTTCATTCTAATCGTCCTTTAAACCAAAAGGCACTGATAGACCTACTGACATCACACTTTCCTCAGTAATGAAAATAATTCCACAGTAATTCAATATACTCATGTAACCGTTAATCTATCGATAGAAACAGTAAATTCAGCCAAGAAGGATTCTTTGAAAAGTGGTTGCTATTGAGTCTTATTCCGATGCGAGGAAAGTATTTCATGATATCATGAGAGACGAGAAAATTGTCTCTAAAGTACCCAAGATAGTTTGAGAGCTGCAATTTTCCAGATGGATAGAATTTGAACTGTGCGTACAATGTACCAAAAGAAAATAAAATTCACTGGTCATTAACCTTTCGATCACTTGTTGCAGGATATTGTGGATTTTTTTTTTCTACAGTTGTAAGGTTAATAGGCCTACCGACCCGTTAGACTTTGGGTATACAAAGTGCAGTGATCATGTTCCTCAAATAAACCAAAGCTCCCTAGCATGCACTAGTAAAAGCGCATTATTTCACGTGTATTAGATATAAACAAACATGGCAGCCAACACGTTTTCTTAAAGTGATTGACATTTTTCTCTCATCTCACCGTTAACAATGAATTGCAACACCAGCTCCGTCCGTTGAAACAAAGGCGTTCCGTGCTTCTTTCTGACGCATAAATACTGGCCCTTGTGGTCACAAGTGACGTTCTTTATCACCAAGTTTTTGATTGTGACGACTTCAAAGTCAGTGAGTCTCGCTATGGAACTTGTACAACTGGGCTCAGCTCCCGGCTGCTCGTAAGAATTAGTGTCCATCCTACAGCACCTTAAAGAATGAATGTCGCCGTTCCAGCTATCCTGATATTGGATCAGTTTTGTTGCACCTCTAAGGATATGGACGTCTGGGCCAAAGTTGCCTGCTGCATATAGAATATATAGGAATTTTAATCGTGGAGCTTTCGATACATCCATGCTGTATATTATGTATGTATATGTGTATGTATTACACTGTATAATATATATATATATATGAATGATTCACGTGTGTGTGTGTGTGTGTGTGTGTGAGTGCAAGTGTGTGGCCTTGAACGACTTGATAATGAAACAATAGAAAATAAAACAAAACATGGATTTGAATTACTTTGTTATCATGCCTGCCAGTTTGCAAATAAACATCATATTTTCGATGATCTTACTTTGTTTTTATTAAATATTAAGACCATCAAATCATTGTCAAACAGACCTCCTCCCCCATGAAATTAAAAAGATACTGCACCAAAGTCTTAATTAGTGCTTACTATCTACGACGAATCTGAAGACCAGATCTGTTTCCCAAGAAGAATTATTCCTCGTGATGACACATTTGTACGATCCGGCTTGGTCGATGGTAACTTTCGGAAACTTATGATACAGCTCATGATCCTCAGATGACTCGTCAGAGCTAATTTGGGCAAGTGGTCCATCCATATATTCGCCTTTGTAGGTTAGTTCGTACGACTGGCCAGGAAGGGAATCTTCTTGCCAATAATGAAGAAACTGGACATGCTCTGATGTCCCACTCGGCAGATGAACGTCGTTACCAGGACTAAACGCTGGAAATTTTGAAAATTAATGTTTGAAGGGACCAATTTTAGAGCAATTTCAAATACGCAGATATTCAAATTGAAATTTAAGTGATTGCCAGTGTACAATATCCATTAACATACAATTGAACGTTATTTCATAAAACCTGTAAAAAGGCTAATATCTCTTTTTGCTTCTTTTCCTTAGTGCTGACTGTATGGTTTTCAACGGAAACAAAACAAAACCCACAAAATCACACGATAAAGACTTTCACGCTTTAAAAATATCCAGAAAACAGGAGATATTATACGCATAATAGATATAAATGTACACAATTATGTGTATATACATACCACTGAATTGATCAGTGTTTTAGTAGTAGCCATGATAAGAAAATCATGGGCGTACATACTCGAGCAGGATTCGAACTTACGACCTCCTGATCACCGGGCAGGCGTCATCTCCACTAGACCACCGAGCTTTCACCCGACAGCAAGTGTTGGTTCTAATCATTATAGCATGCAGCGGGTACTGCGTAATTATTCAAATTCATGAAATTCTTCCGTCGAGGTGTTTTCATTGCAACTGATTGAAAAATTGCCCTACATCGACGTAAATAACCACTGAATTGATCAGTGTTTTAGTAGTAGTAGCAGTACTACTACTACTATGGCGTCTTAAAACAAAGCTGGAAATGTCGATTGGGATATGAGCGTTTATGCCTCTGCCACGAAGTGTCGCCGGAGGCATCGCGTTTTCGGGTTTTAATAACCGTCCGTCCTTCCGCCAGTTATCTTTTTTTTTTTTTTTTTGACATCTTAACTTCAAAAATACTTGAGCTATCCTTTTGAAACTCAGCATAGGAATGATGTTGTGCCCTTCAACTTTTGGGCTCTTATGCTGAAAGGCCAAAGATTAAGGCCAAATTCTCAAAATTTTCTTATTTCCCCACCGCAATTCAATGTCTTAAGGCATATTTTTTGCAAGTATACGGTATGTGCATGCATTAATGGAAAAAAAAATCTCGAGACAAAGTTTTTGGTCATGGAGTCCAAGGTGAAAGGGCAAAGTTCAAGTTAAAATGATAGAATTTCAGTTTGATCTTTCCATATCTTGGAAATGACTGAAGGTATCATAATGAAACCTCCCTTGGGACTTTTTTGAGATCATGGGGTAAAAAGGTCAAGCGTCCACGGCAAAGGTCCAATTCTTAAAAAAAAATACTATAGCCCCCATACAATGTCTAAAGGTAATTTTCTTTGATTTAGTGTGTACATGCATTACTCTCAAAAAAAAATGTGTGAAAATATCCACTCTTGAAGGAGTGAATACAAAAAAGAGTAAATTTAGAGTGAAATTTGAGTTAATTTTGAGTGAAATGTTTATTTTCACTCGTTTTAGAGTGACCTCAGGGATCATTCCAAAATCTTCGAGTGATCCCTGAGGTCACTCCAAAAATGAGTGAAAATGAAAATTTTCACTCAAAATTCACTCCAATTTCTCTCTAAATTCACTCCTTTTTTTAGTCACTCCTTCAAGAGTGAATATTTTCACTCGATCTTTTTTTAGAGGGTAGCAAAAAAAAAAAAAATCCCTGCGAAAATTTTGAACCATGGTGTCAGAGATCAGGGGAGAATGAAAAATATCACTCTTTCATCCATATCTCGGAAACGGTTCAAAGTATAGTAATGAAACTTAGTACAAAATGCATGTATTGCATTGCAGTGGTTCTCTTGGGAAAATGGGGCCACGGAGGCTGGAGCAAAGATCAACGGTCAAAGGTCAGGTTCAATTCAATTTTAATTCAATTCACCATTTCATTTTCTCTTTCCAACAAAACATAACACATAATAAATCTGGAATTACATCATAAACATAAACACTGCACTTTGCTTAGATAAATGATACAAATAAACAAAGAATGCATACTGGCAAAAAAAAAGTACAAAGTTATGCATCAGTTGAGAAAAAAAAAAGAACTGAGAGGTACACTAAAAAGCAAGCTGGTATGTTGTGAACCACTCCAAAACGAACAAACTTATGAATTACTTATTTACAAACACAGATATAATTTAGGACAAAACGGAACAAAACAGGAAAAACACAAAGACATGACACGACTTGACAGAATAGATGGAAAGAATGGAAGAAGAGAAAGAAAAAAGAGAATGCCTACACAATGAACAAGGGAAATGGAACAGGGGGTGATCAAGGATGTGCTTCAGAGAGCTGGTACTGCACACAGCTGTGCAAAGATTGTGATGGCTACTTCATTACATAATAATGAATTCAGTGATCGGTTGATTGGTAGATGGATGATGAACCCTGAAGTTGATGAGATCTAATTGATATCGTAAAAAAAAATATCAGAGAGGATTTAACAGTAAGAATTTCAACTTGCGCTTGAAAGAATACAAAGATGGGGATTTTTTTTTTTATTTCACAGCTTAATGAATTCCAAAATCTAGGACCGGTGTATGTAAATGTATTCTGAGCCAATAAAGTTCACAGGAGGGTTAAATAATTATAATGAAACTCATCAGATTAATGCCTAGTGGGATAATTATGAAAAGACTGGTTCCGTTGAAACATTGAATTGAAAATATTGGGAAGTGCATTTGCATTGTAATAAACATAAACTGACCAAGTTGTAAAGGTACAAGTCTTTAATTTTCAAAACCTTATATTTAGTAAATAATGGCTCTGAATGGGAACACGGCGGGACGCCGCAAAATACGAAGTGATTTTTTTCTTTTTTTGCAGTAACAGAAATTTATCAAGTAAAGTTTGATGGGCACTACGCCATGCTAGGAGTCCGTAATTAAGGTACGGTAAAGTTAGAGAAAATACAATCTCAAAAAAGGGGACAATGGAAAATGAGACTTGAGTTTATTACGAGAAATTATTGTACTAATGTAAATAATATGCGGTCTCAACGAAAGTTTATCGTCCACTGTGTTACCAATTAATTTTATATAAGATGCACGTTCTAGCAGAGTGTAATCAAAAATGATATTTGTGCGTAAAGCTTCTATGGAATTACTAAAAAGCATATACTTAGTTTTCTCGAGATTAAGTGATAATTTATTAGCTCTTATCCACTGAGTTATTTTTTTTTCAACTCAGAATTAACGATGCGTACGAGAGTATCTGGATTTTGGTGAGAAAAGAAAATCTTGAATCATCAGCAAAAAGTATAAATGAGAGTATGTCAGATGATCTCCACAAGTCATAATAAAATGTAAAGGTCCTAATAAGCTACCCTGAGGGACGCCACATTTGATGAATTCAAGCTTTGAGTCGTTCTCGTTCAGAGATACGTATTGTTTTCGATTTTGTAGGGAACTCCTGAACCACTTCTCCCGTATTCCATAGTGAAACAATCTATAAAGTAAAATTTCATGATTTATTGTATCGAAGGCCTTGGAGAAGTCCAGGAAGATACCAATAAGATGAGAATGATTATCAATAGTACGCGCGGCGTGGTAAATAACTACAAAAAGGCATGAATTGTGCTGTGTTTCTGACGAAACCGTAATTGATAATTTGTAAAAACATTATGAAAATTTAGAAAAGTAATTTTCTTGTAAATATCAATTTCTCTTAAATTTTTGATGAAGATGAAAGCAAAATGGTTCTATAATCAATTATATCAGAATCATCTCCTTTTTCAAATAAAGGAAAAATCTGAGCTATTTTCATATATTCAGGAAAAACACACTTAATATGGATTTATAAAAAATATGTGAAAGTGGGTCAGCAATTGATGATATAATTCCCTTCAAAAATAAAATTGCTTATATCATCATTTCCAGCAGTTCGCTTATTTTTCATTGCAGTAACAATTTCTTCTTTTTTTTGTAGTTGGAACTGAAAAAAAAAATAGAGCTAGAACTGAATAAGAATTTAGAAAAATGCGTATTTGACTGTGGTACTTTTTCTGCCAGATTTTCCCCATCATTGAAAAATACGAGTTAAAAATATTGGGCCGAATGCATAAAGCAAAGCAAAAGCGCAAGCTCGTCTAGCAAAAGGTCTAGCTCAAGCAATTGCTGAAATCCATATGTATAACCTTTTGCTTGTGCGTATACCTTTTGCTTGTCCCGCACAAGCAATTGCTTGCGTTTTCAACAAAAGGGACGTCACGCCTGTGCGAACACAAGAACAAAGGCGAGTGTATGTGTACGTGTGTGCGGAAACATTTCCTGACATAGCAGAAGAGCTATGAAATGACACTCATAAAAGCACACACAGACGCACACACACACATCTATACACACGCACGTACTGGTTGATTCCCATTACTGCCTATGTAGCCTGGATCTGCCAGATCGCACGTGGAGAGAGGTCTCCTCCGGCTTGCTCTCCACCGAAGTCAGATATCCTACCTGTTTTTCATCACATTTTGCGTGCTTACCACTCGACATTCCCGCTGTTGAAGTGTGGTCTTTCTTTTATGAATATGAAACTGATGCTTAAAAGGGGACGTCCTAGTTAAGCAAAAGCTCAAGCTCATTTTACAGAGCTTGGAAAATTGCAAGCAATTGCTAGCAAGAACAAGCAAAAGGTATGTTTTATGCATACGTTTTTAAGTAAATGCTTGGACTCTCAGCAATTGCTTGCGGGCAGCAAGCAATTGCTTGTGCTTGATAGCAAAAGCTTCTGCTCGCAAGCAATTGCTTGTTTTTATGCATGCGGATTCGATTAAAAGGCCAGCACAAGCAATTGCTAGCGTTTATGCATCCGGCCCATTAACTATATCATTGGCATATTCAAAAAATTTTATCATGTCTTGATTTTGTAATATTTGATTTCTTTTTTTTTATTTATTCATATCCTGCTTCAATACTTTCCATATATTCTTTGTATCATGGTTTTTTTTTTCTAACTGAATCATATAATATTTCTTCTTTTCATACCGTATAATCTTCGTTGAACTATTTTTATACGAGAGTATTTATTTTTACTTCTCAGTTTTTTATTTTTATTTTAAATTCATAATATAACCTATTCTTCCTATTTATTGAAGAAGAACAGATTTTGAAATCCATGGAAGTTTAGGGGACGTTTTATAATTAACTGACATATCTTTTAATTTAGGAATATATTAATCTAAATATTCATTCATCATGCATGAAAATTTATCAAATGATACATTTACATCATCGTTATCACTAACACTAGACCAATCAGCCCTATCTAAGCTAGCACAAAGGCTAGCCAAATTTTCCGATGGAGCTCTACGTCTGGATGAAAAAAAAAATGAAACTTATTGAACAAATGTTTAAGATCAAAACATGATATAATAGGGAAATCAGATACAATTATAGCAGAATTTAAAATCTGCACATAATTAGAAAAAAAATATATTATCAAGGAGGGTGGCGGAATGTGTTTTAACACGAGTTGGTTTCGAAATTAATGGCAAAAAAGAGGCTGACAAAAACATTTCAAGAAATCCTTGAGATGTATATTATCATCATTCTTAGTCATGTCAATATCAAAATCACCTATTATGAAAATACTTTTATTAATAAAAAGAGGGCTTTTTGATAAATTTGTTATACAATTAAAAAAATCTTTAAGCTAGAACTTGGGGGTCTATAAATAATACCAGTTCTAATATTCCTACTTTGCGGAAAAGAAATTTCCACAAACAAAGTCTCTACAATATCATTCATTATATTCAATTCATTGCAAACACTAAATTCAAGTTCTTTAGATAAATACAACGAAACCCCACCACCCGTCCTGTTCACTGTATTATTAACAATTAAATCATAACCATTTAATGCCTACGGCAAATTAACATCGGATAACCATGTTTCAGTAAAACCTATTACTAATATTTGTTGTTTATTTTGATTATCTGATAATATCCGTAAGTCATCAAAATGCTTATTACTACTCTTTATTTAAATGTTAAATGGAGAATATATTTTGTGACAAACAGTTTGTAGAATGTCTAAATTGCTCAACAGTTACATATTTAGAAGGAATTTGAATGGAGTCATGTTCAAAATCAAAATCATTCTATATATCTTTTGAAGATGAATTTACATTATTGACAACAAGGTCATCAAAAGAAGCAGACGAAGTAACTTATTCCGACTTAATTCCAGAGGGGAGCGTCTAAACAAATCAAAGAGTGCTGTTCATCATCATCATCAAGGGAATCAAATGCTTCACTATAAGTCGATTAGCCATGAGGAGAGGTATAAAGTATATAAAGGCATGTCAACTGACGAGGTAGCAAAGGAATGGAAAATTTCGGCACAAAAGATGCACGAACAATTTCGGGTTCACGGATAGCACAACGAGTAGGCAAATTCACGTAAACATAGATTTCTGGCAATATAATCAAAGAACATAGAATACATATACACAACACAAGTAGAAAACGTACACAAAAAGAGCCAAAGTCTGTAAAAGAACTTTGACAGAACCAGTACAAAATCTATGTAAACGGACATAGAGATACCTCCCGAATTTGGACAGATTATTTGTTGTTTGTAGGAAATAATTATGAGTATCATCCAAATAATTATTGATTTATAGGATGAAAACACATGAATAGTGAATGCATAATAAATGCGTGTAAAAATAGAACCCCCTTTCATTTCTTGGAACGATATGTAGTATCATGATATTACCAAGGTCCGAAAGTCTTAACATTCATTACGTCATACACAAGGGGTATAACTAATTAAGTTAAATCAATTTGCTGACATTACGCATGTCGGACAACTGCTAAAATGAGTGAACAATATAGTAACACACAACACTGATAACCCTCGCAGGGGTAGACGGGGCAACAACTGTATGCAAACTGGATACCATACTTAAAAAAGGTAACAAGGAAAACAAGAATAACAACAACAATAACAGTTCATTCCAAAGTCTCAGGGAAAGCGTCGTCCATACATTTGGATGCACGAAAAACCGGTCTATTGTTCGGAAAAAAGATGTACGTATATCCCACCTTCTTTCCCGATTCAACCCTCCTGGAGTTCAACGCACTGATTGCATGTGTATGGAAACTATAACAGTGTAACTTATATTGTTTGACAATGTGGGGTATTCAGGACGGATCAGAATGCAGATTGAAATTCTAGCTGATCTGAAGGTAAGTAGCTGAGATGACTGCCCTTGATTGGTGGGGGGGGGGGGGGAGGGGAGTTAAGAGATGAATAAAGAAAACATACACGTAATAATCCTCTGGTCGTATTCTAGCTCGGGTTGAAACAATACATATGAAAGAATCCATAGGCATTGTGAAAACGAATACCACTGAAAACGGGAGACCGACACCCACGAGTCATACAGCCCACAAGTCATACAGCTCACAAGTCATACAGCCCACTAGTTATACAGCCCACGAGTTCGACATCGACTATTAAAGCCCACGAGTTCGACATCAAGTAAAATAAGCCCATGAGTTATACAGTCCATGAGTTCGACACTACACACAAAAGGCTCACGAGACCGACACTATGCAAACAAAGCCCACGAGACAATACGCTTAAAAGACTAGTCTAGTCTAGTCCTCTAGAGAGGAGTAATCCAAACCTAACTCCAGAGAGAAGGAGCCACTCAACTCATGTGGGTCAGCATCAACTCGGAGAAATAAAGACGAAACAAAAACGGCTAGAAACTAGACTATTAAAAGACTCACGAGACCGACACTAGGCGAAGAATGCTCACGAGACCGACAGGACGAACAGCGCCACCTATAGACCAATTAATTGTATAAGGTGTCCAGCTAATGACACAAGGAAGAAATGAGAGATGGAAAAGGAGAGTTGCTAGGGGATTAAATATATTGCCCTCCCTCGCCCCCTGAAATTTTCAAGGTTTTTAATTGCGTTTGCGTGTTTGAGTGTTTCTGATAAAATAAAGAAAATTCAGTAAAAGTGCATTAGCTGTTTCAACATTAATTTCGAAAATGCCAAAACACCCTCGTTTCCCTTTTTGCAAAACATATACCGGTACAGACCGGCTTTAATAGAAAAAAAAATAAAATAAAATGATGTGGACACTCAGATCAACCGACTAGAATAATACCCAGGTGTGAAATGAAGTTGACAAGAAAATATTTCCCAAAATGGTCAATGTTGCAATGCACAATTGCTTTACATGATATGGAAGGAGAGTATATATCAGCACATATGGATGTGCTGATTTAGTACAAATTCACAGAAAATGATATAATCATCCATTTAGGTAGCAAGTAAAGGAGATGCATCTGTGGAAACAGCTATTCTATTTCAAGAAAAAAAGAACAGTTTTGAGGAGAATATCTGCAACTACAAGGCACAAATCGAGCTGAATCGCTGCGATATCAAACGTTTTCATGCTTTGAAATGTCAAATATAAATTGAACTTTAGGCAGGCTGGTATAAGCAGGGGAATAGGATATAGTGAAGCGAGAAAGCAATGGACGAAAAAAAAAACAACCAAATTTCATCCTGTCCACCGTCCATCTACAAATTGGGAGAGCCTATTAAAAATAGTACGATGGCATCTAAAATCAAACCACATATCGTTCTTGTCCTCTATTATTTTTTCATATATATATATATATATATATATATATATATATATGAATATATATAGTTATATATATTTTTGTTTTTCCGGAAGCTCCGAAAGCTCTTTTGTCCGAAGATTCGTTATTCCGAAAGCTCGTTATTCTGAATTTCATTTTCAGATTAACAAATCTCCGGATTAACGAACATTCGGAATAACACCACAAATGTTCGGATTAACGAACCTCTAGGTATCGGGAATTAGTGTGTTTCGGATGAACGAACCTTCGGAATAATGAACAGCACCCATTTGGTTAAACCCGGGTTTAGGATTTGTCTAGGATTTGTTTAGGACATATGAAATTATATTTTGGATCAAAAAATTATCCTCTGGTGATTTGTTGAAAGAACTTCACGTTATTAAAGGTATTTTCAGCTATGTCAGAAAGTTGACACTCCACAAAGCACTATTTGCAAAATGACGTAACTTCTATGACGACATTTTGCAAATAGTATACTATTTGCCAAATGATGTCACAAACCAATTCTGAAATAGCACGCAACTTTGTACCCGTCACTTTGTGTAATGTAACATAAAAAAAAGCAATTGTGACATCACAAAGCAATTCTGACATTGCGTACTGCTCGTACAGTCACTCTGTGAAATGAATCATTATCTTTAACAAAAAAAAATGATTGTGACGTCATAAAAACAATTCTGACATTGTGCAATGCTTCGCACCGCGCGTCGCGCTTGTCAAAGTGTCACATTTTTAACAAACATCACAAAGCAGTTCTGACATCGGGCGCTGCTGCATGCTTCTTATGGTCAATGTAGGATCCCTTCACAACATCAACTCCATGAAACGATCTCACGCTTTGCATCCCCCTCCCAATTTCCCCTTCTTTTGTTTGAATTTTTGATATACTTTGCCTAATTTCGAGTTTCTTGCTCAAACTATATAGACCTCGGTGCCTCCAAAAGAACTATTCACTTCGGGGCTGTGCCACTCAGTGAATAGTTCTTTTGGAGTCGCCTCTGCCCATAGTTTTAACAAGAAACTCTCAAGTCAAAGAATTTGTATATTAATTACCGCATGAATTTGCTCCTGAGTGTTCCTGTATTAGAGTATGTTTTCTTTTTGTGTAAATACGGAAGAGATTGTATTAGGGATTTTGCGGAAAGTATCGTAAAGATTTATTTTTGTGTCTCTGGGGTTTTTGTTGGAAAAATAAACAGCATAAGAAGTTGCATTTTTGTTCAGTAAATTCAATCTCATAGCAAAACCTGACTATCGTCAGTCGTAGACAATACAGATCTTAGAGCTGATACTCACCTTCTCTAACGAAAAAATTGAAAGTGATTTCCGTTTGTTGAGCTGAATTGCCCCGTTGCACGATGCATGTGTACGTCCCATTAAACTCAGGACCAACATTCTCTATTTCGAGAAATGTCTTGTTCACGAGTTTGAATCCACGCTGGTACCGAATGTAATGATTGGAGATGTAATTGGCTTTTATCAAAAGCTCCTTCAAGCCGTCCTCAATCAGTCTATACCAGTGGACTGACTGGACGTCGAGTGGAACCTCGGTAACATTGATGCACGGGACCATCGTTTTGCTGTATTTCACGAGGTAGACGTCAGTACGAACATGGTTCACTGCGAACAGATTTAAACAAGAAACGACATGAGGGTGCATGCCTTCTTAATGAATCATTCCAGACAAAAGACAATAGCCACTTGGAATTAATTTTCGATCGTCCTACTAATTTAACGTATTGATATCCTTCTCAATGTTTAGACATCACTCACACATTCCTCAGTAATAAGAATAATTCCACAGTAATGGAAGTTGCCTGATTCATAGAATATAGCAATGATCAATGTAGAGCTCTCCCTCTTTCTTTCTTTCTCTCTCTCTCTCTCTATATATATATATAATATATAATATATAATATATATATATATATATATATCATATATAATATATATATATATATATATATATATCATATATAATATATATATATATATATATATATATATATCATATATAATATATATATATATATATATGAAGAGTTTGTTTGCAAAAACCGATAAGTCCATATTTGCCAAATGGAGATATTTGCGATTAAAGGTCAAGAAAAATAGAGAGAATAAAAAGAGAAAAAATTGCTTCTTTTGGCCATAACTTCAAAAATGTGCCTTTATATGTAGTGACCAATATATCATTTAAAAGGTATTATTTTGCACTTTATGACAGAGACCGTACCTCAAAATCTTCAAAAATGGACTTATCGGTTTTTGCAAACAAACTCTTCATACATATATATATATATATATATATATATATATATATATATATAATATATGTAAATATATTACATATATGAAATGAGAAAGTAAGTATTTCAATGGTCGAGCTTTCGGTTTGTTACTTGGACCTTCACCATTCGGACTTCACCTGATATGCTTTCTGGTCTTGGGTGTACATTGTAAATATCATGCCTGCCGATATTCACGAACACATGCCATGGTTTAATATCTTTATAATTTGTCATCTTACTACTTTTTATGCTTTCTTTATTTTTACAGGCCGACAAATGTCTATGCGAAGTTCCTCCCTCCCCTCCAGAAAAAAAAAGATTAAAAGCACAAAGAATGAAATGCACATAAATCAGTCAACTATGAGTACTCAATGAATCAAACAAACAGGTTAACAAGCATTATTGTAAACAATGCTCACTATCTACGACGAATCTGAAGATTAATTCTGTTTCCTGACGTAACTGAGAAGAAATCCTCTTGATGACACATTTGTACGATCCAGCTTGGTCGATGGTAACGTCCGCGAATTTTAGAAACCGTGTATCCTCAGGTGACTTGTCAGAGCCAAATTGGGCAAGCGGTCCACCCATAACTTCGCCTCCGTCGGTTAGTTTGTACCACTGGACAGGAAGGTAATCATCTCGCCAATGGTGAAGAAATTGGATGCGCTCTGATGCTCCACTCAGCAGATGAACGTCGTTACCAAGACTAGACGCTAGAAATGTTATAAATTAATGTTCGAAAGGACCAATCTTATGGCAATTTCAAATACAAATGTCATTCAGTGAAGCAAGTGTTTTAAAATGTACGCAGTCTACCAATATGCCAAATGGACAATTAATAGTAACAGAAAGCAATATCAGTGCATGAAAAACGCCTTCTCTACTTTTTCTAAGAACTGAATGTATCGTTTGCAATAAAATAGAAATAAAAAATCAAACTCCAAGCCAAATTGTAAAGAAGTTTATGTTTTGATTGCTATCCAGGAAACATGAGGTATTACTTGTATCTGGGAGTGTGTGAGTGCATGGGATATTGATTGTCTTTCACTTTTTTTTTTTTTTCTGGGGAACTACCCCCACAATGTTATGTTAGTCTTGTCTAATTCTGTCTTGTCTTTTAGTCTCCCTTTATTAGTGTCGTCGTCCCAGTCTCGTTTAATGTTTATTCGCGTTGTGTATGTGTCTCTATTTGTTACTCTGTCTTCTTAGTGGGCTTCCAGTTATATTTTTTTATAAATTTTTTCCCTGATTTTTTCCCAGTCTTTTTTCCTTTTTTCCTATTTGCATCAGTTCATTTTTCTATTTGACATTCTGTACCTGAGGGGTCCACATTCTAGATATACAAGCTTTGTCTTTTCAGTGGGTCCCTCCATTTTTTGGATGTTTTGCGTGTTGTTATACACGATGTATCGTCTTTTCACTTCAGTCAGTCAATTTTCATGACTAGTCCCCAAAGTTCCACAATTATATTTTTCTCAACTTACTTTGTTTTGATTATGCAACCTTATTCTCTGCTACCGATGAAAGTGAAATGTTTATGTTCTTTTCGAAAAATGAAATAAAGTTTGAATTGAATTGAATTGACACCAGCATCTGTTTTCTTCTGTAGGTTCCCCCAAACACAATGTTAATAATCCAGTATGAATGTAACGTACTCTAGACTGATTTGAATTTATCTTGTGGTATGTAATATTATTAGAGTCTCGTACTCCATTGAAAATTATAATTTTATCATCGTTTCATTATCATCTAATTGATGTACGTTATAAAGGCAGCACTGTAGGATTTATGTGCAAGTTAATTAAATTAAATGAAATATATTACAGACATAAAAAATTATGTATAATGTATAATGGCGTACAGTGTGTCTACAATGTCAGGATCTGAAACACATGTACAATTAATCATAATATCATATGTTCTTTGCTTTTTTGTTGGTGGTGGTGGGTTTAAATAGGTAATTAGTAACTTCGTCCTCATAAAGATCGGTTAAACGATTACGAAAGAAAGGGTTTCCAAATACATGAAATTCTATTTGAGTTTACTTTTTTTAATAACAACTGATGGACAAATTGCCTTATATCAGCAAAAATAGGCACTGAAAATTGATCAGTTTATTAAAAGTACGCATTACAAAAGTCATGGTATGTATTAAATGACTGATCAATTCAGCGCTTTTTAATATCGATGTAGGGTAATTTGTCAATCAGTTGCAGTAAAGACTGAGTTTCTTATTCCTAGATTAAATTCGGAAAATGAAAACGAGTGAAGATTTGTATAAAGTCGAGTGAGAAACTTGTCACATCATATTACTATTAACTCATCTTATGTGCATATTTGGCACTCACTGACTGATGTCACTCATCACGCAAGGCAAAGGAAACACAACAAACTGTATCAAGCAGTTCCATTTAAAATGGTATTTCTATTCCAACTTTTACTGTCAACATCTGAAACTGAAAAGAGGAGCGGAAAAAAAATTTATATGTTCGCTGGCGAAATGAATATATTATCTGAATAACTTATTCCTGCATGGGCAAGGCGACGTAAGGTAATGCTTTATGCACTTAGACTCATATTTTATTGCCTGTTACCTATACTGTTCAATCATTTTGCTATTTTTACGTAATATGTACGAAGAAAGGTTATCCATAATCTGCTCTTTGCCTTAGCTGAATGAGCTGTAAAACGGGGTGACGGTCTACTCAAATTATAGGCCTAGTACAGTAGACGGTTCCATGTGCATGTCATGCATGTTATGTACCATGTGTATGACCTGGAAAAGTTAAGCAGGCCCACAAGAGGTTTTTGTTGATTGGTGATGTAAATGGGTACATTGCAGTAAATTAAGTTTGGTTGCCACCATGGCAAGGTTGCGCATTCTCTTTTATTACTAGAGTATAATCATCAATTTAATCACCATGAAATTTATACCTGCAAACTGTTATCCAGAAAGCCTTTAAAACGGATAATACATATTTCCAGGGGTTTTAATTTCTATAGCAAGTATCCCATTTCTCATACATTTTTTTTTCAATTTTGAAATTATTCAAGTGTCGTACGTAGCAAATGTTCATATGTGTGTTGAAGTTATTAAGCTGCCGCCATGAAAACCTATGGCAATTTATCATTTACGTTGATGAGCAGAAAGCCTACTTAACAGGGAAAATAAGAATATATATATATAATATGACGACATCTCCATTAATGACATCTGCAGTAGTCTTCAGTAGTGCAATCGTCCCAAACGGTATAATAAAAATAATCAGCTCATTATCTTACAGTGGACGGTACCACCAATAGGTACCATGTGCATGCAGTGGAATCATTACATCTTTTATTTGTATTTTTGTGTGCGGGATAGGTTACTTTGTTGCCATCTTGGTAACCTTGAACATTGTTTATTTGTTGTTGTTGTTGTTGTTTTTTTTTTTTTTTGGGGGGGGGGGAGATAAATGGCCATAATTAGCAGATTGCCATTTGCACAAAATAAAATTAAGGGCTTCATCGTCGTTTTTTCTATAATCAGCCGGCTATATTAGCATTCGTTTTTCTTTCTTTCACAGCGAAAAGTACATTGCAGTCTTGTGTTGGTTTGGTGACAAGAGAGATCAGTGACCTTATGCATACTTTTTGCATGAGACTATAGGTATAGAAAGTATTTTGGGAAGCTGTGTTTATGCGGGATTTGATCGGGGGGAGGGGTATAGTATGCGAGGGGTCGAAGCGGGGATGTGTGTGGGAATGGGGTGTTCCCCTTCCCCCAGTGAGAATTTCTTTCATTTTGAGATGGTAACTAAATTGTGCAATTTGGTTCATGTGTTTGCGTGTTTTATCGACATGAAAGGTCCCCTGTAGGTGGCAGTATTTTGACGTAGATTATAATGTGTACTGGGCTTCTTTGAAAAGCAGGTCTGCTGGATATCAGCAGAACTGAACGGAAAGTCCCTGTTAAAAAAAATTGTGAATCAATAAAATAAATAAGCTAAATAACAATGTGTCCATAAAAAAAGATGACATTTCTTGTATCCCAGTGGATGTCATGTTTCAATTTGCTTGGAGAAATTGTCAACATTTTGTCGTGAATTAATAACACCAGTAAACAAGGAAGCAATGTTCGTGATTGGTTTCTCAGAAAAAAAAAAGAAGAAATGTTATCATGACTTATTTGATCACTGGATTTAGGCGAGCTTATCACTTGATTTTCTTGATTATGTATTTCAATGTATGTTACTTTATACTTGCTTTGTTACTTTATTACAGCCAAGTGGTCAGATATACCACATTAAAGAATACCTAGGTGGGATAAGTACAGTGAAGCATCGTAAAGAAATAATCTGGAAAAATAGATATTTGTAAGTTCATTGCACTTGGCTTATCTCAAAGGGATTCAAAAGTATTCAAATTCAGATTATTTGCAATGTGTACAGATATCAAATAATAAGGTGATGAATTTCTAATAAAGTCACCAACAACATGAACATTTTCATTTTGCCCTGGTGAATCTAAATTCAGAAATTATTATAATTTGCCTTAGAATGTTTGTAGAACACTTTATTGTACTGTTCATACTACATGTATTTCCAACCTCAGTGAACGGATTTCAGGGTGTTGGGTAGCCGACGTGGATTTTCAGAGTTCTACAAGGTCAATGGCAATCTTCTCTCTCTGTACATGAGCTAAGAAACACTTGAGTACCAACAAAAATGCAACAATACATATAATATCGAAACGGAGGTTGAGAAAAGAGAGAAGAAAGAAAGGAACTACGACAAAAACAAAAAAAAAATAAAACCAAGCAAACAATAGCTCCCGAGACATATCATCAAGATTAACATGCTTTGAATCCTCGAGTCCGAATAAAGAACACTGATTTTAATGTAATCAGGGTATTTTCAACTATATAAAATTGGACAGGAATAAATCGAACAGGAATTGTTCTACAGTGGATTTCAAACTTACGAGTTATTGAAAAAGAGTAATTCCATTGTTCCTTTGGAGCTGAGTGGATTTTGGTTGTGATAACACAAGCAAAACGTCCTGAGTGATTGCCATATTTATAGGTGACATTTTCTATCACGAGCGATGACTTGTCGTCTTCCTGTATATGGGCACCAACTTCACTGGATCCGGAAGATTGCGCCACTGGTGGCGGGATAGGAGTTAGATTTTCATCCATTCGAAGCCACTGGATCGTTATGATATCTGACCATGCTGGTAGCTCAATCGCAGGCGAAGGCACACAGGGTATGGTCTCTTTGCTGCCTTCTATCAGTTCGATTTGTTTGCATGAGAGGATTCCTATTGTTGAATTTAAGAAGAGGTGGAGAAAATAACAGAAGATTAACAGTCTTGAGATATAAAGCTTCGTTTTTATCAGATATTTGTGTGTAGTCTTCCGTTTCTTATTTGTGTGTAGTCTTCCGTGTCTTTAATATAGAATTCAGACCAGTAATTTCGCTTTTTATTGCTGAGAAAGGGCGATGGTTATCAAAGATATTGATATCCAGCATATACTCATTTCTATTACCTCCCTGCTCAATGATACAAAATCAATTACACTCGTGTAACCCGCTCGGCCTCAAAATAACATTGAATGAAACACTTTTATGAATACATGAGTATTCATGTGAGCATACAATTCATTTAGACGAATTACTTTCTGGGTGTGCCAAGGAGCAATATGACGAAGAAACCAGCATCTGCTGATTAGATTACATGTGTATTATACAATGTGATTTGTGAAATATTAGCACACTGGAGGAATCAGTTTTACGAAGAGAGGTAGTATACGTGGAGATATACCTGATATAAGCGAAACACGTGACATGCAATTAAACACACTATTGGGTTCATGCAATTTTTGTCGAGCAATTTTTTTGAAATTGCACAACTGACGCGAGCAGTTCCTATTCATTCCCGTAATCAGGCTCTTTCAGGTACGCCCTATATTCATTTCCTTTTCAACAATTAAAGGCAACGACAAAAAAAAAATGATATGTTTAGATTCAGATCAAGCCTCATTCTACTTGAAATGTAAGATTCAAAAGACATCTCAGACGATTTCCGGTATCCTCTAGAACATCAATAATATACGCAAATATTAATAGATTAATATTGATTTCTAGTTCAAGACGCTGGCATGCACCACCAGCTTTACATTGGGTAGGGTGTAAATTACATCTACTACTCACAAATAACTTCTTTAATGCAACGCTTCTACATAAATGCATTTTATTAAATTCAGAAATACACACTTATACGGGCCGTCACATGGTAAATGAGGCTTTATTGAAAATTGTGACTTTTTGTGAAAATTTCAATTGTATGTAGAGTAAAATATCCCGTTTGCGGCAGTTTAAGCATTGTTGAGGGTTTTTCCAACTTGTAAACAAATCAGGCAAATCATTTTCAACCATTTCATATATCATAGACAAGATTATTCATTAACGCAATTGTTTTCATGAAAGAAATTTACCATTGACCAACGCAGTTTTCATGATTTACCAGGGCAAAACCCGGCACAATTTTCGCCGATAAGGGCGATATGCGACGTAGTATTTCTGCTTGCGGCACGATGTACAATCCCTATGCGATACGCGCGTGCTCCGCGATCTTTGGCTGAACGCCTTCACATGTCTCGCGAACATTGCGTAAGCGCCATTTCCCATTGCGAAAGCACGTGAAAATAGCGTGCGCACATGCATTGGCCGCAAACAAGATCGCAATTCTGGCGGTGTTGTTGATGTCTTTCTCGTGTTTTTCTCACTTTTTTTCGATGGTAACATCCATTTTCCGAAAAAAAATGGCGGCCCACATCGGCTCGCGAAAGTTCTGTTTTACGTGAGGATATGTTTTCAAAATCCCTGAACATCGAGAAAACGACAAAAAATCCAGTTTCTTGGACCATTGTTTCTTAACTGTTATGTTAAGAAGTACCGAAAATTTCATTTTGGATGCGATATGTTGTCATTTAGGTGAGAAAATTTCACTTTCGTCAGAGATCGTGCCCATTTTATCGGTTGGTTTTTGTTGATTGCTAGTGTGTTAGTGTATGTGTGGTGTGCATGTGACAGTGCAATGCTGTGTTTAGCTGTATATTACCGTGTACTGTTGTACCTGCCGCGAACGGCTGCACGGACGCTTACTGACGCAGTTACTCTAATTAAAGATAATAAAAAGTTTTGGTACCTCAAAAGTTTCCCTGAATTTCCTTGTCTTGGTTTGTGTTTCATGTTAAAATACGTTGTCTGTGAGAAGTACTCGCCCCAAAGTGCTCTCATGTCTTAGTAATCATGCAATAATGGTTTCGTACCAGAGCCGTCGCCGTACGGCGTCGATAAATTTTGTACGAAACCACTGCCTGCGACCAGCAGCGTGCAGCCCATTGCACGCATAGCTAACTGCGACCAGCAGCCCCATAGGCATAGCGTAATGGGGCTTCGCATTGTAGCATTCAGGATCATGACAGAATTAGTATCGCGGGTAAATGGCAACTTAAAATCCCAAAATTTCTTCGATTTGAAGACTTACCAATTAAGTTGAAGTATTGAAAACAGGCTTCGAATAACGTTTGGTTCTGCCAATAGTCCCTTTCTTTTCGAATTGATGACTGAATGTGATTCGGTCGAGAGGACCTTGGGAGAGCTACTACACTGACTACAGCGGCCAGCGCATGCGCACACAAACATCTTATCCGTTGATGGATTTGAAATTTGTGCGCATGTGATGTGTTCGCATGCACTGGCTGTAGTATTCAGTGTATGGTAGCTCTCCCAAGGTCCTCTCGACCGAGTCACATTCAGTCATCAATTCGAACAGAAAGGGACAATAGGCAGAACCAAACGTTGCCCGAAGCCTGTTTTCAATACTTCACCTTAATTGGTAAGTCTTCAAATTGAAGAATTTTGGGGATTTTAAGTTGATATCTATCCTGCGATACTAAATCTGTCATGATCCTGAATGCTACAATGCGAAGCCCGATTACGCTATGCGTATGGGACTGCTGGTCGCTATGCGTATGGGGCTGCTGGTCGCAGTTAATTGCATGATGATTACTAAGACATGAGAGCACTTTGGGGCGAGTAAGTCTCCCAGTGTTAGTTATTATGAAAGGTACCTCTTTAACCTGAAACACAAACTAAGATAAGGAAATTCAAGGAAACTTTTGAGGTACCAAAACTTTTTATTATCTTTAATTCTGGGCACTCTTTCCATTGGTGACATTGGCTTGTCACAAAAAGCTTCGGTTCTTTTTTTTTTTTTGTATTTCTCCCCCTTTTACAGGTTTAGGTTAGATTTTATGGCAAAAAGGTCTTAAAGTCGGACGATCGTCATCCCTAATGGTACGTAAAGTCCCGAACAACCGAAATTTGTGCATGCGATCGCGAAATGCCAGACTCGGTGCTATATCCATAATAGTCTGGTTTCCAGACCATTTGCCAACTGGACTCCGCGGCGACGAAGTCGCCGCCTTTTGCGAAGGCAAAGGTTCTGGTAGTCCCGATACGGGACTCTTTTCTTTTTTCTCACTCTCTTATACGCCCTCATTGGCGGTAGCGCGAAGTCTTCTCGATCGCGACAGTCCACGCATCGCGCGAGTCCACAAATTGCTGCCCCCGGGGGCGTTTTTTTTTTTAAGACGGCACAGATTGGGGCATGGCGCGTGTTAAACCTATGGGAAAAACGTTGGATTAGGGTTTTTGGTTATGGTTATGGTTAGGGTTAGGGTTAGGGTTAGGGTTGGGGTTAGGGTTAGGGTTAGGGTTAGGGTTAGGGTTAGGGTTAGGGTTTGATGGTTAGGGTTAGGATTAGGATTAGGGTTAGGTTTAGGGATATGGTCTTCGATAGATTTTTAGTTTCCCCAATCTGTGCCGTCTAAAAAAAAAAACACGCCCCCCCGGGGGGGGGGGGGGGTCTCTCCTTATACTACACTCCCTCAACGACGGTACTTCCGCGTGATGCTAGCAGCTAGTGTGCACGCCGAATACGAAGGCAGTCCAGGCAGTGGACCAATACCCTGTTTATACTAAGGAAAAAGCGGGTTCTGAAACCCCCATGTAGCCGCTTCGAGCAGGCTTTCAGCTCAGTATAAACAGACAGAATTCAGAAAAGGCGATCCGGTCGGGTCGGGTCCGGTCGGGTTCTGAAACCTCCTACGGGGGGAGGTTTCAGAACCCGCTATAGCAGGCTCGAGGAGGCTCGACAGCAGAATAAACGCTAGGGGGTTCGAAAAGCCGCTTTTTTGCCGACCCGGAAGTTATCACTGGAGGTCATCGCGCGTTCATGATGTAAACAAGCAACTGCACCGGATCGAGAACCCACGTTGTTGTAAATTCGCGCTCAGCAGTCACGTTTCCGCGCGAAAGTGATGCCACGAAAGCGCGCGCCGGTTTTCGGAGGGGAATTCGGTTACCATAGGAACGGAAGCCGTGACCCTGCTAAGACCCGCTCGGGCCTGCTTTCGCTCGCGCAGTATAAACAGACGAGAGCCCTCTTTTTCGTAGCGGGTTTTCGAACCTCCTCGAGGCGGCTCGAAAACCCGCTCGCAGTATAAACGGGGTATAAGGTTCTGGGCACATTCGCTTCAAGTGGGAGGAGCCTAAATTTACCCCAGTGAGCCAGGGCAATCATTCTGTCATTATGTAATAAGGAAGAGGTTGACCCCCTGCATCCTCACCCAGAGGTCCCAAGGCCACTCTCAATATACATTACATGCATCCACTGTCCGTGGAGTATTTCCTGTTTCTGATAGGGCCTGTACTCATTCTCCACACTATGCACGGAGCTGAAACATGCCCGCGACAAATGGCATCAAGGTATTCAAGAGCGAAAAAAGAAAGTGCAGTGGAGTATAATTGTGCACAATTTTTGCAAAAGCTCAGTATGTGGAGGGAGATGATTTGTGGGTGGGCGGCCCATGTGATAATGTATTTGTTATGTTCAAGTTTGCTGATGAGTACGTTCAGTTGAGACCCTTTGTTTCTATAACTTATAGCAGTGAATAAAAAAGAAACAAATGAATAGCAACGTGCTCCTCCGATCATGAATTAGTCTTCATATCGTGTCCCTCTCGTGGAAACATTGCGGCAACTGACTAAACTTTAAAAAATATTCTCTGATATTGTTTATTTCTTCATCTCACACATGATAATCAGGGAGAAAGATAATA
Source organism: Diadema setosum (assembly GCA_033980235.1). Classification (NCBI taxonomy): domain Eukaryota; kingdom Metazoa; phylum Echinodermata; class Echinoidea; order Diadematoida; family Diadematidae; genus Diadema; species Diadema setosum. The sequence continues at coordinate 21,971,139 of CM067070.1, forward strand.
ACATCGGGATATGTACGATGAACCCACACAAGAAAAATGAAGTTTTTAAAGCAGCACACTTATGCAGGTAGGTGAGACTGGGGTAATTGTGGCCCCTCAATTATTCACCATCTTCTATCCCTTGAAATAGCTTGCTTGATAGCCGTAGTATGTGGAAGGTCGCTTCTTACCACTACTGTGCTCCAACATCCATTCATGTAGCAATAACATCTAGATACGATAGGGGGACCAGTTTTGTGACCAGTGCATGTCAAAATCTCTTAGTAAAGAGCGCGCTCCTCACTTTAAAGATAAGAGTAACATCTATTCATTTCCAAATTATTTTTCATAATGTCACTTGATAATAAAAAAAGAATTCATTTCTTTAACAGAAAGTCATTGTTTGAGGCATGATGCGCTTCGGGGCAATTATGCCCATGGTCCCCTAAAAAGCACTTTAAAGATAAGAGTAACATCTATTCATTTCCAAATTATTTTTCATAATGTCACTTGATACTAAAAAAAGAATTCATTCTTTAACAGAAAGCCATTGTTTGAGGCATGATGCGCTTCGGGGCAATTATGCCCATGGTCCCCTAAAAAGCCTTGTTTTGCTATGAACATAAATGGGTATATGCAACAAAGATCAAAGATTTAGTTTACATCACAATTAACATGGTTCATTACTGGGATATATCAAGTGGACATACAGTGTAATCATAATGAATTATCATTGCAACTTGGTTAGGGATATTTCAGCTGAAAGACTTCATTTCCCAAGGTCATCATGCAACAATATTCAAGGCCAAACATTACAAACAATAGACTCTGACTTACAGTTTTTGTATTCACATAATTAAGATATGACAAGTTTTAGCATTTGATATAGATTTGTCCATGTAACTCATACATTTTTTTTCAACTTATTGCAGATTTATCATTTGCATACAGGAAAAGTATCAGTTTTGTGGAATATATTGCCTCAATTCAAAGTTCTCAAGAGATGCTCATCTACTTTTTTCGTTGTTTTTCATATGCGCAGAGATCCTTCCATATTAGATAAATATAATAATCTTTCTATACAAAGAAACAGGTGCCAAGTTTATGACAAATGATATGTTTAGAGACAATTATCACCCCATCGTAAGACTATTAATTGTTTGTTTTTTATTTCTATATGTATAACTTCTATCAATGTTAAACAGAAGCAACGTAAATTGGCTGCTTTTATTACCTCATTCAATGCAAATGAAAATTGAGTTTAGATACGCATAGAATAGAAATAAGTCCGGTACTATGGCACACTTCAACCAACTATTATAAATGTTGGTCTCCACCCTGTAATTTTTTGCTTTTTAATCCCTTGACGACGAACTTATCCATTTCACATGCATGTCTCTAATTGATATGCTCCTTAGGATGTTAACATGTAGGCCCTATAGGTGCCTACTGGTATAACCGAGTATTTGTGTAACCTTTTGTAAATATTGATGTTGTTGCATTCCTTGTATATACACGTAGAATAGTTTGTCTGGTGCTGGCTTTTTGAAAAGCGTGAACGCATGCATGAGGCATTTTTAAGTAAAAGTTTGGGATAAACGAAACTTTGGAATATAGAACCCAATTAAGTTTTTCGGATTAACGAACATTATTCAATACCGTCGGATCAACAAACCTTCTGAAGAATTACGACTCTGCATTGATATATTTGGGATCAATCATAAACCTTCTGATTCACAAAACTTATTTCACTTTAGTACTGACAAACGGCTTGTGCCGAAAGGGTGGGTTGGGTGGTGGCGCGTCGCGTTAATGGGAACACCACCCTTCGTCCAAAGCCCCCCCCCCCCCCGGTTTTGCCGAAAGGGTGCGTTGGTACTTTTTCTCATGTACTATTAAAAGACGAATTTTGAATTTATATTTAACCATCAAACAACCATTTCAAAGAGGCTATCGTCCGGATCTAATATTTAGTTCGTCCAATGTTCATTTGGTCCAATATCCATTTGGTCTAATATTCGTTTCTGTTTTACATTACAGGGCATGGATCATGTGGATAATCAGTGGCTTATCTATATATAGTCTAGCTGCTGGGGGTGCTGGCCTGGCACCATGGGGGAGGGGCGAGGGACCCTAAACTTTACCCTAATCTTATTTCATGTGTATGAGCATCTGTTTTCTCCCTCAATGCAGGGTCAGAGGGTAGTCCGTAGTCGTAGAAAAAGGCGCCCCCCCAAAAAAAAATAAAAATAAAAATAAAAAAAAGCCCAGTTGGTCGTATAGACGAAACGATGATTGGACCAAATGGTACCTGATTAGACCAGGAGGCTGGCTATTAGACCAAATGACAATAAGATCAATGGTTATTAGACTAAATGGGTGTAGACTAAATGATGATAGACAGAGGCTAGACCAACTGGGCAATGGACCAAAATTAATGATGTGTACACCAAATTTATATTGGACAAATTTGGTTTTATTTCAGACCATTTGATGATTAGACGAAATGGAATTAGACCAACTCATAATAGACCAAATCGGTATTTGATGATATAAATTGGAGTTAGACCAAAAATAGACCAAGTGGCTATTTTGGGGGTGCTGGCCTGGCACCATGACAGTAGACCAAATAGTAATTAAACCAAATAACAATTAGACCAAACAGTAATTGGACGAAATGATGACTAGACCAACTGGTTATTAGACCAACTGATATTAAACAGTCTATTAGACCAACTGGCTGTAGACCAAGTGGTAATAGAGTGTAAACCGATCCGGACGATAGCCTCTTTTAAATGGTTGTTTGAAGGTTAAATATAATTCAAAACTCGTCTTTTAATATTACATGAGAAAAAGCACCAACGCACCCTTTCGGCAAAAGCGGGGGGGGGGGGGGGGCTTTGGACGAAGGGTGGGGTTCCCGTCAACGCTACGCGACGCAACGCTCCCAACACACCCTTTCGGCAAAACCGGGGGGGGGGGGGGGGGGAGCTTTGGACGGAGGGTGGTGTTCCCATTAACGCGACGCGCCACCATCCAACCCACCCTTTCGGCACAAGCCCTGACAAACTTTTGGAATAATGAACTTAATCATTCGGAATAGCGAACTTTCTTCGGAATAACGATAACAATGAGAATTACGTAGAAGCATCCACAAAAATTTAAAGAATATAATATGTCCAATCAGATACTTTTAGCTTGAAAAAAAATCAAATATTTTACTGCAATAGGTCATATTGAATCACAGCTATTCTCCGAATATTAGCCTGCCAATGCAATAGTATAATAATTTGCTTGTCATCAACATATGAAGAGTTTGTTTGCAAAAACCGATAAGTCCATTTTTGAAGATTTTGAAGTACGGTCTCTGTCATAAAGTACAAAATAATATCTTTTAAATAATATATTGTTCACTACATATAGAGATACATTTTTGAAGTTATGGTCAAAAGAAGCAACAATTTTCTTATTATTCTCTTTATTTTTCTTGACCTTTAATCGCAAATATCTCCATTTGGCAAATATGGACTTATCGGTTTTTGCAAACAAACTCTTCATATTTTACAGAGCATGTGGAAACATTATGCTTTCCAGGTGGAGAAATTGTGTGTGTTTTTGTAATGTGTCTCATCATTCCCACTCTTAAAGGACAAGTTCACCTTCATAGACATGTGGGTTGAGTGAATGCAGCAATATTAGTAGAGCACATCATTGAGAGTTTGAGGAAAATCGGACAATCCGTTCAAAAGTTATGAATTTTTGAAGTTTCTGCTCACTCGAGGCTGGATGAGAAGACTACTATAGCTTGTGCTGTCACATGAGTACAACGATTTAAAGAAAGAATAAAGAAAATTCAACATAATTTCACTTTTCTCGCATAACAAAAGAACACTTGACTTCTCTCTTTCAGAAGGCAGGGGAATAATATTACCCGTAACATATGTCAGTATAGTCGAAAAAATGTGCAAAAGGTAAAGTTTTGTGAAATTCTCTTCAGTATGGTTGTACGCATATGACATCCTACACTGTAGTAGTCTTCTAATCCAGCAGTGACTACGCAGATACTTTAAAAATTCATAACTTTTGAACGGATTGTTCGATTTTCTCCAAACTTTCACTGATGTGTTCTACTAATATTGCTGCATTCACTCAATTCACATGTATATAAAGGTGGACTTGTCCTTTAAGTATGAGATTAATGTTATACGAACGATACAGCGGAAGGCGCTGTGTATCAATCAATGCCGCCACAACCAATTTTATTATTACTTGCAGTTTTGTTTGTTTGTTTGTTTGTTTTTGTTTTTGTTTTGTTTTGTTCTGTTTTGTTTTTTTGCTTTTTTTAAGAGGGCCTCGATCTTTTCATTCACAAAGATGCCTGATTTTGAAACTCACAAATCCGGTTAATATCTGATTTGGGAAACCTCTTTTGAGTATTCATTATTCGTCGAAAATGATCATTGATATTATTCAAGCCATGAAAACAATAATGGCTACATGAATTGTTAACTTGTTTCACTCTGGAACAAAAAAAAAAAAAATCCATCCCCTCCCCCCCCCCAAAAAAAAAACAACAACAACAAATTAACACACTTCACTGTTGATGCTGTTTATTTGCATATTTGAGCACCAATGCGCACATTGATGAATGTGGGAAAGATTCAGGACCTCAGATAATGTTCATTTACATTGAGCTGATGATTCCATTCCACGTCTTCCAGTGAACTCAATATCATATATTAGAGTAAAACATTAAATGTGTATCTGAAATCGCCAGTTTCTGACAAAATATGTATCCATTTTGTATTTTTTCATTGGTCAAAGATCCATGAATTTTGCTTGATTTGTAGGATTCAGCATAGTCAAATTAGACCGGTTTCTTACATTCATACAAAAAAAAAAATTGCTGGTTTTCCTCAAGTCGAGCCTACAAAAGAAATCCATTAGACAACATAGTGGAAACGAGAAAACGACCTAGATGGTTATGCACTGAAATGCTTTGATTGAGATACTTTGTGAGGGAGGAAGGGAAATGTAATTCGCAATTGTGGACTTTACTCATTATATAGCACTATACATTAGTTGAAAAAAGAACAACAACAAAAAAATTCTTCCGTGGACACCTTAACCCTCATTGAGCTTATAAGTAACAAGGATATGTGATTTTGATTTCGTCGATAGACACAATGACACAAAATGGTCTGCTTTAATTTTATTGGAAACATAGTTCTTTTGACTTTTGAGCGTATTTAGTAGTGTAAGACGGAAAGATGGGACCCTGAACATTGGTTCATTTAGAAATCCAGTCCACCCCAAACCCTGTTTACAATTCTTACAGTTTTAAAGTTCCTATATTCTTTCATTAGCAATGTCATTGAACTTCCCACGTAAACTCCTGTTTACAATTCCCACAGTTTAATAGTCCTTATATTCTTTCATCAACAATGTCATCAAACTCCCATGTAAACTTCCCATGTAAAAGCCCATCATCACAATATACTCCTTCCTCTAGTAATCCGCAATGAACTTAATACTTAATCCTTCCTTTTGTTCTGTAAGTAATTCAGACTCTTGTATTTACAGTTCCCACAGTCAGTCCTTTGTCCAGTTCGACTACATTATTGTAACCAAAGTAATTGTTACATCAAAGACCCATCTCTTATATAGTACCTCACATGGTTAGATGGGTCATTATGGATTCTCCCCTCTTGGGAACAAGTCCTCAGGGGCGATCGATACTCCCTATGCCATACCCATGACAATTGTCATGGGAAGCTATATGGCTACCAAGCGAAATAAGGGAGCCTGCGTGCATATACATTTGTTGTTATTCTACGCTTGATACGTTATAATTACCAATAAATGTGTACTTGTCTAAACTGCATATCAAAGTATGTGCCTGGATTTTCTTCGCTTCTGAGCGTAAGACTTGTGATTGTACCACGCTACATCACCCGACAAGGGACACACAATTCACACTCTTACAGTAGTAAACAGGAAAAAAATGAGTAACAATCAAAAACATCAAAAACTTTTAGGAATACACATCATTGAGTACATACTGTCCATAATTGATTCTTCCATCCGACCTTACTTTAGATCATAGAAAAGTCGGAATGTTCGTGTCATCAGAGAGGTAGAATATACAGCTCCCTGAATATTAGGTACCTATATACCATCACCCTCATCCTGCATGCTACCAAGGAAGCACTAGGCGAGCCTAGTACCTCCTTGATAATAACTACTAGTATACAGCATCCGCACCATTGGTACACATGGCATTGCCAACACACAGGGAGTAGGGAGAGTCTTCCCACCACCCGTCCCTGATAACACGCTGAGCAGGATAATAATGAAAAAAAAAAAAAGAAGTGTGATGACCGTCGAAGCGTAAGGCTGCGTTCACGTAGAAGTGTACGGTATACGGTATACGGTATACGGTATTCGCTATTCGTTATTCGCTATTCGCTATGCGCCGTCAAGTCGACCCAGTACACCATCACCCCCACCATCCGGAATTCTTCCTCCTACACATCCATCCAGGCAATCTTATTAACAATTTTTAAACTGCATCAGAATGTCTGTCTACATGCTTATTTTTGCTAAAGGGCAAATCCAGACCAAAATTGTCATCATTTCATAAATGAAAGAATAATTCTGGATTATACGCTGCTCGATAATCGAACAAGCGCGATTCTCACTATACTATACTATTCTATGCTATTCGGCATTTTAACGAATAGTGCCCTCCTATGTGAACCGGTGTTATAAAATCCTATCGTTCGATTCAAGCTATTCGCGTGCCCTCGAAAACGCGCACCGTATACCCGAATAGTATACTTCTATGTGAACGCAGCCTTAGGACGTCTTTGTCCTGCTCTTTCCCCCTCCCGCAAGTTTTCAATAGACAGCTACAGGTTCCATAAACTGCTCCGTGTTTCCTGAGTCTTAACGAAGAGAATGACGTCAATTGAAAAAGAAATGGCCGCCAGCTGCGAGTAACACGTCACCTTATCATCTCTCCCGAATCTCATTTGGATATCTATCTTTGGATACTGATATTGATACCTCCTGCTATATCAACTTATCATAATGAGTACCCAGACAAGGAAGGTGCTGCCAAGGAAGGCAAAGCAAGATAGGAAGAGTGATTTTGGGGTGGAAAACCGTGGCGCCACTCTTCCTTCTCCAAAGAACTCTACGCCGCTATCAAGAAGACGGGCCTCCACAACTAAGCCCGCCAGCCCACCCCGGGTAAGCAACCATCGAGACCACTGCAGCAGCAGCGGCAGCACCCTTGTCATCCGATACCATTGACGTGCCCGACATATCAAGAGATTTGCATGACAAAGGAGCTGACGTAACTTCACCTGAAGGAATTGCCAGCTACTTCCACGAAGCAACAAAGAACTTCGAGCGGATGATAAAGAAAGCTGTGGAATCCTTAATAGAGAACATCAAACAGGTGGAGACACATCTGGGACAGGCGATCGAGTTTGAGAGCAGGAGAGTGACGGAGGTGCAGACCAGGAATCAACAGCTAGAGAAAAGAATGGGCGAGCTGGAAAAGGAGGTTGGTGCCCTGCGATTGGAAGTGGAGAAGTACAACTCGGCAATCAACAAGAGCGAAAGGTTCTCACGGCGCAACAGCATCCGCATCGTGGGTATTCCCGAGTCCACCACCGGCGACGAGGATTGCCCAGCTCTCGTCGAGAAAATCGCGAAGGAGAAGTTTGGGATTAACATCAAGGTAGAACGAGCGCACCGTGATGATGGAAAAGCAACCAAGGATCGGCCCAGGCACATCCTCTTCAAAACCCTGTCGTACCGTGAGAAAGTCGACATCATGAAGAATCAGCGCCTGAAGCTCGCAAAGGAAGCGTACTTCATGACAGATGACCTCACTGCTGACGATCTGACTGAGAAGAGGAAGGGGTCCGCAGCCGTTCAGGAGCTGTACAAGAACGGCGTAAAGCTTCGCTTCTTTGCTGGGAAATGGAGGAACCAAACAGGAGTCCCGCACAACTTCCTCTCCTCCTGTTAGATCACTTCGGTATGACTTCTGTATTCCTTCTCAATAACTCATCCATTATGTCATAATCATGTTCTTTATGTCTACTTCTATCTTTCCCCGATTATCCACCTCTCTGCCTTCCTTTCTCTGTCAGTCTGTGAGTCTATACCGCGATTATGTAAATATTATGAGTTTATAGTTAAATTTATATCAAATATCACATTGTGTATGATGAATATTGTGTATATAGAATATTTCCAAAGATACAATCTGACTTCTGATGTATATTGTCTGCAGGGAGAGTTGATATAGCAACGATCTATGTTGTAAGATCTCAATTGTCCGATGCGGCTACTACTCACGAGAGTAATTTGTAAATAATCTATTCTCTGTATGACTTGCTATATTCTTTCCCTCTCTTCTTGTCTGCTTTCATCAATTCTTATGCAAATGTTCACGACCATGTCATGGTCCATGTGTTGTTTTTGTTTTAAATATGGATGAAATTAATTCATATTCACATAAAAATGTCCAATGTCGGTTTATTTACCTGACGAGTTCAATTCAGAATTTATTAATAATGAGCATTCTTTCAGTTTACTACATGTCAATGCCCGCAGCCTGTTAAGAAATTATGAAAATATGCAGTTATTATTGTCTATGATAAATATGAAATTTTCCGTTATTGGTATCACAGAAACATGGCTTAACGACAAATCTCCCCCTTTATATAACATTGATGGATATTCTGTTGTCCGTTCTGATAGAAAATGTGGACGAGGAGGCGGAGTCGCCCTGTTCCTATCACACACGTTATCGTGTAAAGAACGGCCTGATTTGATGTACAATGGAAATGAATTTGATTGCACATGTGTTGAAATTAATATGTATAATAGAAAAAACATAATACTTTGTGTAATATACAGCCCCCCTCATACAGATAGTAATTCATTTTTGGATAATTTTGATGTCTTATTAGAGCTGATTAATCAAGAAAACAAAGATGTATATATTATGGGTGATTTTAACATTGATCTCTCGAGAGAAGAGCATATTCTTAGAAATAAATTTTGCAATATTTTGCAAGCAAATTTTTGTAATATCACAATTGATAAGCCCTCGAGAATTACCGTCAACTCATCAACGTTGATCGATAATATTTTTACGAATATTGACACAGATTATTCGAAATCTGGTCTTTTGTATAGTGATATTTCTGACCATTTACCTATATTTTTCATTTGTGGCGACACACAGAATTCTTATGTTAAGCAAAAACAACGTAAGAAAAAGCGGAAATTCACACTAGAAAATATATCATTACTGAAGATAATTTAATTACGGAAACGTGGGATGATGTATTGCTTTCTGCAGACCCAAACAGTGCTTATGACACCTTCTGGAATATATTCCTTTCTTATTTTGACAAACATATCCCCACAATTGAAAAGAAAAACAATAAAAAAAAATCAAAAATCCGTGGATAACAAAGGGAATTTTTCGTTCCATTAAGAAAAGAAATGCTTTATATAAAAGTAGTTTACGGTATCCTGATAAAGATAATGTTAATCGATATAAATTATATAGAAATAAACTTACACAGATTATTAGGCTCTCTCGCAGAATGTATTATACGGAAGCTTTTGTAAATGCTACTGGAAATATGTCAGCCACCTGGAAGGTTATTAATGATGTCATTGGTAAGCAAAAGAAGGTGTTAACATCTCAAATTACGAATAATGGACAAACGTTTTGTAATCCTAAAGATGTAGCACGTTGTTTTAATGAGTACTTTGTTAATGTAGGTCCTAGTCAAGCTTCTAAGATTGATCATACACAGACAGATTTCTCGCAGTACTTGGGCACGTCAAACGATAATTCATTATTTTTCAAACCAACAGATTTTAGTGAGATCCTTGATATTGTGCATTCCTTAAAATCAAGTCATACATGTGGTCATGATGAAATGAGCACGTCTCTTTTAAAACAAATTGTTGGGAGTATATTGACACCTTTAGTACATATTTGTAATTTGTCGTTGTCAACTGGTGTATTTCCGAACGCATGTAAAATTGCAAAAGTTATTCCAATATACAAAAAAGATGACTCTTCTTTTGTATCGAATTACCGACCTATCTCTATTCTTCCTAGTCTTTCTAAAGTCATAGAAAGACTCGTTTATAACAGACTGTATGATTTTTTGTTACAAAATGATGTACTGAACCAAGACCAATATGGTTTCAGGAAATTTCATTCTACTGATATGGCACCAGCCCAGTTGTATGACAGAGTGTCGACTGCCTTAGCTGAACAAAAACATGTTATTGGTGTGTTCATGGACCTAACATGCCTAAGCAAGGCATTCGACACTCTTGACCACACCATCCTTTTACGCAAACTACATTGTTATGGAGTTCGTGGCATTCCACTGGAATGGTTTGATGATTACTTATCGAATAGACAGCAATATGTATACTATGAATCGGTAAATTCTGAAGTTTTACCTATACACTGTGGCGTCCCACAAGGATCCATATTGGGACCACTACTATTTCTAGTGTATATAAATGATATCACAAATTCTTCTAAGTTACTGCAATATATTCTGTTCGCCGATGACACCAATGTATTTTGTTCCAATTCTGATTTTCAGTCGCTTTTAAGAACTCTTAATACTGAATTGCCGAAATTATCTACATGGTTTAAGAGCAATAGATTGTCACTCAACTTAAAAAAGACAAATTTTATTCATTTTCACAATAAGAAGCATAAAAATGAAATGCACCATTTGAATATTATGGTGGATGGTATATTATTGGAACAAAAAGAAAGTGTCAAATTCCTTGGAATATATATCAATGAAAATTTGAAATGGAATGCTCATGTGCAATATATCTCAGATAAAGTGTCTCGTAACGTTGGTATACTCTGTAAGCTTAAGTATTATGTCCCAAAGAATATTTTATTTATGCTTTATAATTCCTTGATATTATCGAACATCTCATATTGTAATATTGTTTGGGCAACTGCGAAAAGTCACATTGACAGTATATTGCTTCTGCAAAAGAAAGCTATACGTATATGCACCAATTCAGGTTATCGGGACCATTCAGATCCTTTGTTCGTAGAATTAAAAACACTAAAGGTAAATGATATTAATTTTTTGCAAAATTCACTTTTTATGTTTCGTTTGTATAACGGTCAGTTGCCATCTTCTTTTTTCTCATTATTTCATTTAAACAAGGATATACATTCTTATCCCACAAGGCAATCTGATAAATTTCATCTACAAAATCCTAAAACGGTGATGGCTCTGAAATCTATCAGACACACTGGACCTGATATTTGGAACTCTCTTCCTTCAGAAATTCGAACTTTAAAGTCTATGTATTCTTTCAAGAAATCTGTAAAGACAATGCTGCTCTCTGGATATCAGTGATCTTATAATGTCATTGCAATTGTATTGTATATGAAATTCCCTCGTGGAATTATCGTTGTTCTGAATTTATTGCGTAATGTTATGTAACCGACCATGACCTGTAACTGTTCACCTGTACCTCGGTGAGAAAATACTTTGTCATGCTTTGCTATTCAGAGATCCAGGTGTTCTAACTTTGTGTAATAGTGAAAGCAGACAGACCTCTCCTCTCTCCTTTCTCCTATCCCTATCTCTATGCAAGTCATCCCTTCCCTATTTTCCTATATGTTATGTATTATGTACGAGGGCTGCATGCAAATCAAGCAATGCTTAAGCTGTAGCCCTTCTGCGTTATTCATTGCATCACTGTTCTGTTGGACATTTATGTACAGGCAATGAAGAAATGTATTGCTGTATATTCTAAAGGGTAATGAAAAAACTCATTTTGTTAGCAACTAATGTTCATGTATATCCATTTATTATGTATATATGGTACCATTAATGTATATGACATATGTTTATGTATCTGCATGAGCAATGATATAATGCAGGAACCAATAAAATCAAATCAAATCAAATCAAATTGCCGGGAAGGGCCCCCGTCAACGATCCAGTACCAAGGCCTCTAGCCCTGTGTTTAGTACCCCGGATAGTCCACCTCTTTTCCCATCCATTCAAAGACAGCGCGATAACCAAACGGTCAAAATTAAGGATGCAGTTAAAGATCTTGAACTAAAGATGGAATCTGAAATGCGCCAGGTCGACAAGAAGCTGACGAAACTAACCAAGGCGGTGAATTTCAACTCCGAAAACTTGGAAACGCTACAGACAGACAGAAAGAAGTAATTCCACAAAATCGAGGCAAAATGAAGGAGGAGAGTAAGCTACTACAAAATGAAATTGACAAACTGAATGCGTACATCTGCCGGGAAAATTTGGTGTTTTTCGGCTTAGCCGAGTCAGAAAACGAAAACATCGAGAGTGTGCTGGCCACGTTCTACGTGGAGAAGCTGAAAATCCCCACCGAGGTCGTGAACAAAATCGAGTACCAAAGAGCACATCGCCTGCCTGCATCGACGAGACCGCGACCCATCAAAGCTCGCTTCCAACGTTAAAAGAGAAACAGTGTTGCAAAACGCCAAACATCTCAAGGGTACTGCAATGTATATTGCAGAAGATCTTCCTTTCCGCGAAAAAGTCCTGTGGTACTCCTGTGGTAATTATCACAGGACGGTACCACAGGAAAGTACCACAGGACAGTACCACAGGAAAGTACCACATGACAGTACCACAGGAATTGTCCTGTGGTATTTTGGGACGTACCGCAGGGCAGTACCACAGGGCAGTACCACAGGGCAGTACCACAGGACTAGTACCACAGAACAGTACCACAGGGATTCCTGTGGTATTTTGGGACGTACCACAGGACAATACCACAGGAATTCCTGTGGTATTTTGGGACGTACCACAGGGCAGTACCACAGGAAAGTACCACAGGACCGGTACCACAGAACAGTACCACAGGACAGTACCACAGGAATTCCTGTGGTATTTTGAGACGTACCACAGGGCAGTACCACAGGGCAGTACCACAGGACTAGTACCACAGAACAGTACCACAGGAACTGTCCTGTGGTATTTTGGGACAGTACCACAGGACAGTACCACAGGTCGATCATTACCACACAGCATTATCACAGGGCAGTACCACACAGCATTACCATGGTACCACAGGGGAGTACCACACAAGATAGATCGAAAAAAAAAATCTGGGGGAATTTTAGCCACATATCAAGGCATATTCCTGATAGGTGAGTGATGGATTTCAGGACAAACATGGCCCTACATAATAACCAGTCCTACTCCTAAGCCTCAAACGAGAGTCTAATAGCCAAGTGCCATTCTCTAGTCCTATAATAGATCTATATAGTCATATCCTATTCCTAGGTGGCCATCGACTGTATCAGTACATTATATATGGCCGTCTATCCGTAAAGCATTAAGGCATGGTTACTAACTAGATTATACTTTATTATCGAGATATGAAATTACACTTTCATAACAATATCTATGATATTGGGAATAACATAACATAATTAGACAATCTTTCATAAAGTTCAAAGTAAGTCCCATCATTAATACTTTGACTTTTTAAGTCATTTACGTATTTTCTAAAATCTGGAGTGCTTTTTATGAATATTCATGAGCTATGTAAAAATTTGTACCACAGGAGTACCACAGAAGTCCTTATGAAATTTCTCATGCTTTACATCAGCACTTTCACTAAATAGGTAATACTGTAGGAGTAAAGGACAGGTTAAGTAATGGTAAATCGATTGCTATAATTCACAGCATAACTAATAATTAATTGAGGAATATCAATATGTGTTTTTTGTTTATATTTTTGTTATTTCAGTTGGTTCTGCCTTACAATTTTCCTGTGTGGTACTCCTGTGTGGTACTGCTGTTTGATATTCTCCTGATGTGATAGTCCTCTGGTATAAAATGTTAAGAAAAAAAAAGAATATCCTTTGGTATTTTTCTGTAGTACTTCCTATTGTATATGTGTGGTCACGTTGTGTGGTATTGCTATGGGGCACGACTGTGTGATATTACGCATTTAATTTGCTGTGTGGTACTTCTGTGTGGAACAGTACCATATGATCTTCCTGTGAGATTTTGGGACACATACCACAGGAATATCACAGGATTAGTTCCTGTGGTACTGTCCTGTGGTAATGTACCAAAATACCACAGGACGTACAGTTCCTGTGGTAAAGTCCTGTGGTAATGTCCTGTGGTACTGTCCTGTGGTACGTCCCAAAATACCACAGGACAGTTCCTGTGGTACTCTCCTGTGGTATACGTCGAAAATTACCACAGAAATTCCTGTCGTACTGTCCTGTGGTACGTCCCAAAATTCGACAGACAGTAGACAATTCGTGTGGTACTGTCCTGTGGTACGTCCCAAAATACCACAGGACAAGTCGTGTGGTACTGTCCTGTGGTACTGCCCTGTGGTACGTCCCAAAATACCACAGGACAAGTCGTGTGGTACTGTCCTGTGGTACTATCCTGTGGTACTATCCTGTGGTATTGTCCTGTGGTAATGCCCTGTGGTACTGTCCTGTGGTACGTCCCAAAATACCACAGGACAAGTCGTGTGGTACTGTCCTGTGGTACGTCCGAAATACCACAGGACAATTCCTGTGGTACAGTCTTGTGGTACTGTCCTGTGGTACGTCCCAAAATACCACAGGACAATTCGTGTGGTACTGTCTTGTGGTACTGTCCTGTGGTACTTTGCTGTGGTAATGTCCTGTGGTACTGCCCTGTGGTACATCTCAGAGTACCACACGAGCCTGTGACACAGTACCACACAGTTCCTGTGTTAACATTATATTTGTGTGGTACATTGTGTGGTATCGACCAGTACCACAGGGAGTACCAAATGAGCATGTATAACAGTACCACAAAGTTCCTGAGGTAACATATATTTATGTGATACATTGTGTGGTACTGACAAGTACTACAGGGAGTACCCTACAAGCCTGTGGTAACATTACAAGTGTGTGGTACATTGTGTGGTACCGACAAGTACCACAGGGAGTACCACAGGACTTTTTTGTTAGGGAATTGCGCATTAGACGTGAAGGGCAACCACAGCTAGCAGCCCTGCGAACGGCTCGCTCGGCGGGCAAGCTGGCGTATTTCTCCAAATCAGAACCATGGCAACCTCTTGTCGACCGTGTCCACCTACCAGTATCCGACCAAAAGGAATTCGTTGAGAGATGGGCAGCCAGGGGAAGGGATCATCCATCGCCACAGGCCGACCGTTCGGCAGGCCGTCCTCCTGCGCAACCAACAACGCCGGAGCCAGCGCCAGTGGAGGGATGGAAGTCGATGGAAGCGGAAACAACTAAAGTCCTACTTTAGCTACATTAATTTTCTGGAATTATTTGGAAGTGTGTAAGCCGTGGAGAATGGTACCATGGATTTCAGTGCGTTTCTTGTGCTTTTTTTTTCGATTTTAGCGGGGGGTACATATGGAAGTCTAGCCTCTCTTAACCCCGGCGCGAGGCGCTGTACACGGTACGTGGGGTCGCTGCTGCGGTTAAGCCTCTCTGTGTATCGAATGGAAGCATAAATTGTGAGGATCGTCTACAATATCGTCACCCGCCAAACTGTCTAGGGCCGCGTTTATAAAATTTTGCGTGCCCAGAATCACTGTTTTGAAACACTGTTTCAAATCACAGTTTCGTCAGGAGAGCGTTTATAAGATTTTTTTCTCCGAGCGTGTTGGGGCTCTCGCTCAAACTGTGCCATTGCGCAACTCACTCTACGTAGTTTTTCCTCGGCAAAAGGTCAAACAATGTGCGCGCAAGGCATTGTGACGTCACATAAACAGTGTTTGAGATCGCGGTTGCGTTTATAAGATTTTTGACACATTGTTTCTACAGAAACACTGTTTGTAAACGCACTATTTTGTGCGTTTACAAACAGTGTTTCAAAACAGTGTTTCAAATCACGGTTAGCGTTTATAAGATTTTTTTTTTTTTTTTTTTTTTTTTTGCTAAAAACACCGTTTGGCCATAAACAGTGTTTCCAAATGCTGTTTCTGGCCAAAAGAAAAATCTTATAAACGCACCCTAGGAGTATTTAACAGCCCTCAGTAAAGTCCAACGCCAACGCCAACTATTTAAGCGGAGTGAAGATGTCGATGGACGCCATGTTCTACTCTATTTTGAGTTTAACAGATAATCGAATGGTGTTGATCAGGTAACTACTAACTTTGCCAACGCTGCATAATTTTATCTGAATTATTATTTAATCTGTGAAAAATTGGGCTCATGTATTGATACGTTATGGAGCGAATAGTCATTTTGTTATCGTGATTCACCATGATAACTGTCAGTACCATAGTTTTAGTGTTGACAGTAATGATATGTAAAATATACATGGAAATAATTGATAATTTTGTTGAACGTGTTCTGACCACCAAATTTTTCGACACGAAATATATAACTTCCTCACAACAAAATACATGTTTAATTGGACTTCTGATTATTTGCCCTTTTTGACCTATCGACCCAAGCCATATACTCTGATAACCTACGACATATCGGCTTTTGGTACTGAATTTCTCTTCCTTTTTACTGTTGCCCCGATTCCTTTGTTCTGTTCCGGTAATGTAACATCGAGGAATTTGATATGGTTTTTGGCCATTTTTCTTCTTCTTCTTCTTCGAAATTTTCCTCGAAAGAAGTGCCATGTTTTGATAAGATTCTTTGTAAAAATATATTGGGAAAAAAAGTCATTCGATTAATAGCCCAATGGATTCGGATTTTCAAATGCATAATTGTTATTTTAATGGAATTCAGGTCATGTTTTTGACGTTGCCTGCAACTATGTGACCACACATGACTCTGTATGTAATTCCACTGAATAGATTTTAGAAAAGAACCTTTCCTTTTTTCTTTTTTTTTCTCTTCTTTCATGGATTTTTTCTTCAAAAGAACTCCAAGCACATGTTCATTATCTAATTGTGATTTATTACGTAAGACTAACCATCTTTCCTTTCAGTGGAGTGGAATTTTCGTTTTTCTTACCAACAACCTTCTAATTGGTGAAAGCGGTATTTGAGAGTTCGCTGCCCCATAGGTTCCATAGTAATTAGCGAAAGGAATTTGCATAGTTTCTCCTTTTCTTCTATTTATATACCTGCAGCAGCAACTCCAATGTATCCATGTGTATCCCTGGAGTTCCGAGCATTCTTTCTACCAGAGCTCGAGACTTCCAGGCTTGGTTCAATACATTTCATTTGTTCATTGCTCATGTACTACATCTAATTCTGACTTATTACATAAGGTTAACGCCTTACAGATCAGTGCACTAGACTTTTTATAATCATTATTATTATTCGAGGTCAAGGTGCTAATCGAGAGTTTGTTGCTCTATAAGACCCATGCCAATTGTAGAAAGGAATCCCTCTATAGGCCTATAGTTGTTTTTTTTTTTTGTATATCCCTAAATCCCTGTCTATGAGTACTATTAGCGCTTTGAGCATTCACTTTTTATTCGCCTGAGACTTTCAGGAATGGCTGCTTTATTCCTTTTTTATAATGTTCATGTTCAAACTCTTATTACGTAAGACCGACCGCCTTACAGTTACAGTGTACTGGGTCTCGTGGTAAAGGTGGTTTTCGAGTACTCGTGAAAATTAGAATAGATATTTTTTCTCTCTATGGGCCTTTATTTAAAACAACTAGATCCCCAAGCTTGTTAATGCGTAATATTGACGCTTTGAGCTTGAGCATTTTCTTCCCATGCACCTTAGATTTTCTGGCTCGGCTGACTTTTTTTTTGGAAGGGGGAGGGGTATCATCGCCGGGGGTGACGGGACCTTGCATTTGAAATTTTGGTGAAAAAGACTCTTTTGGATTAATGGTCAGATAATGCATGGGTTAAGGGATGTCCGGTCTAAATTCCAACTGTCTTACTCCTGAAACGAAGCCACCACGGCATGTCAAATGAAAGGCTTTCCCATTCACTCTAGTGCTTTGGCCGCCATGTTTTTTGGCTCTCCTGAACATTTTGTAGATGCGAGGTCTTGCCACCCCGGCGACGTTATGCTCCATGTTCTACATGTAATTTCCATTTATTACGTAAGACTGACAGCCATTCAGTTCAGTGCACTGGACTTTGTTTTTCTCTTTTCTTCTTCTTCATGGTTAAGGCGGTATTCGAGATTTCGCTGTCCTATGAGCTCCATGACAAATATGGAAAGGGACTGTGTTTGTGCCTTTTTTCCTTCTTTCCTCTGTATACCTGTAACAACAACTCAAAATCTGTTTTTGATATTCCTGGCGCACCGAGCATTCTTTTTCCAAGCGCTTGAGACTTTCACGCTTGGTTCAATTCATTTTACTCGTTCATTGCATATGCACTACATCTAATTCTGATTATTACGTAAGGATTCACATTTCAGCGCACTCAATTTTCTTTTTGATTGTTGTTATAACAGACTAAGGTGGTAATTGAGAGTTCACTGCCCGATAGCCCCATGGCAAGAGTGTGGAATCCTTCTAGTTCTTTTTGTCTTTATATACCAACATCCGGAACTCCCAAGTTTGTTTTTTGTGTATTCTTAGCGCTCAGAGTATTCATTCTCTATTCGCTTGAGACTTTCAGGCTTGGCTGCTTCTCTTTGTTTTTCTCTCTTTTTTTTTTCTCTCTCTCTTTCATTTAATGTTCATGTTAAAATTATTATCACGTAAGACCGACCACCTTTCATTTAAGTGTGATTATTTAGGCGGTCTTAGACTATTTGAGAATTCGGATGTATCGAGAGTTCACTGCTCTAACGACAACCTCAATGGCCTCAAATAAGCATAGCATTTCTGAAGTCCAGTTGAATAAACACAGGTCCCGTATTTGTTCCCCTTTTGTGTACATATCGTGACTTTAGGGACCATACCTTTTATTTGAATATTAAAAAAAATGGCCTGTTGTTGCTGTTGATCTCTCTTTTTCTATTCCATATGGGCCTCTGTGTATTCCAGTTGTGTATTGCCATTGGTCCACATTGGATTATTGCTAGACATCCAGTAAACCTTTGAAAGCAACCTTGAGAAAGCTATTTTTTTTTCACACACTGTTCGGTAGTTTTAAAATTAATAAGTTATATTCAGTAACTTTATTACGTTATAAACAACAAACAACTGCGGGCTTGAATTTAAAATACTCGTTAATGTTTGATTTCAATCGGTTGTGTCGGTTGGTTGTGCTTTGAGTTGTTCGAGTTGTACATCTTTACTAAAATGTTATGTACATTTGTGGAAAATAGTCTTCCATAGTATTATGAGGTCCTTGAGAATAGCTTGTTATTTTTGTTCTTGTTTTCTATAACAATGTCATCTTGTTTGACTTTGCTCTATAGGAGCACGGGACAACTCATGTCATGGGCAGGATGACTTCCGAATACAATGGCGGATCCGAAGACTGCACCGGGCGCACGTCCCCCCCCCCCTCTTTTATAATTTTTGTTAAAACATAAGACAAATTGGGGGAGGGGTGCGTGCCCCCCCCCCCCCCCCCTTTGATATTGCAAATTTCTGGATCCGCCCCTGGAATATAGGCCTATCATTGTTACTCTGGTACAGGCATTGAATTCAGAAATTAACAATTTGACAAGTCCCTGTATAGAGTGTGTTCGTAATGAGATTTCGTTAACATGATAATTTGTGAACTGAGATGTAAATAACAGAGGGGCGTGTTCGGTGAACCTCTGCACAGATGCACTGTAATCTAATGATATATCTGACAATGTATTGGTAACAAACGCTCCGATGTCGTTCAGTTTGAGATGGAAAATAACTGTCACACACCGAAGGTTTACAATACATGCACCAGTGAACGCATTCTCGTCAAGTTTGTGTCTTGGGTGACGGAGGAGCGTGGAGTGACGAGGCTCGACTAATGAAAAGCTTCAGCCTATAGTCTGGGTGCCAAAGTCACTTTTTGGGCCTAACCTTGTTTTACCGTCCACCCAATGTTTTTTGATGGTTTCACCCTATTTCGAGGGTGCTGAATCCAATTCTGGATGATGCAACTCTTGCATCCTTGAGGGTTTTGAGATATTCAAAATGGCCGCCAAAATGGCCGCCTAAACCTGAAAGTCCTATGTATTTCCTTCTATATGATGAGAAATTGAAAACAATTGATGGTTTTTACCCTCTTTCGAGGGTGCTGAATCCAAATCTGGATGATGCAAGTCTTGCATCCTTGAGGATTTTGGGATATTCAAAATGGCCGCCAAAATATGGCCGCCAAAATCGGAAATTCTCACGTATTTCATTCTCAATGATGAGAAATTGAAAACAATCGATGGTTTTACCCTATTTCGAGGGTGCTGAATCCAAATCTGTATGATGCAACTCTTGCATTCTTGAGGATTTTGAGATATTCAAGATGGCCGCAAAAATGGCCGCAAAATGGCCTCCCATACCGGAAATTCCGATGTATTCCCTTCTAAATGGTGAGAAATTACTGATGGTTTTGCCCTATTTCGAGGATGCTGAATCCAAATCTGGGTGATGCAGGTCTTTCATCCTTTAGGATTTTGAGATATTCAAGATGGCCGCCAGAATGGCCGCCAAAACCGGAAATTCCCATGGATTTCGTTTTAAATGGTGAGAAATTGAAAACAATCGATGGTTTTACCCTGTTTGGAGGGTGCTGTATCGGAATCTTGATGACGCAACTCCTGCATCTTTGAGGATTTTGAAATATTCAAGATGGCCGCCAAAATGGCCGCCAAAACCGGAAATTATCACGTATTTCATTCTAAATGGTTCAAAATTGAGAACAACAGATGGTTCTATCCCATTCCGTTTTCAAAATGGCCGCCAAAACCGGAAATTTCCACGTATTTCAAGTTTAATGTTTTGCAATTGAGAACAATTTTATTGATGATTCTACCCTATTTCGATCACTGTGCTGAATGCGAATCTGGATGATGCCACCCTTGCAGCATTGAGAGTTTGGATATATTCAAGATAGCCGCCAAAATGACAATTGATGGTTTTACCCTATTTCATGTTTGCGTCAATGGCATAATCTAAACCCAACCATAGTCTGCTGATAAACGAACGCATATCGTACATCCCAGTTTGAACTTGCTGTACGGTGAAATCAGCTTTACCGGATATCTTGGAATTTGTAAGGTACAGCCGTGCCAGGAATGAATCTTGCAAGACTACAGATGTGGTTGAATATTTGAAAGATGACACTGTTTCAAATCCAAAATTCAAAATTCAAAATTCGAACTTTATTTTCACTCTTTTTCCAACAGAATGTACAAAAAACAATATGATACATTTGGCATGCGAGTCTTTGATAACATACATAGTCAGACAGGGATGACAAGATGTTCATGTCTTTACGTTTAGTACAAAAAAAAATACACTCTATTTATACACTCTGGGAAAAAAAAAAGTGGAGGTACCCACTCAAAAGACTATGCTTGTAACATGCGGGTACCTCTGAGGGAAAAGGGGGAAAGAGGGGAAGTAAAGGGGGTGAAAAACTTACAACTACAAAGAGTGCGGGAAACTGGGAAAGTCGGAATAGAAAAAAAAAGAAAGAAAGAAAGAAGAAAAAGAAAGCAAAAGTGTGAAAATAGGGAACAGAAAATGAGGAGAAGAGGAAGAGAGAGAGAGAAAGGGAGAGAGAAAACCTAACTTATTTTGATGCATACACCAAGAGGCGAAGCCCACAGAGACAAATAGCCACGCGTTTTCGAGAGTGAAACAGTGTTGAGCTGCTTTCCAGCGGAACAGACTGTAACTGTGAGGGCACGTGAGGAATACAAATGTTTCATCTACATATCATGGATATGTTTTGAACACTCACAATCAGTGGACAAGACATACTCATCTCGATCATATTGTGATAGTAATGTAGAGAAGTTTACTGAGATTCCCAAACTACCTGTTTTAATCCATGAACAGTTTTAATCGTTTCTACATGAACACCCACATTGGTTAATTGGTTTATATTGGTGGTCTTGATGACATTGTTGAAGACAAGAGTTGGACATCTTTATAGTTCTGCTTCAAATTTTTCTTCAATATGATGTAATATTAAATATATATAATATATATATATATATATATATATATATATATATATACTATATATATATAATATATATATATATGTATATATATATATATATATATATATATATATATATATATATATTTATGTATATATTTATATAAAGACAGAAAAAACTGACCCGAAAGAATATAAATTATTAGTGGAAAAGTGAGCAAAGAAAATGGGATTCCATCGGGATTCGAACCCGAGACCTCCGGATTGCTAGACCGGTGCTCTACCGACTGAGCTATAGAAAGCCCTAGTGCAGTGTTCGTCCCAAAAACCCTTAATTCTCAATGCTCGGGTGGTCAGAAGCTATAGCAGTGTGTTTGTGTGTGACACACACGCACACACTTGAACCTGGCATAAACCCGAAGGATAATTCAACTTGGGGATAAATGCGAGGGATCACCGAAGTGATGCAGCTTTTTGAGTTTGTAACAAATAAAGACAGAAAAAACTGACCAGAAAGAATATAAATTATTAGTGGAAAAGTGAGCAAAGAAAATGGGATTCCATCGGGATTCGAACCCGAGACCTCCGGATTGCTAGACCGGTGCTCTACCGACTGAGCTATAGAAAGCCCTAGTGCAGTGTTCGTCCCAGAAACCCTTAATTCTCAATGCTCGGGTGGTCAGAAGCTATAGCAGTGTGTTTGTGTGTGACACACACGCACACACTTGAACCTGGCATAAACCCGAAGGATAATTCAACTTGGGGATAAATGCGAGGGATCACCGAAGTGATGCAGCTTTTTGAGTTTGTAACAAATAAAGACAGAAAAAACTGACCAGAAAGAATATAAATTATTAGTGGAAAAGTGAGCAAAGAAAATGGGATTCCATCGGGATTCGAACCCATATATATATATACATATATATATATATATGGGGCGACAAACCTCGTATCTACAAAATGTCATATGTTCAGGAGAGAAAAACAAAAACAAAAACAAAAAGCAAACAAACATGGCAGCCAAAGCACTATAACAATTAAATGAGAGAACCTTTCCTTTGACATGCCATGGTAGCTTCATTTTTGGGGTAAGACAGCTAAGGTTTGGACAGGACATCATTAACTGATTATCTGACTGTTTATTCAAAAAAGTCATTTTCACTAAAAATTTCAGATACAGGGTCTTGTCGCCCAAGTGACCATGTCATATATACACACGAGGGGATGGAAAAATCACAGGTGACGCGCAGTAAAAACAAACAAACAAACAAAGAAACGACAACATGTAAGGTAATAATTGATAGTCCAGTACTTACGAATATCATAATCACGTAGGGTGCTTTTGAAATTACCCTTATATTGATATCTACTATAGTGGTCATGGATGCAACCATTTCTAGCGACGTAATCAGAATATGCCCCAAGTTTCATAAGAGTACGCGGCGAGACTCATCAGAATACAAGACAAATTTCAACACAAATGATACCAACAGGCCATAATTTGATATCACTCTAAAAGGATTAACTTTACATCAGTCTGCGGAGCCCTTATTGGCTACCACAGGCATTACTTTATAACAATTGCGCATAAAGAAATTTTCAGTCTTATCTTTGTGTTTGTACGTTTTAGTATGATGTTAATATAATTTTTCTTTCCATTACATGTTAAAGTTCCGTTTGAGACATATCGGAATATATCAGTATATTACAACACCATTGTGACAGTCATTTTGGATGCCATTAATTGTTAGCTGATTTGACAAATTTGCTCTACCGAGTTGAATTCAACAATACGGATTATTGCTTTTAATCCCTCTCTCCAGGTTATAGCACAATATTTCACAATTTATAAGAAAATTTCAAGGAATTTCCGTTTATACAGGACATTTGTAAATATCTCAAAAACTTCAGCACCCTCGAAATAGGGTGAGACCATCAATTCATTTTCAAATTTTCACTATTTAGAAAGAAAAAAATCAACATTGGAATTCAAATTTCTGCCAATTATTTTGGCGGTCATCTTGGACATCTCAAAACCCTAGCATGCAAAAATGGCAAAAAAAAAAAAAAAATGTTGAGGGTGCTGAATAGGGTCTCAAAATTTTCAATATTGACAGTTATTTTGGCGGTCATCTTGGAATTCTCAGAACCCCCCAAAGAGTTGGGGTAAAACCTCCAATTGTTTTCAATTTTACACCATTTAGAACGAATTAGGTGGCCTACATGGGAATTTCCGTTTTTGACGGTCATTTGGGGGCCATTTTGGTGGCCATCTTTATCATCTCAAATCCATTAAGGATGCAAGAGCTGTATTCTGCAGCTTCAAATTCAGTAAACTCAAAATAGGTTAAAACCATCAATTTGTATTCAATTTTACACCATTTAGAAGGAAAAAGGAAGTCTACATGTGAGTTTCCATTTTTGGTGGTCATTTTGGTGGCCATCTTTATTATCTCAGAACCCTTAAGGATACAAGAGTTTTATCAAGATTCTTTTCCAGCACCCTCGAACTAGGGTAAAACCATCAATAGTTTTTCAATTTCTAACCATTTAGAAGGAAATACTGGGGAATTTCCGGTTTTGGCGGCCATTTTGGCGGCCATCTTGAATATCTCAGAACCCCTAACGATGCAAGAGTTGCATCATCCTGATTCGGATTCAGCACCGTCGAAATAGCTTCGAACTATCAATTGTTTTTAATTACTAACCGTTAAGAAGGAAATACGTAGGAATTTCCTGTTTGGGCGGCCATTTTGGCGGCCATCTTGAATATCTCAAGATCCTCAAGGATGCAAGAGTCGCGTCATGCAGATTCGAATTCAGCACGCCCGAAATAGGTCAAACCATCAAAAAACATTGGGTGGACGGTAAAACAAGGTTCAGTCTTTGGCACCCAGACTTCTAGCCCATACGAGCAAGTGTATCATTGGGTTCACTGGCAACTTTCATCCACTGTACTCACAAAAAGAATTGTATATGCACTATTCGGAGTCTATTTTGCCTGACCAGTTTTGACATACCTTTCTCGGGGGGGGGGGGGGGGGAGGGGGGCAGGGAGAGCGATGTTTGGGTTTCGCCTTTCGGAAATGTACCTTGGTCATGAGTCCATAGGTATGTGTTTTTTGTGGTGTTTGTGTTGTTCTTGTCTACTGCTTGTTCTTTGCTCTCTTGAATTCTCGGGTATTTACGTTGTTTTCTTTCTTATTCTTACTTCCCCTTCTTTTTCTGTTCCTTCCTCATCCTCATCCTCTTACATTTTTTCATGCTCTCTCTTATCTCATCCTCCTGGGGTCTCTGCCACGCATGCTCGAATGCACACTGGTGCTCAATGGCACCGAGTACGTCCTATTTCTTTCTGACTCATATATGATGCGAGTCGAAGATTTTGCTTTTCATTCATTAAACAGTGATGAGTTTTTTGAAATGTTCATATATAACACGGAAACACAAACAATTAATGACCCCTTTAGTAAAGATTATCAGTTACCCTTTAATTTTTATGATTATAGTGTTAATTTTTGTCAGAATAACAATGAACAATATCCAAGTTCAGAATATTTCTCAATTAACAATATTATAATTTTGATTGAAGGTAATGATTGTGACAATAATTTGTCCTTAATGCATCTGAATATAAGGATTTTGAATCATAATTCTGATAATTTTCGCTTATTTATGGATGGCACTCATGAATCTTTTTTTTTTTTTAATGTAATAGGTCTTAGTGAAACATGGGCCACTCAGGGTTTTACTTCTATGTTCTCACTCCCAGGTTATGATTTCATACATGATAGCAGAAATCAGAGAATGGGTGGAGGCGTTGTTTTATATGTAAAGCAAAACCTGGATTATATTATTCATGATGAATTGAATTGTATGAATGAAATGGTTGAATCACTTGTTATTGAAATCAAGGTCCCTCATTCAAAGAAAATAATTGTGTCAGTATTATAGACCTCATAATTCAAATATTTATGATTTTTTTTTTAGTATGTACGATCCCTATTATCACACCCAGCTTTTAATAATAAAGATTGTTTTATTATGGGAGATTCTAATGTTGATTTGTTAAAGTTTCAGCCTTTAAACACTTCCAAAAATTTTCTAGATATAATGACTTCGTCTTTTTTACCGCTTATAACAAAACCAACTCATGTTACCAATCATTCTGCAACACTTATCGACAATATATTTTGTAACATCAGCCCTTTATCTGCCTCCAAAATTATTTTATCAGATTTATCTGACCATTATCCCATTTTCACTTATATCCAACTTAACTGTAGAATTACTTTAAAGCCTCCTATGGTAAGTTTCCGGAAAATAACACCTGACAATATGTGACCCTCCACCTCAAAACAAACAAAAAGTCGCCAGACATGAATTTTTAGTTAAGACCATATCCTGAAAGAGCAGACTTTAAGCCTTAAAATGATGTATAACTCAAATCAAATGGACTCTCCTAACCTATCTAAATATTGGAAAGAAAGCACAAACTCAGGAAAAGTGTGAACTGAGAAAAGAGGCTCTGAAGTACAATGTCTATTCAAGCGCTTAATCTTTACCAAACCGTGCTGGCTGTGCGATAAATGGGACAAAAAACAGGAAGTAAACCACCAGAGTAACAACAATGAAGGGATTATCAGATTGAACTGAAATTAAGTATACCTCATTAACACATTCTGTCCATATTAATACTAACTTTCAAAGCAGTAGCACTATCCTTTCAAAAGTTATTAGAGTTGAAAGTGAAGAGTGTGGACAAGGTTTTTCAGAAATGAAAAAGGGATTCTAAAGACACACCTAATCACACTATTCTACCAAAAATGTTTCAATTCAATTCAATTCAATTCAATTCATTTTCATACTTCTCAAGGAAGGAATGTACATCAAATATAATAAAAACATAGTGAAAAAATGTTCGAGATAAACTGCTAAAAAGCACACTTTCCTGCCCGTTTTATGATACCAAATTTTAGCATAATGTAAAAGAAGACCCGCTCTTTCAGAAAATATGAAAAAGTCAAGTTCGGCTAGGGTGACCCATTTCACTTATTTTCAGTCCTCACGCAAAATCAGTGTGTGCGACTTTATGTTCGTTTTGAGGTGCACGGTCACATATACTAAGGTTACAAGACGAGTTAAACAGAGTGGACTGGACCGATGTATATGATAATGAGGATCCAACCGATACTTATGATTTCTTTATGCAAACGTTAATTTCTATTTTGGATAAACATGTTCCTATTACTGGAAAAAAATGTGACAATTACTGCCTTGGATATCTAAATCTTTGTTGCGATCGATTAACCGTAAGAATATTTGTATTACGTTGATAAAATTAAACGCACTCAGCAATCTCATCATAAATATACTTCATATGATATAAGAATGTTCTTACGCAAGTAATACGGTGCGAGAAACCTTTTATTCGTTATATTCATTCTTTTCTTTTATCAATTCCTTTCCTACATTATGTACACATACGTGTACTTCGGTGATCCATCGCACCATGTGCCTCGCGTGTGCTGGAATAGACCCTTCATCTCTTCTCCTTTCTCGCCTTTTTCCTGTCCTCTTGTCTCTTTCTGTTTCTTCTTTCAAAAAATGTTCTCTTTTCATCTTTTTCCTTCCTTGTGTTCTGTTTTTCCCTCTCTATCTTTCTCTTTACAAGAAAGATTGCTTGTGTTTGTTTGTCCGTCTGTCTTTTTGTTTGTTTGTTTAGGTCTATATGTGTTGTGTACCTTTTATATTATGTCAAGCAAATTGCTTTCTGAAGTAATTTTATCTTTTTGTCCACGAGGAGACTGCAAAATACAAGCTCAGCTTTTTAGCATGTCTCCTCCATTTTCTGCAACTTTAGTTTAATTCAATTTTCATTTGCTTTTGTGATGCGTAATATTGTTAACTTACGTATTTTTCTTTGTTACTACATTGTATTGATGTTGTATTATTGTGTGTATAAAAATGCTGTTGGAAGTGAAATAAATGAAATGAAATGAAATGAAAATGAAATTCGAATTTCGCGCTTCAGAGGACGGGAGCGCTGACAGATTTATGGATTCCGCTCAAAATTGGGCGGAATCCATTAACTTAAAGACGAATGCTTCCAGAACCTCTGCGGGACAAAACCAACTTAAACTATACTAGTTTTCGACGTTGAGGGCGTCAATATCCCGAACAGCGAAATAGAATTGGCAGAGGGTCTGGAAGCCAGACTATATCCATAAATGTGTGGGACATTGCTGCCATACCTGAGACACGTGTGTGTGTGTGTGTGCGTGTGTGTGTACGCGTCATACACAAGCATTATGACCGCGAGCTGCGGTGATTGGAGGAGAGAGGCCAGAAGACGCGTGGCTCTTTTATCCTCTTTTCATGCGCATGCGCACTGAGAGTGTGCGTCCATTCGGAAGCTCTCGTGGCTCGCTCGGACAGCCATTTGGGGTCAGGAGATTTATAGCACAGAACTCTTGTACTCTAGAGTGTTGTTCGCTGACCCATTGAGCCAGCGCTATTCTCATTCGGGGTCATTACGTTTGATACAGAATGGAGGAGGCAGCGTGTTGCGTTCGTCTCCGTGCCGCACAAACCACTCGCCACGATTGTATGGCTTTAAGCTAGAGATAAATGATCGGTACTATTATTTTACATGTCAAAACAGGCTATCCTCGAGTTGGACCGTTAGAAATCTTCTCATCGCACATTGTTTTTTTTTTTTATGGTAAAGTCAGCTAGCTTCAAGATAGACCCTTATTACCGTAAAGTATCAGTCACCGTTAAGGCCGTGTAACACACCTTTCAGGGCAAGCCTTGAGTGCGACTTGCGAAGAACAATTTTTTGCTGCCCGGAGGTTCCCGCCGATGACCCCCACATTAAAGTACCTAGCACGTATCTCACCCGTAAATACTCGGAGTTTGCGCACGTAGGTCCAATACTCGCAGCTAAAAAGGCCCTGTCACACCTTTCCGGGCAAGCTGCGCGGGCTTAATGCGTGTGGGGATTTTTCAGCATGCGGGACAATTTCTGCAGGTGGATAAGGATTTAGGTGAGTTTTGCATGTGTCTTAGTTGCTGGACGCGTTCTACGTACGTTCTATTTGATATTGCGGATATCCTGTGTGACCTGCGTGCCAGGCGAGTGGGGCTGACAACTTAGTGAAGGAATTCCTCTGAAGGAATGGCAAAAGTCCCACAGAATGTCAGAAGGAAGCTTTAGATTTATGCGACGGGGACGTTCAGAGGAAAAAAAAAATGTTCTGAGCATGCGCAGAAGCGCGCGTCAAGTCGATCTATTTTTAGCTTGCTTCGCCTGAGCTTTTTCACTACCCGTACTGGGCTATTTTTACGTCCGCACAGTTTGCAACGTAGAGAACTACTTCGTGCACCGATCATATGGGGCGCCATTTTATCTATTTATTTTTTAATGTTCCGTCCCAGCGTAATCTGAAGCTACTTTTTCAGCAGGATCGCACGCAACGTCTAGCCGTGAGGGGTTACGTGCATCGTTCGTTGTGCACGTGGTAAGTGAGTTGTACGTGCTTACAACATAAAATCTCCGTGCGATTGCCACGTTAACTTGCGGAGGCTGTAATTTTACACGTGATGCTCACGTACGGTATCCGTACTCTCTCGCATGTTATAAGTGCGTGCAAGTGCGATGATTTTTCTTTCCTCCCGTGAGATGTTAAGGGAAAATTAGGTATTATAGGACCACCTTCCGCGGTTCTTCAGATGTATTTTCATAAGTCTTCTCCAGACGTGTACATGGTAGTAGGTGGTGGCATTTCAGCTATCCAGGCATATCATTTTGAGCTAGGGTAAAAGCATATTACAAGAACATTGAATATAGTCCTTTGGTTTTGCTATTTTTGTTATCTGAAGGTGCCGCGTTTGATATTAATTCCCTATATACGGTAATACCGTCACCATAGTAACCTTGCTTAATTTCAAAATATACAGTGCACTCCCGTTATAACGAACACGGTTATAACGAAATTCCGGTTATAACGAAATTCTGGTTATAACGAAATAAAAATTTGGACGGCAATGTCATCCACTCTATGTATTTCTATTGTTTATTTGTTCGATTATAAAGAAATTCCAATATAACGAAAGAGAACTGCCGGTTCCGAGGACTTCGTTATAACGGGAGTCCACTGTACACATTCTCAATTTCAGAGAATTGCACTGACTTTATTACTGATCTACATACACAATGATGGCCAATGCCTTTTAACCAAGCTTGTGCAATTCCTTTATGTAACAATTTTTCAGAACTCCAAAAACTCGGTTACTTCATGCACTGACCACTCAGAGCGCAAGATTTCTAAATGCTTTGCTTTTCGAGCAGTTTTTGACTTTCTCTTATTTTATGCAAATATGCTATGTGTATACATATATATATATATATATAATATGTATATATATATATATATATATATATATATATATATATATTAATAACCATGGACATTACTCATCGCCTGCCAGGCAGAAGGGTCCTACACTCTTAAAACATCCGGGTCAGAACTGATCCGGAAAGGGTCGGTTGGGGTCACACCCCGCTAGGGATCAGAAATGACAAGGAATGGGGTCATAAAAGACCCCATTCAGAGTCATGAATTGGGTCAGGTGACCCCATTCCGGGTCTTCATGTCCAAATTCAAGTCTTTTTTTTTACTCGAAACTGGGTGTGACTCCAACGGACCCGGTTACAGGTAAGTTCTGACCCGGATTTTTTTTTTTTTTTTTTTTTTTTTTTTTTTTTTTAGAGTGTATGTACCTTTTGGTTTGTGAAACATGTCGATAGAGTTTTGAGAGCTATTTCTGTGTATGCGATTTTTTTCGAGCCCAGAATCCTTACAGAGCATTTCTGCCCGGCTTTTGTACATTGCAGAAATCAGTGCGCACAACGTGCGTTTAAGTGCAGAGCATGCAGGTGCTTATTCGGTACGATCTGCGTGCTCTATTGAACAGCTGAACTCAAGGAAGTGCCGAATAAGCACGGACTGCGCACTTATCACGTGCTCAACACACACGTGCTACTTGCGCCGTCCGTCGAGCAAGTGACTGAGGAAAAAATTTTCTAAGACCCACGGAGTCAGAGCGTTGTACGCACGTTTGCTGCAGAGGGCACTTACATGTACAGTGTACGTTGCTCGTTAGGGTGAATCCGCAGCCCGAACGCTGCGAAAGTTCCTCGTGTCCTGAAAGTGCTACGGCGTGTCTACGTGCTCCAAAATCCGTACTGAGGCGGTACTTACTACGTACGGACTCCCAAATTTTACGTTTTTGCAAGTAGACAGCACGCACTTGCAAATACGGCGAGTTGTGACCACGGCTTTATGGATGTTCTGATGTCGAGGATGACGTCTAATGTTAAGCTGATGTAATGATGTGAACATAGGCCGTGAGGGGAAAGAAATGTCGTTTACATCCAAATGACTGTTCTTTTGTTGTTTAAAGGGATAGTACAGTATTGTGGAGATGAGAATTGGACTTTTAAATTTTTGCGAGATACCAAGAAAACACTTATGATATAGCACAGAGCATACCATTTAAAAGGGATAGTACAGTTTTGGTTGAGATGAGAAATAGGCTTTCGAATTTTTGCAAGATACCAAGAAAACACTTATGATATAACACGGAGTATGCCATTTTAAGAGGAATTCAAAGTTTATTTGATGAAAATCGGGTTTGGAATAATGAAACATCCAAAAACAAAGTAAAACAAAGCGATGGTTACAAAGTGTGGGTCCCACACTTTATTAGAATCGTTCTTTTTTGGATATCTCAGCCATTTCAAAACCAATTTTTATCAAATAAACGTTGAATTCCTCATAAAATTGCATGCTCTTTCATATTTCACATGAGATTTCTCATTATCTCACAGAAAAAAAGTTAGAAACATGAAATTAGGTCTCAACCAGAACTGTACGATCGCTTTAAAAGAAATTTAAAGTTTATTTGATGAAAATCGGGTTTGGAATAACTGAAACATCCAAAAACAAAGTAAAACAAAGCGATTGTTACAAAGTGTGGGTCCCACACTTTATTAGAATCGCTCTTTTTTTGGATGTCTCAGCCATTTCAAAACCAATTTTTATCAAATAAATGTTGAATTCCTCATAGAATTACATGCTCATTTATACTTCATAAGAGATTTCTCATTATCTCACCTAAAAATGTTAGAAACCTGAAATTAGGTCTCAACCAGAACTGTACGATCCCTTTAACAACAGCTAATGCCCCTGTCACACTTTGCCGGGTAAGGCAAATGCATGGGAACCGAAGGTCGATTTTTGGCATCCGTTGATATCCGTTAAAATGCGTTTCATGTCTTTTTTATCATTTGGATGGACGTTTGTCTTCCGGTGATGTTCGTCAGAGCTGCTAGAAAATTGTGTGCATGCACAAAGATTTTCCTCGCCAAAAACGGATAGCGCAATCCGACCCTTGTCCTATAGTTGCACGTTTTCTCCTGTATCTGTACTGTACTTTGTCGTTTTCCTCGCGTTTTGATCCGCTTGGCTATTGTAAAGGCCGTTGCTGCAGAATGCCAACATTGCCCTCTAAAAGTACATTGCCGCCTGGGGGAGGGAAAGCAAGCAACAAAGAAGACAGATGCGGCCCAAGAAGTGGCAAATTGGTCATGAGAGACACAGGCAATTTGGCTTAAATGACCAATTGTCATACCAGGCACAAAGGTGAAACAAATTCGAACTGCTTTGCTAAGTCTCCCCGATTTACCATGCAAATGTTGTGTTTCAGGTGAAAAGGTGAGAGGTACATCAAAAAGAAAGTAAAAATCACTATATGTTTCAAGGTCGGAAAGACCATCATCTTATGGGGGGGGGGGGGAGGGAACTTCTCACCCCTCTGTGACAGGACAACAAGTCTTTCGGAAAAGCAAGATTTTCAGTCAATTTACTATCATGGCTGTTGTAATATTGTCAGAAATACTGAGGAACTGTAGAGATCTGAACAAAATTTATGGAAGCATGCATTATAAATACACTTGTTATAGGTTTTAATAGCAAAAAGGACAGCCTTGATCAGATTCGCCATCATTGGGCAATGAAGTATATTCAATATGACTGTGCATCGGCTGAGATAAACTGTTGGATATTCACAGGTTAAGAGTTATGAGTCAAATTTGATTTGAAAGTGAGACAATGAGTAGATGCCATCAAAAACAAAACACATGTCATCAAGGTTCGAACAGCATTAGAAAATCGAAATGAGTCATCTCTCTGTCATGTGACTGATGCATTTTATTTGATGAATCACAAAAACTGAGAGAAAATAGAGACTGCTTCAAACCTTGAGTCAATGTCCGAATTTGAAAACAGAATGTATTGCTGACATTGATATTCTGAATGCAGTCAAAATAGTGTTCTATTACTTAAGGATCATCAAATACAATGGATAAGTTCAATGAAGAATAATTATGTGCATTTATCAAGGTTCATCCGGCTGTTAGTCATTCTAAAGAACATCTGAAAAAAAAGATAATCAGCAACAAAAAATAGAGAAGGGTAAATATGTGAAGTAACATCGGGCATGAATGACAGTGATTTTGTGTAAAGTGAGAAACTTTTGGGTAAATCTGCATGTAAGTGATATTTAGGACAAAAATGAAGAAAGCGGTGTCAAAGGTCTAGCAACAAGTAGCCATAATATTGAGAAAGAGGCTACGTCTTCGCCTTCGATCCCTTGGCATATTGATGGGAGCTGATATGAGATGTGAAGTGAAGTGTACATGTAGTAGCAGAACCGAGTGGTGTCGCTCCAAGATGATGTAATAAATGCAACGCCAATTGATCTCTGACGTTCGATGTACGTCTCATGCGTCACCTATTTGTTCCTCGTGGGTTTTCTCCTGTGGGCAGGCAGTTCATATTCCTTTCTCATTCGTTTGCGCACGTTTCACTATCCTGTACACAATCACCCCAGGTTCGTTTTTCCTTCGCTTGGTTCGGCCTCTATACGGTGCACATACGCTCCTCTGAAACGGAAACTTTGCACTTTGTCCACCAGACTGACGATTTGAACAACGGATGAGCAAAATATCGCCCGTTTTTTTTTTTTTTTTTTTTGTACGGTGGGCCTATCCGGCAAAGTATGACAGGGGCTTAAGAAATGATAGTAATTTGCTATTCAATAGTGTTCGGATGGCTTTGACAGGCAGGACTAGTGTCTGTAAAGGGTTGGTGTAACATTAGGCTCACATCTGTATGACATCAAAGTGATTGTTTAAACGCTTGATCTACGTTATTAAGATGCTAAAAGGAATGATAAATGAAACATTTGGCCAACATCCATGTGACGTTTACATGAATGGTTGGTCCGCCATGTCACAACATAACTATATGTACAAGGTTGCGCCAACATTGAATCGAGACCAAGAATATGTTAACTCCACTAGAAATTAATCATCTACATAGTGTTCAAAAATTCATTCTGCCCCCCCCCCCCCCAAGAACAGTGGTGTTTTGATGTGCTCGTCACTAAATTCAAACCATGCATTTAAGGTTATTTTGATAATTTTCTCCTTGGTAGTCATTAGTAGAGAAGTCATTGAGAAATCTAATTGAAATGCATTTTTCCGTGAAGTTTTGATGAGGTAACAGAACTGTTGTCACTGAGGTTGTTTGTAAAATATTTGGAGTGATTACTACAGGTATAGAGGGTGCATTTAAAATTAATGCATGTATTTTGATTTAGAATGTGATATTTTGCATACATGTAGGCTACTTTCTTTTCTATTCTGTTGTATAGGAGGTCGCTGGAAATGTTATAGATTTCCTGATTTTCTTGATCGCTTACAATTTGTTGAAAATTAGAATGATACCTTAAGTAAGTTTTCCTCAAACTTTTACCATTCATATTTTCTTGTTTGTCCGGCTATTTTTTTTTTTTTATTACGAACAAGTTATCTTTTAGGGTGCACACATACCTGTAAATTCATCTATTTCAACGTCTGAAGTTGTATCTCGGCTCATTTCAAAAGTTGATGATTTCTACAGCCTGGATGCATTAGGATGCATGCAGAAAATACACATTTTGGTTGAGAAAAACATAACACTAATAATATGCTGAAGTCATATATGAGCAACTGAATTGGCAAAAAGGGATTGGACAAACTTTATGAACATCCCAGCTAACAGACGGACGACAAAAAGACGTCTTAATTTGGTCGCAACAGGACAAAGTGGTCGCACGTCATACAACTAGGAAATCACCTGATTTCAACGTCCTTTTGAAACGTTTTTGTGACGTGATGTTAGGGACCTCTTAATGACGTAAACTTTACGTCAGTTTTTCGACATAAAAATTATTACAAAATAGTGAAATATAAATAACGTAAAATTTACGTCCATATTGTGACGTATTTTTACGTCATATTATCAACGTATTAATGGCATAAAATCTACGTTGCTTTGCAACGTATTCATCACGTCATTTAAACGTTTTAATGACGTAATATTTACTTTGTTTTGCAACGCTTTTATGACGTCATATGACGTCATAAGAACGACATACTAATGACGTGAAATTTTCGTCAGTTTTGCGAAAGACATAAATTCAAGTCAGGTTTGTGACGTAGAATTCACGTCATATTTACGACGTATTACTGAAGTAAAATTTACGTTGCTTTGCAATGTATTTACTACGTCGTATTAGCGACGTATTAATAATTACGTCAGTTTTGCGACGTACTTAATGACGTCATATAGGTAATGAGGGTATTATAGACGTAACATTTAAGTCAATTTGCGACAGAATGATGACAATTTTAAGTCAGTGCTGTGAGAAAAACGTTGGACACTGTCGACGATAAGACTTTTTATTGCTCAAATGGAAGACATAAAAAAGACGTCATATTTACACTTCAGAAAGACGTAATTGTCGACTGTTTGACGTAAATAAGTAAAGAAAATAGACGCCGTTTAGACTTCTCAAGTGAAAGACATCTAAGAGACGTCATATTTGTGACGTCTTTCTTACGTATTTGTTGTGATACAAAGACGTCATAAAGACGTGTAAATTACTTGAAATTAATTGAAAGACAAAAAATTTAAACACAAAAATGAACAAAGAAAATGAAAGTGATTTTAAGATCTAACTAGACTCGGAATTTGTCATCAAGTTGACAAATTAGGTGATCCGATCTATTGGGCAATCAATGATTTGAGTCCTGATCCCAATAGGCATGACCATACAGGTTTCATCTGTGTTGAGGGGACATTGGCCATGTGATGTTTGGAGTCTCATTTAGAAAAGGGAGTCAGACCCTCCATCTTTGGTACCGAATTCCGTATACACTAACGAAGATACAGAATGAAGTATATATGACCTTTGACCCCACTTTGCACAGACAAGATGGCATCTGAGCAAAACGTGGTTATTTTGTGAAATGATCCTTGTAACATGGTCTTTACGTGTGCAAAATATGGGAAAGATAGGACATGTATTCACCAAGAAACAGGATGATACATTTATGACCTTTGACCCTAATTTACATACCCAAGATGACGTCTGATCAAGTAATTGTTATTTTATGAAATAATGTACGTGACATGAACTAAACATGTGCAAAATACGGGGGTGATAAGGCCTGTTTTTCTTGAGTTATTGTGAAGAAAGTTGCAGAAAGAAAGAAATATCTCAATACATCGAAGATAAGCTTTAATTTCAACCACGTTTTTTGACGTGATCCCGACCCCGTATGAAAAAACGAAGGGCACATTCACGATAGCGCAAAGTCTCATCTACAACATATTAAAATCTGGGAGAAATTCACCGAAGCATAAGTGAGCTAGTGCTCGATAAAGACAATCATGTCAATTTTCACATCTACAACAATTCCCTCCCATAGAGATAACACGTCATAACGAAGATAAAGCCAAAAGAAGTACATGACCTTTGACCCCACTTTGCACAGCCACGATGGCATCTGAGCAAAAAGTGGTTATTTTGTGCAATGATTCTTGTAACATGGTCTTTACGTGTGCAAAATATGGAAAAGATAGGACATGTATTCACCAAGATACAAGATGATACATTTATGACCTTTGACCCTAATTTACATACCCAAGATGACGTCTTATCAAGTAGTTGTTATTTTATGAAATAATGTACGTGACATGAACTAAACATGTGCAAAATATTGGGCTGATAGGGCTTGTTTTTCTTGAGTTATTGTAAAGAAAGTTGCAAAAAGAAAGGAATATCTCAATACATCGAAGATAAGCTTTAATTTCAGCCAAGTTTTTGGACGTGATCCCGACACCGTATGAAAAAACGAAGGGCACAGTCACGATAGCGCAAAGTCTCAGCTACAACATATCAAAATCTGGGAGAAATTCACCAAAGCATAAGTGAGCTTGGTAAATACATGTCTTATCTTTCCTATATTTTGCACACGTAAAGACCATGTTACAAGGATCATTTCATGAAATACCCATTTTTGGCTCAGAGGCCATCTTGTCTGTTCAAAGTGGGGTCAAAGGTCATATGTACTTCTTCCTGTATCTTCGTTATGACGTGTTATCTCTATGGGAGTGAATTTTTCTGGATGTGAAAATTGACATGATTGTCTTTATCGACGAGTAGCTCACTTACCCTTCGGTGAATTTCTTCCAGATTTTCCTATGTTCGTAGCCAATTTAATACTCTTTAAGTTTTGTAATCAAAGTTTTAATTGGATGACGTCTTCACCTCGTGAAAATGGATATAATGTAACCTTGTCAAATTTAACCAGTTTACGTGTTATCTCTATGGGAGGGAATTTTTCTGGAAATAAAAATTGACATGACGGTCTTTATCGACCACTAGCTCACTTACTCTTCTGTGAATTTCTCCCAGATTTTAATATGTTGTAGCTGAGACTTTGGATTATCGTTATGTCTTCTCCATTTTTTCATACGACGCCGAGATCACGTCAAAAAACTTGGTTGAAATCAAATTATATTCGATGTATTGAGATATTTCTTTCTCTCTGCAACTTTCTTTGCAATAACTCAAGAAAAACAGCCCCTATCATCCCCATATTTTGCACATGTTTAGTTCATGTCACGTACAATATTTCATAAAGTAAGAACTACTTGATCAGACGCCATCTTGGGTATGTAAATTAGGGTCAAAAGTCATAAATGTTTCATCCTGTATCTTGGTGAATACATGTCCTGTCTTTCCCATAGTTTGCACACGCAAAGACCATGTTACAAGAATCATTTCACAAAATAACCACTTTCTGCTCAGATGCCATCTTGGCTGTGCAAAGTTTGGTCAATGGTCAAATGTACTTCATTCTGTATCTTCGTTATAGTGTATACCGAATTTGGTACCAAAGATGGCAGACCTGACTCTCTTTTCTAAATGAGAATCCAAATATCACACGGCCAATGTCTCTAAACACAGATGAAACCTATAAAATGGTCATGCCTATTGCGATCAGGACTCGAATCATTGATTAAAAAAAAAAAAATCGGATCACCTAATTTGTCAGTCTTGACAAATTCCGAGTCTAGTCTTTAGTTATGGTTCTTTTAATACAAAATTCAGACAAGTCAATTCACCTTAATTAATGACGATGGTTATCGATAATATAATCAGCACATCCGTTTTCATCACCTTCCTGCTATAGGCAAAATCAGACACACTAGTACAACGACACTCCGCATCAAAACCGAATATAACATATCCATGAGTGTACAAACGTGCGAGCATGAAGTTCATGTAGACGATTTATACTTACCGGAGGTACCAAGGAGCAATAAAAAGAAGGTGCCAGCAGCTGGATTAAGTGACATTTCGCAGTCTACGGCTTAAAAGATTTTCAGGAAATACACGCAATTTCAGTTATAAAATGTGAGCACATCTACAAGCAGTTTTTCGCAAGGAAAAGCCTGAAGTCGCCAACAACCTCAGTCCCTATACACGTCACAGGAGGATCACACTACTGATATTCTACCCAGATTCCCGTGACAAGGTTCCTCGAGGTCTATACGATCTCTCTTCACTATTTCATGTTGAACAATTGTTATTCAAATGTGAGGTAGCTGGGAAGACGAACTTTGTTCTCTATTCCTATTAGATACTGGCTAAACTGGGAAAACGTGATGGGATGGATCGTCAACCACGAACAAAGGATTTTTTTCCCGCCCACGCATACCCCCTTACATACTTGCTATTGCTATCCACTGGGATAACATTTTGGAGCAAAAACAAAATGGTATTCAATACATTCAATACCGAATAATAGAACGATTCTGACATTTACAGATGAATTTTCGAGATAGAGTTCCGTATTGATTGGCGACGCAAATCGAAGACCTGAATATAAAAACGACTCAAGTCCAATTTTTGGCCAAATTCAGTTTGACATGGGAAATTGTAGCCTTTGCATGGACTCATCTTGTGTATAAATGATAAATCATAATTACCCCCGGTATTAACAGAGTCTTTCGCACGAGAGATACGGCGACAAACTCTTTTTAGTCTCCACGGTCCACGCAAAATATTGTCCCGACGTTGTCGCGGTAACTAATGCCAAACTCTTTCCTAGACAGTTTGGGCTCTGGAGGTACATTCCGATTCAAACTCAAAAACGCATGCGCAATAGTCCAGACAAAATGACACACCCTAAGCTGACCATGCAGTGTATTTACCACACCTCCTTTGCACTTGAACGGGTAGGTTGTTACGAAAAACGTATCCGGAGAATGTTTTCGGTGTGTGTGACTCTGTTAAGATGGCACCCCTCGTTCTCTCCCGTGGTTTTATTGCCCGAGGGGTGGAATTTGGTTCTCCTGTCGTTGTTGGGTAAATTCTTTAACGCCGCTTGACAATACATTTTTTTTTTGTTAGTTCATCACGCAGTATCCATGCACTTACTGTGCAGTGTTGAACTGTGTGAGTAGCGCAACCTGTTTACTAAGTTTCGTACAGGACGTTTCACTTCAATGCCACTCTGTTTCGTTTTTTGAAAAATACAGGTTACTAATCCATACGATTATTTCTTAAATTCACACATCTTTGCATTCATTTCACGTCCTCCCTTTCCACATCATTAATTCTGTTGAGTCTAAAAGCAAATATTTCCATAAAAAATGTATTTCTCTCTGTCTACCCCTCATTCCTTCCTTATTTGGGACTCTTCCATATACTGGTGTCTATATCACTTTCCAAGGAATTATCCACTTTTTCCTAAAACCTGTCATTCTATAAGTATGTCATTCTATAACGTCTCCATGAAATACATTTCAGTTTCGTTCTCTTCCATAATTTAGTTACTGCAGGTCTTGACTAGATATTCCCGTTCTTCCTTTTGTATAATCGTATATAATACTGGGGTGTATTCCGAAACTTCCCTGAACATTATAAGAATTATTTTTGTACGTTTAATAGTCTGCCATCCTCTGTCAGTCTGCTCCCAAAGATTTCCCTTTCCTTCTCTCCTTTCATGCATTGTCCGCCCCAAAATGAATTCTGCGGGAATTTTTTTTTTCTGCCACTTGAAAAAAAAAACGACTCCCTATAAAGAGTACACGAAATCAACGCTTACAAACAAACACACACACACACACACACACACACATACACACTTTTGAAAATATGATGGCCCGCGACAT
This sequence comes from Diadema setosum, assembly GCA_033980235.1. Classification (NCBI taxonomy): domain Eukaryota; kingdom Metazoa; phylum Echinodermata; class Echinoidea; order Diadematoida; family Diadematidae; genus Diadema; species Diadema setosum. Next base: position 22,011,808 of record CM067070.1, read on the forward strand.
CAACCTTTTGGTGACCTCGATATTATACATGTATCATCAGAAACAAAACTGAAACCAACTTCATGCTGTATGCACCAACAGTTTATTTCGGCACACAGATTTTCAAGCGATTCGCTCTTTCTCAAGTGTTCTTGATACAATTGAATAGGTCTATCAAGAACACTTGAGAAAGAGCGAATCGCTTGGAAATTTGTGTGCTGAAATAAACCTTGGTGAATACAGTATGAACTTGGTTTTAGTTTTGTTTTGATGATATAATCACGCCAAAACGTGGAAGCTTACTCCATATATATATATATATATATATATATATATATATATATATATATGTATTACTGGATTTTACAGTTGATATCATATGCAAGCTGGCATTGCAACACTCATGACATTTCCTGCCTACCCCCAAAAGAGGTGTTTGGGTATACATGTATAAACATTGTGTTTGCTCCGCGTATTGGCATTACTAGAAACACTTATACAGTAATATCACAATAGAGAAATGCATTAAAAGCTAATTTCCTTTTGCTTCATCCCTGAAGAAGGGGGAGACCCCAGAAAATGGCAAGTAGCATTTGATGCATTCCTCTATTGTTGCATTACTATATACGTATAATATACATTGAATGTTATGGGATTTGATAAAGGTACACCAGATCGTTGAGTATCAATGCGTTAAAAAAAGCAAAACCAATCTCTTGCAAGAGGCACTAGAAATATGGACTAACCCTCTTCATGCATGGTTGCTGGGCTTTAATATTTCATTTGTGACTCGTTTTATTACACTCAGTGAGAAAATTGCGTCAAATATTACTTGTTTTTGGTAGTTTCTCGTGCAAATTCCAAAGTCAAATTTCGAAATAAAACTTTTTCTTCAACTGCAGTCATAAATGAAGTATTTACATAAATAACCTGTGTAATATTTATAAAGGTAATACACAAATTTGTTACAAACATAGGTTTTAACCCACAAACTGTGTATTCCAATGTATTTCACCATTTGAGGTGCTCGATGTCAATATTAAAAATCAAAGCCTCCATAGTCGCGTGGCCCGGGAGACACCCCACATTTTGTTTAATATAAAGGCCTGTAATTTTTGTCTTTAATTTTGTCTTCCAAGTGTCGTGATTCCATTGAACTATGGGATGATTCCCACTTTTCAACAGTGATGACCACTACATAATATCATTTCTCAAGCACTTGCATCACAGACTTCCTAGATGATCAAATGTAAGTGGTGTTGATATCTTGTCTTGTCGTTGACTCTCTCACAAGAAGTGACGGATGTCTGGTCTCGTAGAAGACTGTCTGTGAGTCCACGTAGCCTTGGTCAGTATACGAATCCCTCCTGATGTCAACGCTCTTCGGGAAAGACGGCGACATGTAGGGAGAAATTGCGCGGACATGTGATGAAGTCATAGGCATGTATTTATCCCCGTTGGCGTCCATGGCCTGCAGCTCCCTTATTTCCGTGTATTCTTCATCACTGTCCACTTTCTGTAACAATATGAGCGTGGCAGAGAGAGATACGCCCATGAGGTTAATTTTGAATATATTGAGTATGCCAATTTTTACTACCAGGAGCTAACCCTTGTGTCTTGACGATACCGGAATTCTACCTACATTTGATACGTGTAGGCCCTAACATTTGTTTTAGTCATCAACATGAATAAAGCAAAACAGGACTGGCAAAGAAGCTAAAGTGAATAAGGGTGACAATTAACATTACTTCTGTTGTATATCGTTTTTCTTTGCCATAGCACAAGACCCACTCTCTTTCTTTTTAAGGCATAAAACATTGTTACTCCTTCTGATTATAGCTCGGGAAATCAAACTGGTCGTCCCCACTAAATACCACGTAGGCCTACTTTAAGGGAGAGAATTAATATTACAAGGTGTTTTTTTTTCTCCTCGTTCTTGAACACTTTTGAAGCCTTAAATTCGAAGAAAATACTAAGTGAAAGGCCTCTAATTTCTTGAAATACCTAAACATGCTGCTAAAGGTAAAACACAAAACTCTTTGAGTGGTCAACATGAAATTAGATGCTGTCAGTATTACTATTCAAGAATTTTTAACCTCTTATAAAAACAAAAAAGTTTTGATAAATTTTGAAAAATTTATTTTTTTGGTAAAATTTTTGGAAAACTTTGATAAACTGAATACTTTAATTACAGCTACCATCCAAGTCAATAAACCGTTCGACATGGTTACTGATTTAAGTGATTTCAATAACAATGATTACATAATTATCCATATGAATGTACGACTTGTTTTCCATGAATTCGACTCATTTGAATATCTCTTTTCCTCTCGAGTTGATTTCTCCTTTTCCGTCATTGTAATATTTGAAACCAGGTTCCATGCAAATTCACCTGATATAAACAATAATACGAATTATGAAATGTTTCGTGTTGATAGTAAGCAAATAATCAACGTTGGTGAAGGTGATGGGACAAACTATCACTTCCGAGGCGATCTGGATGTAGCTATCTTTCCGAAGCGCAGCTGAGGAAAGATAGCGTACACATTCAGATCGCCGAGGAAGTGATAGTTTGTCTCATTGCCTGAAACAAAAAGTTGATTATTTGCTTTATATTCCACATCTAGGGTCCTAGAAATAGCATATGAAAAGTGTTCGTTTGTTTACAGAAAAAAAATCATATAATTGTAAACAGATCATATGAAAAGTTTTGAACTATATTGTAAGAATGTTGTGATATTGACATTAACCTTTGATGAAAATTAAGCCTTGTAAAGAAAAAAAAAATCCGCCAAAAGTATTTGGATCAGACAAGCAATAAGCGCACTATGCGTAAACCAACTGTTTCGAAATTTAATGGCATATTATTTACAATTTCCAAATGAAACAAAAGTCCAGCATTAGTGCTTAAATATAGTTCTAAATGTGAATTAGGGATAGGAACAACCAATGTAAAAATTTGAATCAGTAGAATCGGTGTTAATTATTGTTAAATATACACAATGTAGAAAATAGTTATAACAAAATTTTTCCCGACTAAACCGTCTACAAATATGGTTTACTGACAAAAACAGTGATATCTCCTTAAAATTTCGGCTTTATTGCAAAATTGTTATATGTGGGATGTTTAATGACTCCCGGAGTGACTGACTGACCTACACATAATCCCCAAATGTGATATCTTGAACATTGTGTAAGTCACTGCTCCCATAGGTATAAACAGGACCTTTAATTAGTATAAACATAACAAAAGTAGCGTCATAAAATAATTTGTACAAAACTAATTCACCATTTACAAAACCTGCTAAACGCAGATGGTAATGTTATTAACTATACAAAGGAATGATTAGATTTATCAATGGCATTGATATGATATATAATAATAAAAAATAATAATAACCCATCTGTTATTCAAACTTGTTTTGTTTTCTCCATAAGATTTAAGTTTTAATTGCTTCACATCGTTTTAGTGGTGATTTATAATATTTCCAAATCATTTAGCATATCCATCAACAAAAATACATTTTTTTTTAAATCCTAAAACACAAAGTGAAATTTTCAATACACGTATTAACAAATCATTTAAGCTAGAATTTCAACTGGACATTAGGGATTAACCGATAGCTTTTTCAATTAAATCCCCTTTGGAATATTATAATCGTTATTCAACATGAACTTATCGTATAGAATAAGTCCGAAATTCGCTTAAGATTTTAAGAATAATACTGCCGTCTAATGTTTCCATATCCAAATAATACAAATGTTTGCCTTATTTGTATTCTTTGGTGTGTTTTTTTTGTATCCTTGATAAGATTGTGAAGAAATTGGTGCCACCTGACCACAAATTTCCGAAATAGACATATCAAAACTAAGCAACTTGACAGATTTCCTCATAAACCAATGGTAAAAGGAAGCAACTCTTCCTGTAACTTTTAGCCAATCTTTCTATCAGCTTTTCAGTGACATGACCAGTGAACATTTATATAATATTGACTGGCCTCGAGGGAGATACCAGAAAATCTTGGCCAAACTGAAAGAATATTGCCCTCGTCTTCGACTCGGGCAATATTCTTTCAGTGCGGGCAATATTTATCTGGTATCTCCCTCAAGGCCAGTCAATATCATAATTGTTACCTATCCCCTAGGTAAATTAGGAAAATAATATGTGAATACGGCTATACACTATGATATAGATCAAGCCACATTTGACTACCTGTAGATCATCGCCAACATGTCGAATAATTGAAAAATTGTTCATCAATGTATATCATTCAACTCCAACTTTATTTTTGCTTCTGCTTCAATTTGGAGAGTTGTAATAACTGATGGTCACTGTGCAGTTATTGAGCATAAATGGACTAATCATTGTTTGACGCGTAGTGCTGCTGGAAGTGGCCGACCTTGTATGAGTTGATTTATCGGCGTTCTTCTGCGGTGCGTGTAATCGACACGCAGCGACCTCCTTGAATGTTTTCTCTTCGTGGTTGATCGGAATGTTTACATGTAAAGCAGGGAGTTGGGAAGAGAGATTCCACTCCTCTTCCCACCTCCATGTTTTACAGTGCACTCCTATTATAACGAACACGGTTATAACAAAATTCTGGTTATAACGAAGTAAAAATCTGGGCTGCAATGTCATCCACTCTATGTATTTCTATTGTTTATTTGTTCAGTTATAACAAAATTCCAATATAACGAAAGAAAACTGCCGGTCCCGAGGATTTCGTTATAACAGGAGTTCACTGTACATGTAAAAGCCCGGATGCTCGTGATATGCTCTAATGTCGCCTGCTGAATTCCCGACCCTACAAAATACCAACTGTAATTGCCTCGCAAAACTACCTCGTATAGGTAATAATAAGCTAAATTGAAGTATAGTGTATGAATAGTATTGACGAATACAAGATAAATTTATGTTCTCTTTATTGATAATCATATATCTCTTTGTTTTTTGTAAAATCAAACCGGGCCAATCGTATTTCTTCAGCTCTCCCTTTTTACTTGCACCTTCCCTCCCCCTTTTTGTGAACAAATCCTTGACACTAGTTTTTGTGCATTTGTCAATATGAAAGCTCCATCACCTTATCAATCATCATTACGTAATATGACTTCCCCTGCAACGTGGAACGCGTCATCAACGAAAAAAGTTACGCACTCGCCTGTATTTTGTATCATGTAACGTATTGAATTTAAATTCAATTGTTTGTTAAATTGATTTATATCAGCAAAACTTTTCTTACCAAATTCTTGTTTGCATTTGTTTATATTGTATTCTTTACAATGATGACAAGAGATGCCGAAAATAGGAATTATAACTGAAGTATTATCGGATCGTAACAATTGTGTGTGTTTTTTTTTTGTTTGTTCTTTTGCATCTGAGATGGCTGGAAAGCCCATAATCAGCTACACTAAACTGGTCTTCCATGGGGTCCAGTTGGATGTCAGTGGGACCACTTCACCGGGTTAAACACAATTAAAGGATGTGTACAGTTCTGGTCGAGGTGAGGATTCAGCTTTTAACGTTTTGCTAGATATTCAGAAACCACTCTATGAGATGTCAAAGAGCATGCAATTCTAAGGAGTATCAAAAGTTTATTTGATGAAAATCGGTTTTGAAATGGCTGAGATATCCAAAACCAAGGTGAAACAAAGAGATTCTAATAAAGTTGTGGCCTGTCGCCTTTCATTATTATCATCACTTTTTTTTGGATATCTCAGCCATTTGAAAACCAATTTTCATCAAGTTAACGTGGAATCTTTCTTATATGCTCTTTCATATTTCATAAGATGTTTCTTATTATCTCACTTAAGAATGTTCAAAACATGAATCCCCACCTCAACCAGTATTGTACAGTCCCTTTAAGTATACTTGCTTCATTGTTAGATAATGACATTGTTTAACTTCTCATCAGTATTACTTACCTTTTGGTGGATTGGTTCCACGTTGGTCTCAGTGTCTTGACACACGTAGTCATACAGTTTACTCACAGGAACAGGTGTAGCTGGTAGTTCTCTTTTTTGTTTTCTGGAGGCTGCATTTTGTCTTTTCGCTATTAACGTGACAGAATTACAGAGTAATAACATATTCATGATATTACAAAACATCCGATGCCACACACATTTGGACAATAACATCAAAACCAATGACGAGTTGTATTGCAAAAATAAATGGTCTAAACGCTAATTCAAAAACTTTAAAGTAAGTCAATCATAATATGAAAGGGAGCAAAATTAAGATTTTCCAGTAATACCTCACTTGTAACATAACAAGGAATATTCTAGGAGTAATGATTAAAAATATCCCGTATTTTCTTATTATTTTTCTGTTTTTCAGCTTTAATCACAAAATTAATATGTAAACTTTAAAAAAGGGATTAACATCGGTAAAGCTCTTCAAATTCTTAGAATACTGACTGTTGCCTGTTATCTCTTAATATAGGCAAGTTAGCTTCCTGTTGAAACCTCAATGAAAACGCCTTGCCAAGGCCATATGTCCTGTACTTTTAATACATGTCTTGCACGAAAAAAAGGTTTAATATTGAAATTCTATTAACGTTTCCCTGTACAAACTTTCTATTGTGATTTTGCTATTAATTGTTTTGACTTTAATAAGACATTCCATTTACGATGGGAAGACCAGGAGTAGCTGCATTATTCAGATAACTCTACTTAGTATATTACTTTTTTAATACATGAGAATACAAAAGCAAAAAACATAAAATAGAGATGTTTGTCAATATGAATTACGTTTACCTTTTGTCCATCTGAAGATCATTGCACAGATGATGACAATGAGAATGATGATTATTAACCCTCCTCCTGACGTGACCGAAACGAACAATGGAAGGTTCTGGGGTACTAGGAGGCTTATATCTTCTTCCTCCGCTCCTACCATGTCTACCAAACATGAATAAAACGAGAACGATAGACTCTAAAAATCTACATTTCCGAATTTGCATTTTTCTGAAGAGAATGAATACATAAAACTTGCTTGTTTGTACACATATATACAACATGAACTGAGAGAAAAAAGTCTCTAAATTAAATCGATGTTTATATGTTTATGTAAATGTATATGAATTACATGTATATATATATATATATATATATATACATGTGTGTGTGTGTGTGTATTTATATGTACAAATATATATATATATATATAAATATATATATATATATATATATATATATATATATATATATATATATATAATATATAAATCATGCAGTTACCGCAAAAATATTACCAGAACACATCACTGAAGTTTTTTGGTAATCGGACGCTCTGTTCAAAGTATAAAACTAAGTTATGGTTGAACCCATACACCATCAATGCGATAAGACAGCGATATAACGAACATTGATAATAATGATTTTAAAAATTACCTCCTCCGCATGACCTATAAAGCTCTGCTGATGTGTTATCATTTATGTTACCATTTTCTCCCAATCCACATGAGGTATGTTTAAGATAATATTGGAAGTCATTTCTCTCATCGATCACTATCTAAACAACGTTCCAGTTTTCATCGACTCTTCCATGGAATTGATACTGATTAATTAGTTAAAATGTCACGTATGATTGTGTTTTGCAATGGCTTTTTCCTCCAAGGTTTCCAATGAATTTGAACTGCTTTAAACTGGGGGTATCGTATTAACCTGCACTGAGTTCAAATTAGTTTAGCAAATAGGGTAAAATTTATGGTTCAAGACTAGGAAAGTGGGCCTTTCTAAGAGTGGTGCAGCAACAAAGGTAGGTTGGCCATGGGGTAGGCATGGTAATTTTGTTCGGGGCGGGGAGGGGCAAGATTGTCTTTATATCTATTTACAATTATTCCGGATATCACCACCAGGGATTCTAGAGCTCGATATGAATTATCTCATGAAATTCATTTACTATACATGCAGGCCCTATTATATTCATACTTACGTGATCCAAACACATGAAAGGAGCGTTCGTCAATCCCTTCACTGTTCCGAGCGACGCATTTGAACGTTCCATAGTCTCTCTCCGGGATGACGTGGCCAATGGATAGAGAGTGGATAACTGATTCTCCTTGAGACTCAACTTGGCGTACGGACGAGTGTTGCCATGCAGCGTTGCTGGCCTCAGCTTCCGCATGATACCAGATGACGACTCCTTCCGGGTTAGAGTTCACTTGACACCGTAGGGTTAACTCAGTGCCTGCGTCGGCCTTGACGCTGTCATTGTAAGCTAAGATCTCGGGCGGATCTGACATGACGAATGAAATAGTCACAAAACCGAATGGTTCATGTCCTGTAAGTATTGACATGACGCAATGAATAAATAACTCGAGGTATATAAACAAATAAAAAAGGATAGCGGTTAAGCCCCCGTTCCACTATCACAATTTGGACCCCGATCTGTCCCGATCTAGCTGATCGGGAGAGAGCGGCAAAAGCGTACGGAGATCGGAAGCATCGTAGCAGCAGCGTGTGGAGGTCGGGGTTGGAGTGCGCATTTTTTCAGATCGGGAAGAAATTTTGAACCGGTTCAAAATTTCTTCCCGATCTCCCCGATCAAAATTGACATATTTTTAATCGTACGGCAAGCGGGGAGAGCGTAGTGACAGCGTAAACGCAGTGGGGAGAGCGTAGAGACGGCGTAAACGTAGCGGGATGAGCGTAACAAGGTGTTTCTGAGCGTAGTAACATCGGCACAAGAACGGGAAGTAATTTTAGCTGTAATTTTCGAAGAAGAAGAAGAGATGAAGAAAAAGAAGAGAAGAAAGCAGCGAAGCAGCTACCCAAAAGGCGAAGAAAGAGAGACTGCACGTGATGCTGAAAGAGGAGGAAGAGGACATAGCAGAATTTTGTAGAATATGAAATCATCTACAACTGGAGGAAGACGGACTACAAAAGCAAGGACATCAAGAAAAAGCCTTGGAAAAATCAGCACGTCTTTGTTTATACAATGCATTGCTGCAAAAGAACCGTGAGTTGAGGAGCCTCTTCGAGGTCCACAGTATATTTCTTCGGTTCTGCATGCTAATAAAAGTTGACTGACTGCAGACCGACAGTCGAATCGGGGTACATCGGGGCACATCGGGCACTTTTCGGCTCTCTGAACGGGGTAAGAGCGCGATAAGATCGTATAAATTGTTCGGAGCGTAGATGCAGCGTGCATCGATCGGATAACATCGGCAACATCGCACTGACAGCGTAGCTACATCGTTCTAAAGCGTACCGGCAGCGGCAGAGATCGTAATGTCTCATTCCCGATCATCGTAGTAAGAGCGTAGCAACCACTTGGTAATCGTAACTGGCAGCGTACTTAAAGCGTTCTAACATCGTACTGTGTCCAGATCGGCTCAGGTTTTACCCGATCCTTTCCGACCTGAGAAAATTGTCAAATCGTAGCGAGAACGGCATAGTGGAACGGGGGCTTTAGATACAGGAAATGGATGTTATTCATTTTCTTTTGTTATTGCCACATATATTTTGGTCAAAGTTTGCCCGTTGACATTCACATTTGTCCGTTACTGTGAGTGACACGAAATTCCTATATTGCTTGTATAACACCAAATGCAAGGTAATGAATCATTTTATTGTCTTATTCATTGATAGCGAATACCAACTTACAGGTAACATTCAGTGTACATGGGTCAGAGCATGAAGGAGAACACGAGGGGATTTTCTTTGCGCAGCAGATCATCTCCGACTCATGGTCACTTCTTCCAAAGGTCAGATTTACAGCAGCACCACGGGAAGTTATTTTGGCTACAATGACGCCCTGGTGCAGAAATTCGGTGACGCTTGAAGGCCGGGTCCAGTTCGTGTCGCATTTCAGTGTTCGTGGATCACCGGCAGGAATCACCCGGCAAGGCGACAAACTGACGGATGTCCTGCACGCTGTGATGAAACCATTAGGACATCATGACAATATAGGGTTTGAATCACATTTAAAGGATAAGTATACCTTGATATAAAAGTGAATTGAATGACTGCAGCAACATCAATCGAACACATCTGTGAATGTGTTACGACACGACGCGATGTGTTATCCTTGGGAGTACGTGTGTGTTTGGGGGAGGGGATGTAGAAGTTTATGCAAAGGATGCTCTTCTTTAGAAAGGACGGACTCTACGTTTTCTTAACTCACTTTCTGCTGTTGATCTGCAAATACAATGAATTGTGATAAGTAATGATTGGTAATTACGTATGTGCTTACCGTGTTTTGAGTATGAATTATTTTTGTATAAATATTGATGTTTATATTGTTACGACCAAAATCACTCTGAGAATGATCGCACAAAAGAAACAATCAACTAATGTTCAGGCGGTTTATTAACAGCGATATTGTGGGTACAGACTCGCAATCGGTTTTCACATCAGTACAATAATGATCAATAGAAACAATTACAAATCGGTAATAGAATCACTTACATATTATTTTATCAAGTAGTCCTTTGAAAATGTTCAGATACGATGTTCGATGCACCGATGAATGATCCTTGACGCACCGATGAATGATTCCTCCGACGTAACTCCAAAGGCACAGGTTGCATTAATCCACAGTATAAATCCGGGGTAAAATCCACGATAGATGTCCACGGTAAAATGTTCACAGCAAAACGTGTAAAATCCAGACGTTATGACGACCACGTCCAGTTGATGCGTTGAATGATGATTCACTTTATAATGTCCAGCAAGGAATCCAGCCCGTCACAGCTTTGCCGTAATAATGTCCGTTGACACTAAAATATGGAGTCTCTCTCCAATGTAGGCAAATTAATTCTCTGCAGGCAAAATGTCTCCCAGGCCTTATCTCCACAAACACAGTTTGTATAGCAGGTCAGCAGGTAACACAGGACTGACTATAACAAGTCGCTTCAGAGCCAGAAGTGACGTAACTCTCAGAGCAGAGGTGTTGGGTACTCTGCCTACCTCAGAATTTCTCCGGCTTATATACTATCCATTCACCCCTTTCTAGTACATTCTGTAATTTTCTCCAACCTGGGGCCACATACCTGAACATACTAGCAAGTCCAAATTCCAGGAATCCTGGATGACTCACTGCCTAACTATGTGCATAAACATCATTGCCAAAATTAACTACCAATCACATTGGGCTACAAGGGCAGTGTCTCACTCAGCCAGCACTTCCTAGAATTTTCTGGAATAGGTGAAATCATTCTAGATTGAATGAGCTACAATGTATTTCCTGTCACATGCATACATGTACTGTAGCTACATTGTATACCATGTAGTAAATTCTCCACTGATCTGGTCAGCCTGTATATACTATATCTACATCATATAGAATGTTCTCCATTAATCTGGTCACCCTGTGTACATACACATTAAACAACCATGCATACAGCCTTGATACATGTACATAACTACTTGTGTGTACATTTGTGACAATATGTATGTAATAATGAAGAAATTTATTCATAAAGAAGTTAATTCAACACAAATTTTTGGCGTCCTACTCCTTCTTCAGGAGTCTTAACAAGACTCCAGAAAACCAGTTTCTGTATACCAGTTTATTCTTCATTTCTTCGTGGAACCAACACGTGAAATCTCAACCTCCCTACATTATATATGAAGGGTTTGTTTGCAAAAACCGATAAGTCCATTTTTGAAGATTTTGAAGTACGATCTCTGTCATAAAGTACAAAATAATACCTTTTAAATGATATATTGGGCACTACATATAAAGGTATATTTTTGAAGTTATGGTCAAAAGAAGCAAAAGATTTCTTATTATTCTCTTTACTTTTCTTGACCTTTAATCGCAAATATCTCCATTTGGCAAATATGGACTTATCGGTTTTTGCAAAGAAACTCTTCATATATATATATATATATATATATATATATATATATAGATATAGATATGTGTGTGTGTGTGTATGTGAGACCGTGCAGCACAAAACGAACAAAATTCGCACACACTGATTCTTTTCTGTGAGGACTGAAAATAGGTGAAACGGGTCAACCTAGCCAATCTTGACTTGTTCATATTTTCTGAAAGACCAAGTCTTCTTCTACATTATGTTAAAAATTTGGGATCATAAAACGGGCAGGAAAGTGTGTTTTTAGCAGTTTATCTCGAACAGTTTTTTTTTTTCGGTAGAACAGTGTGCTTAGGTGTGTCCCCTTTTCATTTCTTAAAAATCTTGTGCACACTCTTCACTTTCAACTCTAATAACTTTTGAAAGGATGATGCTACTGCTTCGAAAGTTGGCATTAATTATGGACAGAATAATCTGATAAGACATGCTCAATTTTAGTTTAATGTGATAATCACTTAATTGTTGTTGCTCTGGTGGTTTACATCCTATTTTTGTCCCATTCATCGCACAACCAGCACGGCTAATGAAAAATTTAGCGCTTGAACCGACACTGTACTTCAGAGCCTCTTTTCTCAGTTCACACTTTTCCCCGAGTACGTGCTTTCTTTCCAAGATTTACATAGGTTAGGAGCGTCCATTTGATCTGAGTTTTACATCATTTGAAAGCTTAAAGTCTGGTCTTTCAGAATATGCTCTGAACTAAAATTTCATGTCTGGCGACTTTGTGTTTGTTTTGTGATGCAGGGTCACATATAATGTACGTATGCATGTATTCCTATTTGTACAAATGCCAACAAAAAGAATTTTATTGTATGGACAATAAATGATTATGAATCTGAATCTGTATGAAAGTTTGAGGAAAATTGGACAATTCGCAGACACTGCTGGATGAGAAGGATACCAAATCTTATGATGTCATAATCATTTGTAGAATTAGAGAGAACTAAAACACAAATCATTTTGGGGATAAAAAATTTGCACATTCCCCGGACTTGTTACTGACATATTTTAAGGGTGATATTATTCCCCCTGCCCTCTGAAACGACTCTTTTGATATGCAAGGAAAGTGAAAATTTGTTTCAATTTTCTTTACATTTTCTTTGTATTGTTCTAAGCATTTGAAATCAGACGGGGTAGTGGTCTTTTTTTTTTCACCGATGGCAGCTTTAAAACTTCGAAAATTCATATCTTTTTGGAAGACTTTTAAAATTTTCTTCAAACTGTCTCTCATTATGTCCTACAAGTATAGATGCATTTTCTTTTCAAGCCACATGTATATTAATATGAAATTGTTATTAAGAACTTGTGAAAGAAAAAAGACAATGTTCAATTCAATATGTGGCAGTTACATAATATGTTTAATTCCATTACAAAAAAAAATGATACAAAGTGATACATGTGTCAATTCAATTTTCATTGAGCTGGGAAGGACACTATCATTGAACTGTGAACACATTGTGAAATAAGATGCATGAGTGGTATTATAGAGAAAAACCAGAATAATACACACTTTGCCACTGTAACAAAAAAAAAAGAAGAAGTAATCACAACGATGGAAAAGAGTGTTCCGTTATAAGGCTAAGCTTGTATAAGACTTGGAGAACTAAACGGAAAACCCCACAGCAATACCAATATATCAATATAATGCATTTGTGTTGAATTCTTAATTAAATTTGATCATTGATAAATATGATGCTCAGAATACTACCATACTAATACTTCTTTAGAATACAAACAAATTGTATGGTAACATAGCAATGTTGTGGCACAGACAATATTCATTTGCCAGTGTCCGTGTATGCCAGAAAAACGTGACCAATGGAGAAGACCTATGCGGACGAACACGCAAAACAAGAACAACAACAACAAAACAACAACAACATACAGAAATAACAAAAATGAAGAAAATACGCATGCGTAGTTACTGGACAACGAAGAACGGGAAAAGAGGAGCAAGGAAAATTGGAGAAGGAACCGGAAGTCTATAGGTGCCATACTTATAGGACAAATATAATAGCGTGCAAACTGATGGACAAAGGCATTATTCTAGTATACATTCTTGAAAATATAGAGAGAAAGGAAGAAAATACATGGTTTTATAGGAGAGAAGAAAGTTAAAATGAAATCAGCCAATTTCAATAATAGGTAAACATGGATACAACTGATTGAAAATCACTCAGAAGACAGAAAATAAACGATGAAGAGAGGCAGTATTCAAAAATAAAATTCGATATTCAATAAAGTCATATTAAAAGTTACTTGTGAAATAGTATTGCTGGTAAAACAATTTGCAGTTGAGAGAAAATATGATTGAAAAATATAACAGTAAGCACATAAGAAATGAAAGAAACTGCCTATATCCTGGAAAGTCTGCAATATTATATTTTAACCAATGCGTGACAAATTTATGGAATGACATTTTTTTCCATGTACATATTTTGGATCTTCACTTATCTTCATATCAGCTGTCTTTAACACAATCACACAAACACAGACGGATACCATTAAACATTTACATGGATACGATGGGACATCCATAAGTTAGCATGAGGGATAAATTGGAAAGTTATGTAATAACGCCGTGCCACAAGCATTCAGAAAGATTTACAAGACCGAAATTCCTTGTTTCATGTCCAATTTTGATTAAGCTATTACCAAGTTGTTTGCGTTTATTTTTCTTTATTAATTAACATTCAAATTTTAAGTACATTTCATTCTAAGTCCAAACAAAATGACCAATAAGATAATTGAGGTTAAAAGGAGAAGATCCAGGTATATTTGGTTGGCTCACCTTCCACATTTAGTCGAACTGAGCTCTTAAATATACCGCCAGTTGTTGTAGCCGTGCAGGTATACGTTCCAGCATCAGCCAAAGTCAACGATGCTATAGTCAGGTTGACGTCCAGTACTGCATCATGGGTAATGGAGAGGGTGTACCTTGGCGTGGCGTTGTTTTCGTTACAAGAACCTCCCTTGCAATAGTACATAGCCAGAGACGAGGTTGTGTCGGCGCGACCCCACCTTAGTTGATTCAACGTTTCCCTAACCAACTGGTCGAAATGGTAGGTGCAAGTGATTACAGCAGTGCCTGTCTCGACAGCTTCATTGTCGATGCTCGTCGTTATTATTTGATTCGACGCTCGGAAGAGGGTAACTAGGTTGGACGAATTAAACATTAGTCGTGTGAGTGACGAAAGGCAATGAGAATGAACGCCAGACAGTTTCCTTCTTCTTAAATATTTCTGTTAAGTGAAAATTTATGACTGTGATACTAAGCTTTATCATTTTTTTTTTTATACATATTCCAGGCCTGATTTTGTTGAAGCATTTCTGATTGTAACCCTTTGGGTAGTGAATTCCGCTCGAGCACGGAGTGGTAAATTACTTTGCAAACCGAAATTAACTTTGAATATCATTTAGAAGATTACTTTGGCAGGCTCTCCTCCCCTCTTTCTTCTATCATCAGTCGAATTTTATTCCGATCTTATAGCAGTCAGATTTGGCATCATCGGTCTCCACATGGAACAAGAAATTGCAATCTGTTGAAACCTTTAGGACCATTGATGTAAAACTGCCACTGGCATATCTGCCATTACAACGACGTTGCAAGCTGTTGAGAATACTGTCACATGAAATCAATCGACAACTACTTCAATATCTCCCGTAATTTCCTCTGAAAGTGCATCGACTGAGAATTACGAAAAAAGCTGATGTATTATTCTTCCTTCTGAAGGACAGACAATAGCTATGTAAAACCGAGAAAAAAGTCTCACAATACGGCAATTCTCAAATAGTTTGAATAAATCAATAAATTCCACAGGTAGATTAGACAGCGACATCGGCGACAGATACATGGAATAGATACTTTATTCTTATTCACTTTCATCTCTTTCTTGTTATACGAATCTTTTATTAGCTTTGCTGTTATCTATCTTTGTCGGATCGCGGTGCTGGGAAAATTTCATCCAGGAAGTGGAAATCAGCGTCAAATCATTAAATATAATATATTTGTTTACTAAGTGGCGGGTTCAGAGGGGGGCCCAAGGGGCGCAGGCCCCCCTTTTATTTATCATTAAAAACAAAAGAAATAATAAAAATGAATGAAATGATACCCGGAAGTGGCACTGGAAATATCAGCTGCGCCCCCCTTTAAAGTATTCCTGGATCCGCCCCTATTACTTGTATATTGCCCTGTCAAAACTTTCCTTCTGGATTACTTACCTTGAAGGTACAAGAGATACAGAAAATGTACGCGGGACCAGAAACACGTAGCCATATTCCTTCTAACACAGGAGATAATGCCTCCATTCTAATCAGAGGCAGACACTAAATCAAATGACTGAGGCGAAAAAAAAAAAATCTCATATAAGCAAAACTGAACTAACGCTTTAGTGAAAAGCTTTCACTCATCTCTTTACCTTTCTTTGTCACTGTTTTAGGCCTGGGGAGTTTGCACTCATCTCTCCACCTTTCTTTGTCACTTTTTAAGTTCTCGGGTCGTTCATTGTCAATAACACAATATCTTTTATGAAGGTTTCTTTGTATCACCAGGAAGTAAAAGCACCAGCAATGAAAGACGCTCGAAGTGCATGTTTTGGTTTTGCGACGCGATTGAAGCCGATAGATCATGCTAAACCATAAGCCGTCAAACACGACTAGTCTCGGTTACTTGAACAGATCTGCATTTTTTTTAACAGATCCCAACCAGAGGAGATTGAAAACCATGAAAACTATAAAAGCACGCAGAGAGCGCAGACCTATGTCCAGCAGATATATCCACCTTTACTGGTTCCAGATAGCGGAAGGTGATTAGTATCATATCAGGGTTTAATCATCTGTTCCTTATTATTACCAACTTTTCCTGAACATTTCATTCAAATCCGTATAACTTTTAGAGTCATTTTGCAAACTTACAAACAAACAGACAAAGGAATTCAGCTGAATTCAATTCAACTTAAATCATTTCAATTGAAATCATATCTTTACAACTTTACTTTGTTTTCATCCAGGAAAATTGCTACAAAATCACAAAGTTTACACACAAAGTCGACAAACGAATGAACGCCGGAGGTATAGGAGTTTAGTTCTGGTCCCTAACATATGTAACACATTGCAGTGTGTGTTAATAAACATTGGTATGATCAAATATGTATATTGATAAAAGTGTGTTGCATCTTCCGAAATAACTGTCCATGATAGAGGAAGATGTCCCCTTTCCCCACAAAGGGGTTTTTACAATTATAGAGTTAAGATTGAACTATCCGTTGCGCACAACTATTTTTTTTTAATATATGACAAATTTCATTCATATTCATTTCTACCTTTAAACAAGCTTGCATGTGAAAAATTTAACAAAAATCTTAACAAAATAGACACGATATCAGGGGATGAATGAGGGGAGGTCCCTCACAATAAATAAATGAATAAATATATAAATACATGAATACATAAATAAATAAATAAATAAATAAATAAATAAATAAATAAATAAATAAATAAATAAATATTATGGGGCACATCCACCTCCCATCGTCGTCATTGAAGAGGAAGAATGTGCAATTCGAAACTGTGATAAAGCTGGCCTTCATTAGCGGCTATATTGTCAAAGTATAAACGGAGTAGAGGACACCCGGCAAAACTGTAAAAATAGGAAAATCATTGAAATCATGTTTGTCAGGTCACAAAAACTGTCATATCCCTACCAACTACATCTGCAAATTATCCAAATACTTTAATCTGATCATTACATGCAATTAAGTTTGATAGTGTGATTTTCACTTTTAATGGTCACTTACGGAGTATATATACATTGTTCCTTTGATCGAAACTGACGCATCTTTTGTGATATCTAAACACAATTAAGTGGAGCACGCAAAGACACTGGCGTATTGATAGGCAAATGCGCGAGTATGTATTCTTGGTATGCACCAATCCTTCCTCATCTCACAGTGTTCCATACATGCAGTGTATTGATTTATCTCGTACTAGCTCCCAGGAGGGAGTAGCAATCATATTGAAGAAGGGAGTAGAAAAGAGCCTAATGGAATGGAAACCAATCGACAGCAGAATGCTGAGAGTTAGATTGAAAGGCAGACACATCAATACCACCATCCTACAGTGCTATTCTCCGACCAATGACAGCGAGGAAGAAAGTAAGGATGCATTTTATAATCAACCACAGGCAGAGATAGAAGGTATGCCACAACATGAAGAGTGAAGATTGTAATGGGAGATTTAAATGCAAAGGTTGGGAAGGATAACAAAGGCCATGAGGGAGTCATGGAAGAGAAGGAATAGGCACTAGAAATGAAAATGGATAAAGGTTTCTTGAATTTTGTGAGGTATAGGATTTTGTAAATGGCGGTACTCGCTATCAACACAAAGATATACACAAACTCACCTTGTGTTCCCCAAATAGAAGAGACCGGAATCAGATTGACTATTTTGCAATAAATGGGTCATGGCGCAGATCATTACTTGATGTCAAATGTAGGAAGTGACTACCACTTGGTGACTGCAACAATGAAGCTTACAGGGGCGGATGTAGCTTTTTTCCAAGGGGGGGGGGGGTTTGAGGGGCTGAGCTGGGTATTGCGAGGGAGCGTAGCGACCAAGCCCGAGCGAGCGAAGCGAGCGAGGGGGGGGGGAGGGTGTGGGAGGGGGAATCCCCCCTCCCACAGTGGGGAGATTTTTCATTTTTAGGATTGCCAGCTTGCGATTTTAAGCATACTTGCATGCTCTATTTTTTATCTTTTTTGCCCACCCTGGCTCCGCGGTCCCTGGGTTTGTGATGTCCTAATGGCGATGCAGAGCATCGTCCACAAGGCGATGTCTGTGAGCCGCGTGGAGCCGCGTGGAGCCGCGTGGCGTCGCGCCGATTTTTTTTTTTTTTTTTTTTATCTATTTGAACCCCGTAAGTGATGTTTTCCTGGCATCTACTAACGTAATGGAGAACATAAAAAGCAGTCCATGATATCACGTCTTATTAGAATAAGATCAAATAACAGTTTAAAACACAATTATATCCAGAGTTATCATTATTGTGTTTGGTTATCAATTACCAGATGAGTTGAATATTATTATATCTTCACACAGTATTTGCACTTGAATTGTTTTCTCTCTAGTGTGCGTTCTTTCTTTTTGGTGTAACTCTAACAACATGAGATACAAATGAAAAGTAACTGGGAAAGATACGTGATAAAAAGGTAGATTTAAGACAGTGTAACATGTTGAATTGGATAGTACCACAACTCTTAAAGTAAACTCTGCGATGTTGATTATACTGGAGTTCAGGCCAATGAAGCAGAAATGAAAATTAAGTAGAACTAAATGTTGCTTATTCAGCCAATTGAAGGTTGTGCATAAAATTTGAGACTCAAATAAACAAACTTTTCACAGGTGCCACTTGTTATGCTACAATCATACAATTTATTTCGATCTTCGATCTTCACATAAAATCAAGTAAACTATATGCAAGGATTCTACTGTGAAAAAAAAATTGTGGTCAGATATGAACTCATTAGGTAAGAATTACCATCAGTATACTTGCGACAGTTGTGTACGTTTCTTATGGGATCTCTTTGTGTCATTGAATGACACTTACTCAATGTTGTTGGTACACTGTTGGTCATAAAGGTGGAATATTTTTGTTAGTTTCAATCCTTCCACTTAAATCATTGTAATTTGAATACTTTCAGAGCATTAAAAATGATATGTGGACACAATGTTATTTAATAGTTTTTGCTGAGTTTAGATCAAACACCAATGGTGTAGATCATTTCATGCTTCACTGAGAAATGGTTTTATCCAATCAAAAATTCAGAACAATTGTGAATAACCCCCCCCCCCCCATTCTACAAAAGCAGAATTTTCACCAGGGTAATGAGTGTAAAAAATTTGTTCTTCATCCCATAAGGTAATCCGTGACTATCACGCATTTTACCACGCTTCACTGAGCACATCGCGAAAAAAGGTGTGTTTTTGGCAAAACCAGAATTTTACCAACTTCGTTTTATGCTGTGCTCAGTCATGCGTAAATGACCGTCAACTAAAAAAAAACTGTTTTACCCAACACGCAGGTTCGAAATGCTTTCACTTCACCTTGCACGAGCGAATACGCACATCATAATACCGTTACGCACCTCATTTTGCATTCGCATTCGCCTGTCAAAATACAATTGCACAGTAATGTACTGTAGCCAGTATAGGCTTACATGAAAAAGTCTTTCACAGACGTTTGCTTTCTCTTTATGGGGACGTGAATTTCCATGATTAATCAAAAAGTTGATGAGCCGGTTGATGAGCAAGGGTCCCGGGAATAAACGCTTGTCGATAGGCGATAGCGCTAGGCCGGCGTGTATGTAATGTGCAATACGTACACTGCATCAATACAATACGCGCGCGCACTGCATGCATCCGATGCAATACGCGCACCGTCATCAGTGCTACATGCTTGCGCCGCGCACTGCATCATAAATGGGTCTAGATCAAAGAGATTATACCTATAGAGTAAGTAGTCGCCATACGCGTGCGTACAAATTGTGCGTCCAAAATTGAAGAGGGAGCGCACACTCAGCTCCTGGCAGCGTGTTTTTTTTTTAGACGGCACAGATTGGGGAAACTAAAAAATCTATCGGGGACCCTATCCCTAAACCTAACCCTAATCCTAATCCTAACCCTAACCATCAAACCCTAACCCTAACCCTAACCCTAACCCCAACCCTAACCCTAACCCTAACCCTAACCATAACCAAAAACCCTAACCCAACGTTTTTCCCATAGGTTTAACACGCGTCATGCCCCAATCTGTGCCGTCTTAAAAAAAAAAAAAAAAAAAAAAAAAAACGCCTCCTGGCAATGGATCTAAGTCTACGTTCAAGTCATATCTTCTCATATCATATCTGGAATGATATGTCATTCTTCATTACACATTTTCATTTTCAGAATCACAATGTGGTTGATTGTTTAAATATTAGTTTTTACGATGATGTCATATCATTTGAACCATTTGGTAGAGTCCAGACCTTTTTGTTGTTCGCAAAATAAACAGTGGGATCTTGGGTGTAGACTAGACAGTACTTGAGCATTATGACGTTTGTTTCACGTACATTCCCACTCACGCCATAAAATCAAACAACATCATCATCATTATGACGCTTAAACATGACTATTGTGACGTCACAATAAAACAACGCAAGGTCACTGCGCCGAATATTCAAGACGAGCGCATTAAACAGTGCGCTGCCATCTAAACTGATTAATAACTGTACAGGATCCGTGCAATGGCGGCTCCCACAACGCGAAATGGCAGCTCCCTCGCGCGGCTGCCTCCCCAGTGCCGTATATTAAGAGAGTCTGGCCAACTCATAAATTGGACGCCATGTCGTTACCCAGCGTACAGTGCGCTTATGGTTTTTAGCGTGTGCGCTTGGAGGGTTAAGTGTG
Organism: Diadema setosum; assembly: GCA_033980235.1. Classification (NCBI taxonomy): domain Eukaryota; kingdom Metazoa; phylum Echinodermata; class Echinoidea; order Diadematoida; family Diadematidae; genus Diadema; species Diadema setosum. Next base: position 22,033,056 of record CM067070.1, read on the forward strand.
TACGCGCAGGCGTCCCAAAGGCACGGTGTTGCTTGACTTTTCTTTCTCTTAGAGAGAGAGAGAGAGAGGGGGGGGGGGGAGAAAGGGGGTAGGTTGAGGGAGGGACATTCTTTCATTCCATCCATGTTGAACAAAGCCAACAATCAATCATTTTTACACATTCAAATAGACACAAGCACACAGGTATAATACCGTATAAATAATAGGAAGCTGTCTAAAGGACATAATTCCTGAATATAAATTTTATGATGAATTATTGCTGTGAAAATAAAAGAAGAATTCACAGTAAGTCGTATCGTAAACTTTCACTAGACTGTATGCTATGTATATTGTATTTAGCAAGTTGTCCAGGGAACAAGAATATTGTATAACAACATGATATATAAATTAAAAAATCCAGCTGTGCAGAGGATAGACGAATTCCACAGTTATTACTGTTTCGCACGTAAATACATTGTAATCATCAATTACCATCCTATTTAGTCCCATATATGTATGAAACTGAGATGAAGGCCGATTAGTATGTAATTCAAAAGGAATACACCTATGTACAATGTACAACATGAAAAAGTGACGTCACCGATATTAAGGTATGTAAAATGATCTAAAATTGTTTAAAAATCATATTTAAAAAAGACATGTTGAACGAAAGCACAAGTACTTTACCTGGATAACATAATATGAGGGATATCCTCAGGGACATCTGTACCAAATAATAATAATAAAAAAAAACCACACAAATAAAGATGTCCTACTGGCGACCGGTATTCCTCCGCCATATTACATTGTTCTCTTAGCAGGTGTAGAGTACGTCTTGACAATGTTACACGACAGTTTCACATAATTGGCAGAAAAATGGCAAATTTGTCACTAAATTTAATGCGTCGAATGTTTACTTTCCTTGAACTAGGTATGAATGGATGTCTTTTATTGTTTAAGAGAGCAAGTATTAAGGAATTTGAGCATTTTTACTTTTGCTTACTTCTTCTCACTACTTTTTACTTATTACTATTTTCATGGCAATACTTTCAACGGGGGTTATTTTAAAAATATATAAAAAAATTTTGTCATTTCAGTATTTTCACCTACCTTTGACCATCATGGCCAAAATCTTTCCCTATCACGCGTCATTGTGTAGTAATGATGGCATGCAAATACGTGTACCATATTTGGTTTTAATAAGTTTGTGAATTGGGTAATTTCCAAGGTATTTAGGAACTGCATGGGTAATAGTATTTCAACAATAGAAAGCAGAATTTTAACATTACATTTTACCTGACATTGATCCTTGACCCTTACCCCCCTCCCATACCCCCCCCCCCCCCAAAAAAATAATAATAATAAAATAAAATCGCGAGAAAATCACGGTCAGGCAGTAAGTTTCGTTTGGAAATACTTGTACTTATACCTCCAGATATTGCATATAGATATGGGGGAAATAATGATATTCTAAGAATTTAACCATTATATACATGATTTTGACCTTTCACTTTGAGCGTGTTTACACAAAGTTTAGGCCCTATAAGCTAAAAACAAAACTTCTTCCACTCACACAAGCATACATGTCAAGTTTCATTACCTCAAACGGTGTCCACAATATTGATTGCGATATGAAGGACAGACGGAAGGACGGACGGACGACCAAAACAAATGCCTCAGGCGACACTTTCGTATGTTATGGCAGAGACATACAAATGTGAATCAAAACTTGGATAGTCTGAAAGACACCGCGAGGAATCCAAAGAAAACAAATCAGATATATTTTCCCGTCGCACTCTGATTTCCCGCTTTTTCCTTTGTTTTGGATCTGTCGGAAAGCGGTGCATCATTATAAGAGCCAGGTCGGTTCGCGCAACGCCATGCTGCGCAGGAAAACATGACGAATCTTCAGTTTATGGCAATAAAATATCAAAATATCTTTCGTGTTGTACTTTCTACTTCAATAAAGTTGACAACCTTACGGCAATGACATATCCCCACTGCACCATGACTGATATTCAGGGGAAGTCCCCAAGGCAAGCAATATTAGCGCGTAGCTGCGCGTAATGAACAATGGGCACTGCGTATGAGCTCTGCTTGCGCCCGCGTAATTGACTTTGGTAACGACATGGCGCCAGTAGGTCACGGGACCAGCTTTTGACCAATCACAGGCTTCAAAACACCTCAGCCGAAAACCGAGTTGGCCAGACTCTCTTAATATACGGCACTGTGCCTCCCCACTGGACTACGCCCTCTTGTGGTATAATCTCTTTGGTCTAGATACGTGATGGCGTTTTTCTGTGCGCATCACAGTGATGTGCATAGAAAAATTAACACATGTTCACTTGGTAGTGGGGGGGGGGGGGGTTAAACCCTATTGCCCGCGGCTGAGCCTGAGACAGAGTGCTGCAGGAACATATTGTATGCGTCTGGACATTATGGTGGCGTTTTCCTATGCACATTATATTTTTTACTTGGCAGCCCAAGGGGGGGGGGGGGTTAAACCCCCTAAACCCCCCCCCCCCCCCCCCCGTAGATCCGCCACTGGCTTAACTAAGGAAGAATGGTCTAAAGATAGATGTGAGACAGCAGTTTGATGTGCAGAAACTACAAAACTGTGGGTGGGAACAACCTATACTCGGGCGAGTGAGACATGTCTTGGCACAAAACAGAGGAAGACAAAAGAATGGATGAAACCAAACACCTGGCAATTTATTAAAAGTCGAAAAAATGTGAAGAAGATCTTGGCAACAAAATCGGAAAGGTTGAGGGAGAGATACCAGCAAGAGTATACAGAGGCAGACAAAATTGTGAAGAGAATGACACGAGCGCTGACAAGCGAGCTTTTGTAGATGATCTTGCTGACAAGGCAGAAGATGCAGCCAGAAAAGGAGAACAAGGAAAGGTGTACAAGATAAAGGTAATCACAGGCAAGTACCATGGAAACATTGATAAACCAATCGCAGATAAAGATGGCAAGCTTCTTACATCAGAAGCAGATAAGGAAGCTCGTTGGGCAGAGCACTTCAACGAAATTCTTAATAGACTGCCACCGGCAGAAGAGGCAGACATACAGGAGGCGGAAACTGACCTGGAAGTGGATACCACCTCACCTCGTAAAACTTAAATCTTTAGCAGTTATAACATCACTGAAGAATGGGAAATCGCCAAGAAAAGACAATTTCAATGCATAACTGTTTAAAGCAAACCCAGAGTTTGCAGCAGAAGTACTTCAGCCGGTGTTTACAATGATATGAAATGAAAAGAGCTTACCAGAAGAATGGACAGGAGATGTTATTGTTAAGATCCCAAAGAATGGAGCATTAAGCAACTGCAATAACTGGCGTGGTATCACACTCCTGTCGGTTTCAAGTAAGATCTTATAGCGAAAATCATCATAAAGAGGATAGCGGGTGCAGTAGGTGAAGAGCTCAGAAAGGAACAAGCGGGATTTCGAAAAGGAAGAGGTTGCATAGACCAGATACTCACACTAAGGAATATTATAGAGCAGTGTACTGAATGGGAGAGGATGTTGCATAACACCTTCATCGAATTTGAGAAGGCATTTGACAGTACACACAGGGATAGTCTGTGGCGAATATTACGAATGTATGGCATCCCAGAGGAATTTGTTCTTCTTATTTAAATTTTTGAATAGCAATGTCAAGTGTCGAGTTGGAAATGGCAGCATAAGTTTCGCAGTGAAGACTGGAGTCGGGCAAGGATGTGCCATGTCATCGGTACTCTTCAATCTTACGATTGACTGGGTCTTGAGACGAACAACAGAAGACCACCCAAGGGGAATCAGGTGGACACCCTTCTCTAACCTAGAAGACCTTGATTTTGCAGACGACTTAGCACTGCTCTCACACGCACAGACACATGCAAAATAAGACAACACGACTCAGTAGATATGCACAACAAGTTGGGCAGCAGATAAATCAAAAGAAAACTGACGTAATGACGCTAAATGTTTAAAATCCCTCACCCATCCTGTTCAATAAGAAGAACTTTCAACAACAGAACAGTTTACTTACCTGGGATGTACAGTTAGATGTGATGGATGAGCAGGCACTGACATTTAGAATCGCCTTAACAAAGCCAGATATGTATTTAGGATACTTAACAAGGTGTGCCAGTCATTGCGGTACAGTAAAAAGACCAAACTGAAATCGTATCAAAGCTGTGTATTATCCACTCTCCACGGATCAGAATGTTGGAGGGTGACTGATAGTGATCTTACCAAGCTCTCAACATTCCACACACACACACACACACACACACACACACACACACACAAACCTTAGGCGAAATCTTCGTATACATTGGCCAAACATGATCTCCTATAAACATTTATTAACACAATGCAATATGGAAAACATCTGAACGATTATCAAGAGAAGACGATGGGGATGGATAGGGCCATATCATTAGAAAGGAAAAGGATAATAATTATTATTATATCCCTCATGTAAAGCTTCTTGCCATAGGATTGTACAGAGCACGAACATGGTGTAGTTTTACTAGCTAGCTACGAGCAGCTGGATGCGGTGCAATTGGTTACTAGCCAGCGGGATATAGTACTTTTGGGAATCCACGATCTGCACCCAATCGTGATCGTGTGATCGATATCGACATTTCCCACTTAAGAATGTACGCAGTGCGCGTAGTAGCGATACTTTTGAGCGACAGTCCTGTGCGTGGCTTGTAGCTAGCGCTCTAGCAGCGCGACGACATTACAGAAATCTGTGGTGCGATGGCGTGTACGTGTGTGTGTGTGTGTATTCGTTACTTTGATCAGTGCAGTTCAGCTCATTATTGACAAAGTGACTGCGCTTCAAGTAACGGAGGAATGATTGCAGCAGAAGGACACCATATCAGATCAGGTACGAATTAGGAATAAACTAAAAGCGAGTTTGAAGATGATGTGGGTAACCAAGCCGCTTCAGACCTACTTCTAACGTAGTCCTGGACCTCCTCGATCTTTCGGAGTAGGCCTATTGCACGCTGTAGTGTAGCTCGTGTATAGGAACCAACGGTGTCGTTCGCTACGCGCTGCACGCACTTCTGCTGCACTGCTACGGCCTAACGTTAGATTCAACTTCAGGAAACCTGCACATTTTTCCAAAAGGGAACCATCATCACTCTAGTAAAATGCTCGAGAGGGATATAAAACAAATATCGACTGCTTTCTTTCGGGCCATGGTAAAACTATTTGACCTCGGTGATTTCTCAACAGTGCCTTGTCCCTCGACTTCGTCTCGGGACATAGCACTGTTGAGAAATCACCTCGGTGCAAATAGTTTTACCATCTCCCTCTGCAGCAGTCGATATTTGTATACCCGCACAGCCATCCGCTGGACACCTGAAGGTAAACGTACTAGAGGACGGCCCAGGTACACCTGGCGGAGAACGGTTGAGAATGAGCTAAAGACCTTAACCCAAAATTGGAAAACGATGACAAGGATGGCCCAAGACAGACAGAGGTGGAGAACCTTTGTTACTGCCCTACATGTCGATCGGCATAACAGGCAGTACACTAAGTACTTTAAAATTATGACCCTGTGCTGTCTAAGAATGATCATGCGTGTCCGTCGGTTATGTGATAATTGTAGTGGGCAAACGAAGAGAAATAAAAAAGAACCACGGAAGAAATGCCTTTGTGTCGTGTGCAATTAGATATTAAAAACATGTAATCGTTGTGGTCCTGAATTACAATGCATTATACTAGTAAGTTCTAACCTTCTTGACGGTTTGGTTTCTAATACTCCTGTGTAGACATATATTTGCATGTGCAGGTTATTTTGAGGAATCTTCGCTAAACAAATATCCCCTTATTTTTTCACAAGTATTAAATGAATGAGAAAGAAAAAAAAAGCATGAGATTTGCAAAAAATCTCACTTCCAACATAGGGCAGCAGACTCGTTTAAACTTCGGTTGTCTTTTTATCTCAACTGTTTGTTATGTATATTACGAAGAGAAGTCCAATACATTAAAATTTCATTATACTCATACTCTCATTCTATTTGTGAATAAAGAGATGTGAATTTGCACTGTGTGTTTTTGCAGTAACACTGGAGAGAGAGAGAGAACAAAAACATTCGTGTCACTTACAGAGGGCAGCATAGGCAGATATGTCTGGCGCTTCTTATAGCATACCCATTTTATACTTTTTATTAGTGTACCAATTTAATTTTTAGTCGAGTCGCAACACCGATTCAAGTGGGAGTGTATAAGTCCACATGCTATGGAGGAGAAAAAGCCTGCACGATGTATTACTATTATACCTGTATAACACTTCATGTTCCCAAAGGTACTGAAAACCAAAGATCCAGTGAAAACAACGTGAAGAATACATTATGTGATTGTAATGTTGAATATAATAAATAACAACTCCAGACCAGCATATGTGAGATGTCGGGCACCGTGGCTTATTATAAAAGACAAATAGAGAGAAGAGAGAGAGAAAAAAAGATGGAGGGAGAGAGAGGGAGGGATGGAGGGGCGATAGTGGGTGAATTGATGTGAGCAAACGGTTCGATGTGAAAATGTCAGAGGTAAAAATGTTAGCGGTAATAATGTCACGTAAAAAAATCAGAGGTCAAAATGTAAGAGGTAAAAATGTCAGAAGTAAAAATGTAAGAGGTAAAAAAGGTCAGAGGTAAAAATGTCAGAGGAAATAAAGTCAGAAGTAAAAATGTCAGAGGTAAAAATATCAGAGGTAAAAATGTCAACGGTAAAAATATCTGAGGTAAAAATTTCAGAGGTGAAAATGTCAGAGGTAAAAATTTCAGAGGTAAAAATGTCAGACGCAAAAATGTCCGGGATAAAAGTATCAGAGGTAAAAATGTCAGAGGTAAGAATGTCTGAGGTAAATGTGTCAGAAGTAAATATGTCAGAGGTAAAAATGTCAGTAACACTGGAGAGAGAGAAAAAAAATCGTGCCACTTACAGAGGGCAGCATAGGCAGATATGCCTGGCGCTTCTTATAGCATACCCATTTTTATACCATTTATAAGTGTACCAATTTATTTTTTAGTCGAGTCGCAACACCGATTCGAGTGGGAGTGTATAATTCCACATGCTATGGAGGAGAAAAAGCCTGCACGATGTATTACTATTATACCTGTATAACACTTCATGTTCCCAAAGGTACTGAAAACCAAAGATCCAGTGAAAACAACGTGAAGAATACATTATGTGATTGTAATGTTGAATATAATAAATAACAACTCCAGACCAGCATATGTGAGATGTCGGGCACCGTGGCTTATTATAAAAGACAAATAGAGAGAAGAGAGAGAGAGAGAAAAAAAAAAACATGGAGGGAGAGAGAGGGAGGGATGGAGGGGCGATAGTGGGTGAATTGGTGTGAGCAAACGGTTCGATGTCAAAATGTCAGAGGTAAAAATGTTAGCGGTAATAATGTCAGAGGTAAAAAAATCAGAGGTCAAAATGTAAGAGGTAAAAATGTCAGAAGTAAAAATGTAAGAGGTAAAAAAGGTCAGAGGTAAAAATGTCAGAGGAAATAAAGTCAGAAGTAAACATGTCAGAGGTAAAAATATCAGAGGTAAAAATGTCAACGGTAAAAATATCTCAGGTAAAAATTTCAGAGGTGAAAATGTCAGAGGTAAAAATGTCAGAGGTAAAAATGTCAGACGCAAAAATGTCCGGGATAAAAGTATCAGAGGTAAAAATGTCAGAGGTAAGAATGTCTGAGGTAAATGTGTCAGAAGTAAATATGTCAGAGGTAAAAATATCAGTAACACTGGAGAGAGAGAAAAAAAAATCGTGCCACTTACAGAGGGCAGCATAGGCAGATATGCCTGGCGCTTCTTATAGCATACCCATTTTTATACCATTTATAAGTGTACCAATTTATTTTTTAGTCGAGTCGCAACACCGATTCGAGTGGGAGTGTATAATTCCACATGCTATGGAGGAGAAAAAGCCTGCACGATGTATTACTATTATACCTGTATAACACTTCATGTTCCCAAAGGTACTGAAAACCAAAGATCCAGTGAAAACAACGTGAAGAATACATTATGTGATTGTAATGTTGAATATAATAAATAACAACTCCAGACCAGCATATGTGAGATGTCGGGCACCGTGGCTTATCATAAAAGACAAATAGAGAGAAGAGAGAGAGAAAAAAAAAACATGGAGGAAGAGAGAGGGAGGGATGGAGGGGCGATAGTGGGTGAATTGGTGTGAGCAAACGGTTCGATGTAAAAATGTCAGAGGTAAAAAAATCAGAGGTCAAAATGTAAGAGGTAAAAATGTCAGAAGTAAAGATGTAAGAGGTAAAAAAGGTCAGAGGTAAAAATGTCAGTGGAAATAAAGTCAGAAGTAAAAATGTCAGAGGTAAAAATATCAGAGGTAAAAATATCTGAGATAAAAATTTCAGAGGTGAAAATGTCAGAGGTAAAAATGTCAGACGCAAAAATGTCCGGGATAAAAGTATCAGTGGTAAAAATGTCAGAGGTAAGAATGTCTGAGGTAAATGTGTCAGAAGTAAATATGTCAGAGGTAAAAATGTCAGTAACAGTGGAGAGAGAGAGAAAAAAAATCCTGCCACTTACAGAGGGCAGCATAGGCAGATATGCCTGGCGCTTCTTATAGCATACCCATTTTTATACCATTTATAAGTGTACCAATTTATTTTTTAGTCGAGTCGCAACACCGATTCGAGTGGGAGTGTATAATTCCACATGTTATGGAGGAGAAAAAGCCTGCACGAGGTATTACTGTTATACCTGTATGACACTTCATGTTCCCAAAGGTACTGAAAACCAAAGATCCTGTGAAAACAACGTGAAGAATGTTGAATATAATAAATACCAACTCCAGACCAGCAAATTCTATGTGAGATGTTGGGCACCGTGGCTTATCATAAAAGACGAATGAATATATAGAGAGAATGAGAGAGAGAGGGAAAAAAAAGATTGAGGGAGAGGGAGGGAGGGAGGGTCGATAGTGGGTGAATTGATGTGAGCAAAAAAGGCTGTGTAATTGGTAAGTAAACTAAACTGCTGGAATTTCTAAATGGAAAGATGAATATGGTTGTGTGGGAATACGAATCTATTGAACAGCAATAATTTTGAAGCATCAAAACTTACTGAAACATTTGTCATTCAACTTTCAATACCATACTTTTTTTCCGACTCACGGTAAAACTCAAAGAGGTAAAGTGTATACATTTTCATAAGTCGTTAGTTGACACAATGTAGGCCCTACGTATACACATATACTACAACCGGGAGAGTTAATGGCTACCATTGCAATGCGCTGTGAATTAAACAGACCATAGAAATAGATCAATATAAAACAATATACATTGTATCAAAGTCAAGAACTTACTCACCAGCTTATTTCTTATCAATCCGCTCAAAAATTTTAAAGAATACCCGACATAAATGGCTCATTATTGTTGGCCTAAACTTAAAGGCCCGAATTCACGAAGGTGGTACAAATTAATGAAACCATGGTTTAAACCATGGGCAAAAACCATGGAGCGCCAAGTGTCGCACGGAATATTTTGTTACGAAATCAGTCTTTTCGTCGATCAAATGATTATTTTGTAACGAAATGACATTTTGTAACTAAATGAACATTTCGTCCACGAAATGATAATTTCGTTAACGAAACGGTAATTCTGTCGACGAAATTCGTCGGCGTTTTCACGAACTGACGCTATTTCGATTCTGGTCAAAATTTTCAAAATCGAGATATTGGTACCAAATGAAAGTGCTTTCAAAACTCTACCAAATCTCAAAATTTTAGATCACAAAATTAATTATTCTTAATTTTATCAAAGAAAGAAAAAAACGACGGTACTCGAAATATTAGTCTAATGGGATTTCTGAAAAAGGGCTCTCTAAAATGGTGTTAGAGGCATTTTTGAGTAAAAGTTGGAAACCGGTCTCTTTTACCTAATTTGAGTATGCTGAATCCGAAAAATCCGGTTCCCAAGCAAAATTCGCCGATCTTGACCATCTAATTTGCATAAACAAAATGGCTGCCAAGCCACAGAAATTATCAGTTTCAGATACGCATTTTCTAGAAATTCTTTGCAAACGAGCTGGAAAAAAGTGATTTGAAATGTTTGTACAGAGAATAGAATTACAAATTTAAGGGATAAACGTTTCTCAGGTGGTAAATAGTATATTTTATTCATAATTATGCAAATTAGGACTGAAATATGCAGATGAATATATTTATATATACATTAACACTGGTAGATTAATTTTGAAATAAGGTCTTTTATGGGGGTTTTTTCTTGAGAGGGAAGTTAACAACACTAAACATATAGACTTTAAGGTTTTGAGGGTTAGATAAAAACCAGAATCCCTTCTCAGTGGTATCAAAATAAATGCAAATATTGTAATTGGTATGCAAATTATATGTAGGCTTCATGAGTTTTATGCATGCAGTTCATTCAATAGCCTATATACCCTGGTAAATTTTTATTTGTTCAAATCCTCTAAAGAGGTCATTTGGGATTTTTTTTTTAAGAATTCAAGTTAGGATCTCCAAGATCTCAAAAGGCGCAGCCAAATTGGCAAATTATCGAAAAGTACTTGAATTATACAGAATAGACCGGTTCCCAACTTTTACTAAAAAATGCCTCTAACAGTCATATTTTCCCCAAATCCCACTAGACTATATTGTACTGCAGATATGAACAATGCACGCCTTATATGACCTCTTCTCCTCGGGTCGAATTACGCAATGCAGCTGAGCAGTGACAGACCAGTTATCGTGTTCGCGAAGAGAGTTGATAAACGGAACTATTTTGAAAGCCGTTTCTAAAGGGCTTTCAAAAGGGCTTTGGAAAGGGCTTTGGAAACGGCTTTTGAAAGCCGTCTACAGGGGAAAGTTGATAAACGCAGCCAAAGTCTAATGCCGCCACTCAGGGCTTCGGAAAGGGCTATGGAAAGGGCTTTGGAAAGGGCTTTGGAAAGCCGTTTAAACAGGGGAAAGTTGATAAACGCAGCCTTTGAGAAGAAGAAAAGTCTGGATGGAGCTATAGGGCGGAGAGTGCGGGGTCAGCGAGGAAGATAGACCAGTGACATCTTTCCGCTTGAAGAATGAATGTAACATGCTGCAGACGCAAGTTACACTTGATTAAAACAGAGCGAGGAGACACAAAGAAATAAGTGTCGTGGCGAAGTCTTTGCATGTACATCGAAATTCATTTAGACTAATACATCTGAACTGTGACGATCAGTGTTTCCATGCTGAACACAAATTTCATACACTTTGCCATGATATACGTATCGCTACGTGTTCTAAGAAGAATTCAACAAAATGAAATTTTTGTAAGTGAAAGTGGACATTCCATTAACTTTTTATTAATATGAAGGACGAAGGTAATTTCATTCCCCCTGCATTCTGAAAAAGGCGAGTCAAGTGCTCTTTCGTGCTCTTGCTCTTGTGAGGTTCGAACCCGCACGTGTGCAACCTCACGTCTCTGAGACGTCGCCTTTAACCACTCGGCCATACGTCTCGACAAATTTTTATTGAAAAAAAGAACAAATACTGTTAAATAGCATTTCCGTTAAATTTCCTTAATATCATATCAAAATTAACATATTATATTCAACCATACTTGCTAGCATTTGCCAAACATATTTATATAAAATGTAAAGTGTGTGAATTGTCACGAATTGTAGGAGGGTTTGCGTTTTAATCGTCCTATCTCTGCATGTACACGAAATAACATGCATATATTTCATTGAATTACCTCATTGAACGGTGATTTTGTTTGTTTTTTTAATCTGTGCCTCCAGTTTCAGCGAATTGGAAAGATCGAGTTAGCAGGTGAGATGGCTGCTAGCGAAGCCATAGCGAAGAGAGAGGCCGAGGAAAAGGCGAGGCAAATTGCCGCCCAGAAGGAGCAGGTCAAAAAGGACATCGCAGCACAGAAGGCAAAACAGAAGACGAAGTAGACACAGTTCAAATGTCAAAGGCAACGTGAAAGAACACTGAATCTCACGCAAGGCCCTGTCATACAAACTGAGTTATATTCGAAACCATTCGAAACCAAGTGCAGAATTCGAATCAGCCAGTTTTTACAACAGTCGTCAGTTTACCTGTGACATATTCTACTCTCATTTCAAACTTTTAATCCTTAAAGCTTGTAAAGGGATTTAAGAGAGACAAAGAGCACTGAATTTGACGTTGTTGTTGCTGCCTACATTGATACTTTTGCTTACCTAGGTCAAACGTTCTCCTTGTGATCTTGTGTGGCGTAATTCTAGCTGAAGTCATGGATTTCCTTTTTTTTATTTCTGTGCGTAACCTTAGTTAGATAATCATATTATTATTTGAAGGCAGCTGTGCATCCACGAAGCTACAGAAAGTAACAGTGTTTAATTGGTCTTCTACCTCCAGATTAACGATGTCCACCCACGTCGATCCAGTTTCTGATTCATCTACTGATTGATTTGAATTCCTCCATCTCCGTGTAAAGACAGATATACTTCTTTGTTCTCTTTAGTATATTTATATGCAAAGATAAATATAATTTACAATGAAATAAATAATAATGCTCTCAGGAGAACTATGCAAATATATTTCGACATGAGTAGTGGTAAGTCAGAATTTCAGGCATAAGCGAATCAGAATAAATCATGTTTAATCTTTCTTACTTTATAGTCGCTCTTCATTAAAGAAGACGGCCATATTCAAGGTATTTGCAAATATCTACCAGGTAGAAAAAAAAAATCACCACAGCTTACACATACTGAATCAAACACAAATTCTATAGATTATATAATTTCCATATTAATTATACAATCCAAAACAAGTTATCACTGCTTTGGATTATTTTTTTTCAAGTTCCATGTGTGATTAATAATTTACGGTAGAAAAGCTTTAGACTTGGGATTTAATTTGAAAATCGTTTTTAAGCTTGAAGAAGCAGTAACAATGATAAAAACAAGTTTTTTTTTCTTTGTTCAGTGAATTAAGCTTTGCGGCATCTTGCAGAAACACTTTTATTTTTCCTGGGCATTCTTCCTATTCCAAGGTTTATAATCAAAACGAGACTGCTATTCATGTTTGCACTGAAATTTCAAATTGCGACTGAGACCCATAACAAACTTACTGAAGTGCATACGGACAAAAAGTGAAATAGTATGAAATTTGCATTACCAAACAAACATCATTAAAAACATAGATAAAAGTAAAAGTACACTATACGATTAGGATAAAGAAAAACGACAACACAGCACGCAGGCCAGTCGGGGCTAGTCCTTAATTTAGAACGCAACTATGATACCAATTTTAATCACAAGTTTTAAGCGCCTTATGCTTCAACGATTCATATTTGCGATATTCATAAAGTATTTTTTCGGTATTCACAATCTTTTTATGAATATTTTTTCAAGTCAAAATGTTATTGAACATTTTAACACAGACATCAGTGATCAGTGAACTGCTTTAACGATGCTTTAATTAAAACATGGGGGGGGGGTCATTTCACTGCAGTTGTGTACACACTTACAAAGGATAGATACATATGCAAAACAGTGCATGCATGTTCCGTATCCTTCAATGTTGGGTAATTTTCATGGAGCTATTCAACACTTTTGTAAAACGTCATTTACTAGATATCTCCACTTTTCTTCGTATAGGTATGAACGTCTGAGAGTCCATAATTTCCGGTGGCTTAATGTTTCTTTTCAATGTACATAATATTAAAGACATAATAGAAAGAGATTCAAGGGATTATCTTCACAGCTTGTTTTATTTCTGTTAGTGACAATATCATGCTTTAATCAAATCTTACTGAGGTAACTGCAAAACCCGTACTGTGAGAACGTGAGGTGGAAATTATTACTTGCTTATACTGAATATTTTGTGTGTTTGCGTGTGTGCGTGTGTGTGTGTGTGTGTTTGTGTTCCCACTCGTTTGCTGTGGGCTTGAGGTGAAATCTGTAAAACATATCGTGATATCACCATATATACTCTGTTTTATAATATTAATTAGCCATTGCAATAATTCGACTACACGTTGTGACATTATTTGCGATGAAAGAACGTTGGTAAGAGCGGCGACAACACAGATCAGCATATTTTTCTTTGTCCTCGTTTCCGTCAATTTCCTGTCTGTTGTTCTCCACTCTCGTCCTGTCCTTGAGGAGCCGCCATCTGCATCGCGTCGACCCTGCTGTCCGACTTCTGTTCATAAAAAGACAGTCAAAAGTTATTTCAATAGATGCTTTGGTGTAGAGTTATCTATATAATCATTTCTGCGTTACTTGTTGACAAGCAATGGTCGCAGGTTATATCAATTCCACCAGCCACCATTCCAGCCGTTGACTAATTTCATTAATTGATTATTGTGGAACTTTGAATACATTTCAACTCACTCTTTAGCTCCCATTTCCATCACAACGTCCACAATAGAACTGTCAGAATTGTGAACACTTAATGATTCGATTTGATTGAATCACAGATAAAAGATAAGAGCGGTAAAAATTATCGAATGCAAGGTCGAATACATCACAATGCCATGATGTACAAATATGTAGTAAAACAATAATATCCGTAGTGATACAGACGCAAATGCAATTTCACTTCCATTTCATTGTCATTTCTTTATTCAAGCGTGGCAACAAGATTCAGCCAATTGCTTTTTTTTTTCCACATGTCCGTGCACGGATAAGGAAACAAAAAAAATATACAATACAATACAATACAAAAAACTGAAAAGAAAAATAATCAATCACGTACTTAACAATACACAATATGGTGAGCACTGTAACAGTAAACAATGTGATAATTAAAAGAAATAAGAAAAAACGAAAAAAAACGAAAAAAGAAAAAAGATCATAAAGTTATACAATGAGAAAAAAAAATTTATTATCAAGTATTGATAACAACATAAGTTTATATTCTGTTTAGAGCTTTCCTATACGTGAGTTCGAGTCTATGATTTTTAGTTGTAAATCATTGTGTGTAACCGAGATAATGAAAGGATTTGCACATTGTTTCTTACATTCATTGGAAAACGTTTCACCTATATTTTCTAATGAGATACTCCGGTGCTAAATTCACAACTTGTATATCACACATCTTATATATCAAACATAAGGTATACTTTGCTTGTCTTTATTCTAACAAATATCAAGTGACAATGAACCACAAATAAGGCGAGTTTATTACCCATTTTCAACGCGTGTAAACAGTCTTACACGAACTGAGCAATCCGTTCTGTAAGATTTGCAGCTTTTGAACATTTTTTCTTCGTGTTATTCCAGACTACATCTTATTTGTTTGTAAAAAAAAGTAGTGCTGTTTCTTGAAAAAGACAATGCCTGAAAATACGTTTTAATGAAATAAAAATCTCACCGTTGATTTACAGACATATTCAACATGTTTGCCCCAACTGAAACAGCTATCAATAAATTATTGTATATAATAAGTATTTGAGTGAGAATTTTGAACGATGTACAATTGCCAATTTTCGCACCTTATGACATTCTTTCCCTTAGAACACGCCAGGATGACCTAAGAAACCAGATTTTTTCATGTCATCTCAAAGATTGATTTGGTTGACTTTTGCCTGACATTTTTCATTTGACAAGAACTTAAAGCGTAAAAATACGGTAAAAACGCTATTTTCACAATAATTTTTGTTTTTCAAACTAATGATGTGCCTTTTTTATGGTACGTGGCATGTAATATCAGACCATGTTCTGGATCTGACATATCATGGGTATGTATCACAAAATTATAAGAACTTATGAGCACGTATAAAATTACAGAGAACAATTGAAATATCAAAGCACTAAACAGACGAACGTCCGTGATGCTCTTATTTCTATCGCTGCTACAAATTCTACTTTGTTGTCCCAATTGTAATATATACAAAAATTTGGTGTTCCACCTAATAAACATATCCTACAAAAATTGTACGTCTGCTGGCTGTACAAGGGGCGTTACATTCGTTTATACAAAATTATACTCAGTTTTCGTCACGGACGTGCTTCCGCTATTTTCTAGTAAAGATCGCAGCCCATTAAACGTTATTGGCGATATTGTTCTGAGTCGTAATCAGCTAAGATCTAGCCACAAGATAATATGTTTGTTTTGAGTTTCTATCCATCCTTTGTCGAATAGGAACCGAAATTATATTTTTAGTCGAACCTTCGAGAAAAAAAGAACGTCCGTGATGATTAAAACGTTTTCGAGTGGGACACCATCTTGCTTTGATGGCGGAGGTACATTTTGTCTTTGGCTCTCTAGCAGAGGAGCTGCATGTCATTTTTGGAGCAGACTGAGGTTTGTCCGCAGTTTTTGGACCATGCAATTCACCGAGAACCAAGCAAATAATTATTTTTTTTCTCTGAAAATTCACCTCCTGTTCCCCCTCTGAGCAATACATATGTTGTAAGGATGTCAAAATTCTTATAATTTGGATTGACAATACCTTTTCAAAATTTTGAAAAAGTTAGGAATGCTAGGTATTCTCTGCCGATTAGTTATCCGTCCTGGAACATGACCCTAGTTGTAGAACGAACGTCCGTGGCAATTCCAGCGAACGTCCGTGACGTATGCAACCCCACCGATAGGTATAATTTGTCCCGAAAATGTCCTGTATTCTATAAAACTTTTTGCTCCAATAGCGACACTGAAAGTTTTACAAAATAAACAATGAGTTTAGAGCAGTAGTCTCAGAATTTTTAAGGTATTATGTGATCATGATGAACAAACAGTTGAAAATTTACGTACAGTTTTACGATTATTGTCCCTCTATTTATACAAAAAACAGCTTAACGCTGAAAACAAAGTTATAGGAAAATGGACTTTTGTGTAATCTGTAATTTCGGTGCATTTAAATTCCTTTCTAATGACGTTCTGGAGACAATTTGTACTGTTACAAGTTCTGAAAGTTTCTTTCACGGATGTTCTGTCCGAGAAAGGAAATTTCTGATAATTACAAATATATCACTGCTCATTAAGTTAATGTTACTTGAAAATATCACCAAATCACCGAGTCTCTCATACCCAAAAGTGAATAACGTTCAGCTCTCAATTTACCTGTAATAACAAATGGAAAACATTTTGGTCACGGATGTTCGTTTGCAGAATAAGTGAATGGATTATATAGTAGGAGATTGAAGAACAGTGCCACTTTTTAGTGACAGATTCTCCAAGTGTTTATCTTTTGAGTATGGTAGCTGCCGTCTCAAACAGAACTCATCCAGTTTTGGTCTCCATAACGGACGTTCGCTTTAATTGTCATGATATTAAATGCGTTAATTCATTCTTACGTTTCCGTTCACGACGATTTTTCTCTCATCCCCTAAGTAGCCTGAACATGCTGCGACCAAGCAGAAAACAAAAACTAAACAAACCAAACCAAAACAAATCCGAAAAGTGCTACGCAATCACATTCAGGATAATGACGGATGAAGTCTGTAATGGGCATGTGTTGAAGAAGAAACGGAAAAGTTTCAAAAGGATGTGGAAGCAGTTGAATGAAAAAATAATGAGAAGAAACAGAGAAGGGATCGAGCTCCAACAAACAGAGAAAAGAATTGCCAGTGCACTCCCGTTTTACCAAATTCCTCTGAAGAAGTTTTTGTTTGTTTGTTTATTTTTTTTCATCGAAATGCCGTCACAAGCGAACAAAAATAATGCAGTATACAATTATTGTCTGATGAAAATACGCAAATCCTCTGCATATCATGACATAGTGTTATTTTATACTCATCAATGAAAAGCAATGTTAATTTTTAATTCTTTCTAAGATTTTTTTTTTTCATTTTACATTTAAGAGACAGAGAGATCGTAAATTTGTTTGTGCTTTTGTGCTTACTTTGAAAACACATGCTACAAAAGCAGTGATAAAGAATAGGTTAAAGTTTGCACTTTGATGCGTTCGCTCTTCCAAAGATTCGTTAATCCGAATGTCCAAAGGTTTGTTATTCTGAAAATTAAAAAAAAAATCGTAGTCAATTCAGAAGGTTTCTTATTAAAAATGTTCTTATTCCGAAAGTTTGTTAGTCCGAAAATTAGAAATTAAGGTTCATTACTTTTAGGTCCGTTCTTCTAAAAGTGGAATTGGCCTGACATTGATTTAAATGAAAACGGTTATCATGAGGTTTTGAAATTTGGAGGATTTGGTTGTTAACTTGTTTCTCCACATTGGGATAAGCGAACCTGATCGTTCATGTTCCAATTAATAAACCTTTCGATTAATCTTCCGAGATTCCTATCATTTACCGAATAAAAAAGCTTCATGATTATACGAACTCTATCAATTTTCGGATTGACAAACTGCATGAATAACGAGCCTCCGAAATGACGCGCTACAAAATGTTTGTTATAACAAACCATATTGTATAATATCGAAATCACAAACATCCATCCAAGTTATATGGACTTATAGTGTCTTGGTATGACGAAACTTCGCAGTATCGAACCTAATATAATTGCTGACTAATATAATAGTACAAATTCTCCTTGGTAACAGTGTGTAACACAAGGAGCAAACGCAGAGGGATTTCTTCCTAAAAGGTATTCGTTTGCCCTCTCCAGCTAAACTTCGTATTTCTATAACGGAGCACATTTCTTTTGTTTTTCTATGTTAATTCTATGTCATAATTAGCTGTGACCATGTTCGTTAAAAGCAAATTTTGCATTGTAGACTTAAGATGATAAATTTAGGACCTGAATCTTTTCTTCGTGATAACGAAATTTTGATAAAATCATATTCGTTCTCAAGGATGGACTACGTCACTGAGATTACACGTACGTTTCTACTTTCATTTACGAGAGATGGAAAATTGTTTTCTTTGATTCCTCAGTATGAGAAGATAAACAAGCTTTTATAATTGAGAATTGGTAATATCTATTCAGGATTTTGCGGAGGAGTTTGTTCTTGACATGAAATTGCGGTTGGTTGTAAGTAGAATGCGTTTCCAACATGTCCAACTCAAGAGAGCTGCATTGTTCAATATCTTGTTTGTTCCGAACGTCCGTGAGCTATATGCGAACCTCCGTGATGAAAACTATGCTATGTTTGTTGGGTTATCGAGACTGCCTAGATCAGATACATGATAGAAGGGTATGTTATTATTTGGGAGTGAGGATTAAAGTATGGGATAGTGAAATAAGAGGTCGAAATATTGAGTTTCTGTAAAATGCGCGAAAAGTGAAGAAAGTGTTTAGCGGAAGAGCAATATTTCGACAGAAATAACGAATTTGGTTAAATCATCAGTTGTCTACCATTACGTACTGGTTAAGAGTACAAGATTGATATTCTCCCAACACGTTCACCTGTCCCTTAAGATATTCCGTTACGATTTTGAACTGAATCAGATTGTTGCAAACTATGTTAAATGGTATTCAAATGTAAGTGCAGTACTATTCCCCACGGACGTTCGCTGCTCTGGACATGGTTAACTTCCTCGGTGAATAAAAACTTGTTCCTCTGTGAAAATCCCAGTATAATTGGGTTCATATTAAAGCTTGAGTTATACTCTTTCAAATAAGGTAAATGATTTGGAGAATTTCCTACTTTTTAAAATTTGCCTTGTTTTGGCTCAATTGTACATCGTTCAAAATTCTGACCCATTTACTTAAACTAACCTGATCTACAGGGCGTATAAAAAAGTTACACTTTTGAAAAAAATTGTCTAAACTACATTTCAACATATTTGGAAGATTTTTTCATATATATGGATGCCCAATAGTCTCATCTATCAAGTGCAATCAACAAAACAAATTTTTGTTCACGCTTAGCTGAACACTGACGCTCTTTGTCCAGAGTGTGACAAATTGAAAGAAGATGGAAAATTCAGCCAGCAGCCCAAATAAGTGTTCTCATTCAAACAAATTGCTCTTTTGCTCACAGTATTGATAATGTTATGATAGTTTAGGAATTTTATGGCGATTTTTTGTCACGTTTTAAATGATTCTATTGTGTTATGGAAGGTTGATTAAGACCATCAAGATCTTTTAAGCACAGTTATCACAAATCATGCACAGACATATCGAACCCACATGCCAGTCAATCAGTCAAGAAGAAAAGTACAAAATTGATGCATCCTCAGATTATTCAATCAATACAATCAATTCAATCAATTAAGCATTCAATCAATCAATCAATCAATCAATCAATCATTCATTCATTTAATCAATCAATCAAACAATCAGTCAGTCACAATTGTATGCATGTTTTATAAAAAGTGGCAGATCGACATAGGGATATTCTTTCCCCCCCCCCCCCCCGGCTTAAAGGGGATGGCTAGTACCTGATCATTGGGAATCAGTGGGAATGCTGGGGAGGATAGTTACAATCCTGGTAGGATTCATATAAGAGTACATTATATATCTTTTGTTGTGTGAAAATTGTTTGCTTCAGAATGGTCTCATAGTAATTCAAGTAATGTGCAGTTTAATGTTTCCAGGTTAGCATGCCTGCACAGTGATGGGGCGATCGTTAACGATTATCTGCACATTATTTGAGTATGAGATCTTTCTGAAGCAAATAATTATCACACAACAATAGATCTATAATATACTCTTAAATTAATCCCAAAAGGATTGGAACAATAATCACCAAGCATTCCCACAGATACCCACTGATCAGTTACTAGCCACCCCCTTTAAAGGCTAATAAATTTTCGAAAAAATGTCAATTCACCCATAATTATGGCATATACAACTGAGCATAGATCTTTCGAGACAGTTAGGCTTCTGGATAATATTTGGAAAATTGTTGAAAAGTTGAAAAGGGAACAAGCAAAATAGGAAAATGTACACTTTGTGCAAATTTAGTTTTTGTACGCACTTTCTTGAACTTCTTGATTAGCAAGCCAAGAGGAACAGCTCCTAAGAAAATAGGGATTACCACGTTGCAGAATATGTAATGTCTGGAACACCAACTCTCTGCAAGAGAACAAAAATGAAGAAAGAAATCAAACAGGAAACGGACTTTATTCAAAAGTATACAGTATAGGTGGCACAAAGGTTCATAAGAATAGATATGAGTAGGCCTACAGTGTTTAAGGATTGAATACATTATAGGGCTTTGCATCAATAAGCACATACGCTGAAATGCATCTGGCTTTTAATTTACATAGTTATACGCTGAAAAAGAAAAATGTTGGGGAGAGACCGACTCTGCTCACGGTCAGCATTGCCTTGTATGATTACTGCACCAATATGCTTTTATCAAATAGCGCATTTACTCACAGTCTTTATTTTATTCAGATTAGGTAATTAGACAGAGCCACACCCCTGTTCCTTTTGCATGGCAACTAACTTACTAGGTTATTTGCTCTTGCTGTTTGTTTCATTGTTTGTTGGTTTTTCTTCTAAACTTCCTTTGCTTAATTTGAAAAAAAAAAGTGTCAAAGTGCATTCAACTTGGCCATCGTCACCAAACGACCGCAGTGGTGGGTATGATAGAAATTGCCCCGAAAATCTCTATGTAGCTATTTTAGTGCCCTTATATTACATATTATATATTATACATTAGATGATATATTATATAATATAAACATATATATATATATTTATATATATAACACGTATATGTCCTTCTCAAAAAATCGAGTGAAAATATTCACTCTTGGAGTGAATACAAAAAAGAGTGAATCTAGAGTGAAATTGGTGCACATTTTCTCTCAAAATTCACTCTTTTTTGTATTCACTCCTTTAAGAGTGAATATTTTCACTCGATCTTTTTAGAGAGCATACCCGATCGCGTACAAAACCAGTGTACATAGGTCCTTCGTTATTTATTCAGTGCGAAAAGATGAACAGCTTTCTTCAACGGACGTACAGCTACTTCAACATGGTTTATTGCCACGATTTCGGTCTTTTCCTTATCTCATGCACCTTCATCAGACCTTGTCGGCGGCAGTAAAACCTTTGGCAATAAACCGCGCTGAAGAAGCTACGTCCATTGAAAGCTTCAACTTCTCGCACTGTTTATATATAGTATGTATAGTATATATATATATGGGCCGTGACGCGGGAAAAGGGCCCTTAGGGCATTAAATATCGAAAATGAGTGTTCACCTCCATATTGCAGAAGGAACTCTGACGTATTTGGACATGTAAACCTTTTTCTGAAATTCCACTCCTAAATGCCCCATTACGACATTTAAAACCGCATGTTTTGTCCAAATCCTGTCACTTTTTGATGCGTCTATGCATGTGCGCGTAGTTAGCTAGTTGATCTTTTTTTGCGCGTATTGCTTTGTTAAACTTCCGCGCCGTTTTCTGGCGTTTGCGCGCAGCGGCGCTAAGGGCCCTTTTCTCGCGTCACGGCCCATATATATATATATATATATATATATATATATATACACGGAAGAAAAGGCTTAACCTTTTGATAGCATTGTCGTTGATATTTCTTCCATGTTTTTTTTTTCTTATCTTTTTAGCAGATTCCAAAAAGTATGTCCTTGTGGCGAGGGGTGGGGGGGGGGGGGGAGGCAGCTAAAGTGCAACAGAAATGGCTGTGAGGTAAAAATTCACCCTTCTCTTGAACGACAAATGTGAAAGTCAGTTCTGTTTCTTGAGTTGAATTATTCCGCTGCGCGATGCATATGTACGTCCCATTATGCTCAGGACCAACATTCTCTATTTCGAGAAAAGTCTTGTTCACGAGCTTCAATCCATGCCTGAACTCGGTGGGTTGATCCGAAATGTAATCGGCCCCTATCACATGCTCCAACTCGCCCGATTCCTGCCTATACCAGTCGACCAATTCAACATCGATTTGGATCTCCGTAGCATTGATGCAGGGGACCACCTCTTTGCTCCCTCTCATGAGCTGGACGTCAGGCTGAACATGGTTTACTGCGATCAGATTTAAACAAGAAATGACCTGAAGCTGTCATCTTATCGATTAGAAATTATTTAATTCATTAAGCATTCATTAAGCACTATTATCATATACGATTGGTTGTTATTCCATGCAAAAGTTTAGGATAACAGCCATTGGGATTTATTTGCAAACGTCCCTTGAGCTAGAGTATCGGGCCTACGATTGTTTGGACATTACACATTCTAAGTAGCCCCCTAATGAAAGTAAACCCTAATTCAGTATTCATTATAACCATGAAGCTATTGAAAAAAAAAATAAACTGAGCCAAAAATGAGTCTTTGAAAATTGATTGATCTATGGCATTATATTCAAGGAAATTATTTAAAATGAGACAAGGAGAGAAAATTCTCTCGAAAGGGTATTGTGAGAGCTGCAGTTCCAAGATGGACAGAATTTGAATTTTTCGTACTGCGCTACAAAAGAAAATGAAATTCACTGGTAACTAAACTTTCCAATGGCTTTTACTCTAACAGGTCATTTGCATTTACCTTGATTTTCTGAAGCTGTTAGATAATTACCAACGCGCAGAGGATACAGAGTACAATGATCAGGTCATTAAAGGACAAGTCTACCTTCATATACATAAGATTTGAGAGAAAGCAGCAATTAGTAGAACACATCAGTGAAAGTTTGAGGAAAATTGTACAATCCGTTCAAAAGTTACGAATATTTTGAATATCTGCGCAGTCACTGCTGGAAGAGAAGACTACTACAGTGATGTCACATGCGTAAAACTATTTAAGGAAAATAAAAAGAGAATTTCTCAAAACTTTACTTTTTGAATAAAGTGCACATTTCTTGGACTTGCTACTGACGTATGTTAAGGGTAATATTATTCCCCCTGCCTTCTGAAAGAGAGAAGTCGAGTGTTCTTTTGTTATGCGAGAAAAATGGAAATACAGTTGAACCTCTCGTATCCGGACAAGTCGGGACCGGGGCTCATCCGGATAAGGGATTTGGCCGGATACGGGAGACTCAATGCTTTATACATGTACATACATACACATGTACTGATGTAGCCCATTGTAGTACCACATGTGGTAATGTGTATACCGCAACCTTTTCATTGTTACATTTGGGGATGTTTGGGGATGTTAAAATGTCTGAGGGTAAGCAATTTGGAAGGAAATTTTATGTAATATATGTTAATCATGTTGGAAGTAATATGTAATTCATGTGTGTTTGTGTAGGAGTTCTCAAGGAGTTGGGCAAAATCACGGCGAGATTGCGTCCGTATAATAGAGAGATCCGGATAAAGGGAGGCCGGATAATAGAGGTTCAACTGTATGTTGAATTATCTTTATTCTTTCTTTATATCGTTGTACTCATGTGACATCACAACCTATAGTAGTCATTTCATCCAGCCGTATTGAGCAGAAACTGCAAAATTTCATAACTTTTTAACGGATTGTCCGATTTTGCTCAAGCTCTTACTGATGTGTTCTACTAATATTGCTGCATTCACTCAACCCACATGTCTATGAAGGTGAACTTGTCCTTTAAATACATGAAAATCAAAGCCCCCAGGGGCTGCATGATATATAGGGCCTGTATATCATGCACTATGTCACATGTGCTACCTATAAACAAGCATGGCAGCCAAGATTTAAAAGAAATTCTTATCTCACCGTTAACAATGAATTGTAACGCCAACTCAGTGTGTTGACACAAAGACGTTCCGTTCCTCTCTATGACGCATTTGTACTGACCTTCGTGGTCAAAAGTGACATTCGTTACCACCAGGTTTGTCATATTGCCTGTGACTGCGTCCAAGTCAGAGATGGCCGGGTCGAAAATTTTTTGACTGCGCTCATCGACCGAGCCGATCTCGTGAGAAATATTGTTGATGATCCTTTTCCACCCCAACGAAACAACGTCCCCATTCCAGATATAGTTATATCGGATCACTTCTGTAGCACCAGTCAAGATATGGACCTCCGGGCCAACGTTGCCTGCTGCATATAGAAATCATATGTTAAAGCAAATTATCTATATTTATTCATTGATTTTTATATTTATGTATTTCTCTCTCTCTCTCTTTATATATATACATATATATATATATATATATATATATATATATATATATATATATATCCATGTATCATATTGATATATTTGTGTTTTGGTACCGTCATTCCCCGTCGAGACTCCTGAAGAAGGTGGAGGCCACCGAAAATTCTAGTATAATAAACTCATTCTTCAGATGCGAGTTTCTTCACTTTGTCTCCCTCTACAAATTAAATGTGTTAAGATCAACTGCTGATCTGTAAATTAACTAACATGTCGGTAAAAAGGAGCCACTGGGACTCGAACCTGTCATCTACTGCTTTCCGGGCAGCGACACTACCACCAGGCTGTCCCTGGTTGCCGATAGTGACACGATGAACATGGAACAAATACCAAAGCTCCGAGTAGATGACAGGTTCGAGTCCCAGTGGTTCCTTTTTTCCGACATGTTTGTTAATTTACAGATCAGCAGTTGCGATCTTAACAACTTTAATTTGTAGAGGGAGACAAAGTGAAGGAACTCGCATCTGAACCTTCACCCCTCTGAATAATATCTTTCTTTCTTTCTTTCATTTAAACTAATTCTTTATTGGCAAAAAATGCATTACTAGTTTATTTCTTGATTCTTCGTTTTATATTATATCCCTACATGTTAATACATGTATACACATATCTTCAGGTTCGACATTAGCAATGGCCCGCGGTGAACAGAAAATCTCCTCATTCAAATTTATTTTCGATCATTCATGTTGCCTCTAATCTCATTCTAATCAACACTTTTCGAAATAAACTTCGTGGTACAAGCCCAATTTTGCAAACGGTTCATTCAGTTTAGAGTTTTATTGTCAAGTATAATCACGTATCTAATATATTATGCTTCGCTCGTTATTTGAATTTATTTTTGGCATGTAATTTAACATATATACTCCAATTAATTTAACATATACATGTTTATACTTTGACCTCTTTTTTCATTTTCTTTCATTATGTGCTATTGTTTTCCATGCATAACATTTCATATTTTTTTGCATTCATTCTTCACTCTTTAATCATCTTGGGAACAGCTTTCTCAATGAATCTTCTTGAGATATACGCATGTATCTAGCTTATGATGCTATGATTAGAAGATTAAGTGAATGAATTTGAATTTTGAATGAACATGTTAGCAATATGACTTCCCATCTGCGAAATTGAATGACTAAAATACCCTTTCGGCAAGTGCTAGCGAATTTGAATGAATCTAGAGCACGTGCTAATTTACATATCCTTTTTGCGAATTTGAAAGGTGCATGCGCGAACTTAATTTATCAAAATGCTAATTTAAACGTACATATTGAAATTTTGAAATACAGAATGTGCGATGAGGATTTTTGCGAAATTGAGTTGGCAGGAAAAACAATATTTATCTTAGTGCTTATTTGTAACGTTACTTTTTCTGTGTTATATAATCGGGCCATCGATTGTCAATCCAGTTACCCCTCAAAGAAAGTTATTTTAAGAAGCACAAAGAAAAAAATGCACTCAATGCATTTAAATGACTACGGAACTAAACGGGGGAAAACAAAATATATGTCCATGAGTGCTCACTATCTACGACGAATCTGATGAACAATTGTGTTTCCCGAGAAGAATCATTTATCTTGATGACACTTTTGTACGATCCAGCGTGGTCGGGCGTGACGTTCACGAATTTAAGAAACGGCTTATCCTCAATTAACTCCACAGATGCGAAGTGTGCAAGTGGTCCATCCATAACTTTTTCTTCGTTGGTTATTTTGTACCACTGGACAGGAAGGTAATCTTCTCGCCAATGTTGAAGAAGTTGGATCTGCTCTGATGCCCCCTTCAATAGCTGAACGACGCTCCGAACACTCGATGCTAGACATATGAATAATCAATGTTTAAGAGACCAGTTTTAAAGCGATTTCAAATACATAGATATTTAAATATCTGAGAAATAGGTGACTGTCTGTGTACACAATCCACTAACTAGACAATAATTGTGATCGAAGCAGGAAGGAACATCATATTAAATACGGCTGTCTGTTAATTTCTTTTTACTAAGGACGGAACGAACGACCGAACGAATGAACTTACCGTAGGAAAAAAAAAATCGTTCTCAACGAATAAAAAGCAGACAGTCTCCATGTTCTCTTTGAAAATGTATACTTAATTGATATCCAGAAGACAAGGATATATAATGTACACACATAATTGTGTTATATTATGTTATACCAGAACATACTATACCGTATCATAATATATTATATTGTTTACACGCATATTTTCATAAAGTAAGCATGCAGCTCATTTCAACCACTGATCTTGTTCTTCCATAGAGATATCAGTGATTTCCACCCATACGTATAGCACTATGTGCTGAAAGTCGCCCGATTTCCCATAGAAGCCTTTTGTTACGTCATAAATCCTCAGCTCCACGGCGCGCCTCGCCCATAGCAGAAACTAGAGCACGCACTTTAGTGCGCGCATGCAAACCTCAAATACGCGCAGCCTGAACTCCCAAGTTCATTGACCCTACCTGCCAAAAAAAAAAAAAAATCCTTCATAAATTACCTCAAAATTCTCGGATCACTACCAAAAGTTAATCGTTTGTAACTTGTGTCATTCTAAACCTTTCCTGCAAGTTTCATCCAAATCCGTTAACTACTTTGTGAGTGAGTTATTTTGCACACGGACAAACAAACAAACTACCTAACGGACTAACAAACTAACTAACTAACAAACTAGAGAAGCACTCTGAGATCGCAAACCTCCGCCAAGCATGCAGCTCATTTCCATCACTGATCTTGTTCTTCCATAGAGATATCAGTAATTTCCACCCATACGTATTTACACTATATATAGCATGCTGAAAGTGTTTATGTGTGTGTGTTCGTCCCTCGTTCTCGAGGATGACCAATGACACCAATTGGCTCGATGGGTTCGGAGGTTGCTGATGAGGCCAATCTGGGCAAGAAAGCCTCTCCCACAGGTAGGGCAGAAGTGGGTAGGGGCTACACTGTTGGGGTTGGCTGCTCTAGCTTTTCGCATCTGGCGTTTGTGCTCTGCCTGCTTGACGCGCTGCTCCTCTGCTCTACGGGCCCCTACAGCAATAGCGTGGCGCCAGGAAGGGCGATCTGCGGCAAGTGTCTCCAAGGACTCGGTGTTGATGGAGAAGTCTTTTAGGTAGAACTTCAGGTTGTCTTTGAAGCGCTTCTTTTGTCCTCCCACCTTACGCTTATTCCCATCAGCGAGTTCTCCATAGAAAAGCTTTTTCGGGATGCGGTCGTCAGACATGCGGATGACGTGGCCTGCCAATCTCACCTGGGCCTTGCGGATTTTGTTAATTATGCTAGGGATGCCTGCCCACTTACGTACCTCTGTGTTCGGAACTTTATCCTCCCAGCGGATGCGAAGGAGGTTGCGGAGGCATCGCATATGGAAGTGGTTGATTTGCCTCTCATGTCTCCGGTACAAAGTCCAAGTTTCGCAGCCATAGAGAAGCGTGGTGAGAACAACTGCACAGTAGACTTTCAGCTTTGTTGAAAGGCTGATCTCTCTCCTCTCCCAAACATTTTTTCTGAGTCTCCCAAAAGCACTGCTGGCTTTAGAGAATCTGTTGTTGAGCTCAGCATCAATTGTGACACAGTTGGAGAGGGTGCTGCCCAGATAGGTGAAGGTCTTTGCTGCCCGGAGAGTCTGTCCGTTCACCTGGATTTGTGGTTTGTGGTACTGGTTCCCTGGTTCCCATCTGCATCTGCATCTCGTCCTCACCATTGGCATTGAGTGCACAGTCGTCAGCAAACAAGAAGTCTCTGATGAGTCTATGACGGTCTCCTTCACCTTCGTGATGGCCTTCAAGCGCCTAAGATATAAGAGCTTTCCATCTGACCTGTACCTAATGTTGAAGCCAGGTTCGCAGTCTTTGAAGGCGTCTGAGAGCATTGCCGAGAACGTCATGCTGAATAGTGTCGGGGCCAGGACATAACCCTGCTTGACTCCATTTTTCACTGGAAAGGCTTTGGAGGGTTCACCATTATCAAGAACTTTGGCAGTCATCCCATCGTGAAACTGGCGGACAATTGTGATGAACTTCCGTGGGCAGCCAAACTTTCCCATAATTTTCCAGAGACCCTCACGACTAACCGTGTCGAAGGCCTTGGTCAGATCGACAACGGTTGTGTATAGGTCACGATGCTGCTCAATGCACTTCTCCTGAAGCTGGCGGGCAGCAAATATCATGTCAGTGGTCCCTCGACCTGCACAGAGGCCGCATTGACTTTCAGGAAGATGACCCTGCTCCAGATGTTCCAGTAAGCGATTGAGGACTCGGGTCAGGATCTTGCCTGGTATAGATGGGAGGGAGATGCCTCGATGGTTGTCACAAGCCTGGCGATTTCCTTTCCGTTTGTAGATGTGAACAACTGTAGCATCTCTGAATTCTTGTGGTAACTGTTCTCTGCTCCACATGGACTGGTACAGCTTGGAAGAAGGTTGTGTTTAGTATCTAAGAGCTAATGAATTTCTGTGTCGTTTTCATCAAACCAGTTTTGATGGTACCTCGTGGCTGGACCAAGACATTCAAGGGCGACAGAGTGAACAGCATCCCTAAAGGTTGCCCACTGATCCTCGATGCTAGACTGGTTTAGCTAAAGGTCTGCTAGGTGGTTATGCATGTGTTCTTGGAGGTCTTGCAGCTTCTTGGGGTCTTTGAGATTGTTGACATTCAGTCTTTTTTTGTTACTTTCTGGCCCTGTGGCCTTCTCTTGGGCTGGATTAGGAGTTTCATCTTTGAAATGATCAGGCGATGATCCGTCCAGCAGTCAGCATTACACATGGCCTTAGTCACTCTCACGTCCTGCCTGTCCCTCGCCCTGACGATCACATAGTCAATAAGATGCTAATGCTTCGAACGAGGGTGCATCCATGAGGACTTGTTCCGAGTCGGTAGTCGAAACATGGTGTTGGTGATTACTAGCTTATGAGAGGAGCAAAATCTGAGGTGCCCGTTAGTGTTACAGTTTCCAATGCCATGTTTTCCTCCTACATGGTGCCAGGCATGATAGTCGGATGATGAGGATGATGAGCTTCTCAGACTTTGAAGAAGCGATGAGAAAATCAAGTTCCTCATAAAAATTTGTCCTTGACCTCATCAGGGGTGTCATGGTCGGAGCATAGGCACTAATGATGGTTGCACTTGTCCTCTTTCCAAGTGGGAGATGCATTGACATCAGACGGTCATTGAGTCCCACAGGGATGCTTGCTAGTTTCTGCACGTGGATGGATTTGACAGCAAATCCAATACCAGCCTCTCTTCTCTCTTTACTGCTACGTCCACTCCAGAAGAATGTGTAGCCACCACCAATTTCAGTTAGCTGACCTCTCTCTCTGCTAACCGTGTTTCGCTAAAAGCAGCTATGTCAACATTGTAGCGAGCCAGTTCTCTGGCGACCAGCGCAGTGCGTCTCTCTGGCCGGTTTGCTTTTGTGTTATCAAGTAGAGTTCTCACATTCCATGATGCTAGGATGAGCGCTTTTGTTTTCATTTTCCTTGTGTTTCGACCGCTAGAGGGGGATCCCCGCCAGCCACGGTATGCTGGCCAGGGTAAGATGAGGCAGGCTGTGTTTAGGGCACCTTTTCTAGCCCCATCCTCTTGCTGAGGAGGCGAGCAGAGCGATCCTCAAGAGGGCTGCTCGGTCGCTCAGAAGGCTGCCGAATTCCACTGCTGCCTCGGTTCAGTGAAGAGCGACCACATGTCCTGAGCCGCCTGTGTGTAGGTTTACAACTACAGCTCCCAGTGTATCCGCACCTGCTGCTTCACCGCTCCCCTATCGCCGCAGGACTTGAAGGTTGCCAAGTTGGCGAGGTCATGACTTGCGCTAAACTTTGATTAAAGTGAAGGAGACTTGAGCAGGATCAGCCTCACTCTCTCGTCCTGAGACGCCGGGTCCAGTGGCAAGACGAAGTCGAGACGGCTGGAGGCGAGACAGGATGCAGGAGCTGCCGGAAGGTGACAAGCATGCCAGCCAACCGCCTAAGGGGCCCCACTCCATTGATTCCCATTGAGCACTAGACAGTCACCAAGAATCAGTCCGCCTAGCCCTTCAGTTGTTCTGTTCTCCAGCAGTTTGAGGGATCTTCACCCCAGCCGGAACATGATTCACAAGAACTCTAACCTTAGGGCAGCCGAACATGACCCAGGTGACCCCCAGAACTCATGGGAGGGGCACAGGTATGACGCTGGATGCCATCCGAGTATTCAAGAACAAGTTCTTGTCTGACAAGCGCGCCTCACCCTAGCAGAAACTAGAGCACGCACTTTAATGCGCGCATGCAAACCTCAAATACGCGCAGCCTGAACTCCCAAGTTCATTGACCCTACCTGCCAAAATATCAAAATTCCTTCATAAATTCCCCCAAAATTCTCGGATCACTACCAAAAGTTAATTGTTTGTTACTTGAGTCATTCTCAATCTTTCCTGCAAGTTTCATCCCAATCCGTTATCTACTTTTTGAGTTATTTTGCACACAGTCAAACGAACGAACGAACGAACGATAACGAACAAATAGTCCGGGAGCCAACGGGGGTCAGCCTAGCTGAAAAGGTTACCAATTTTTATGTGTATAGCAATTTAGGACATATGCCCGTGATTATGGAAATGCACGTCTGGCTGGTCATCGGTGGTGGGTGTGGCCAGGAGGGCCACAAAAAGGACCCCCCCCCCCAAAAAAAAAAAAAAAAAAAAATTAGGCTAGCCTAGCTGGAAAAGTAACCTCATGAAAACAACTGGAACTTGTTCGTTACACTTACAGGATAAATGAATGACCATTGCCAGACGTTTTAAGTGGTGGGGGGTAGCCGCCAGACGCCTTTAAAAGGGCATTTTACCGGTTTTTTATTTTCTATATGTTGTTCTTTTAATTCTAAAAGACCTAGCGGTGCAAACAGAATCAAAATTTCATAACGATTAAGTCCGTAATTTAATGTTAAAAATGGAACTTTTTAGGTGAGTATTATGCTAATGAGCTGACGAGCACGGATGTTATGATGTCACAGGTGCTCTCACTATTACTGATTACAAGTGCTTGCATACGCGTGCGTTAATTCGTATTGAGTAGCAGACGACGCTTAGGCCTAATTTAGCTAGCAGGCGGCGCTTGTGTACTGTTCTATCCATGTAGATATCTCAAATTACACTAAACCAAATCGCACCAAAATTACAGTATATACTTCATAGCATATTTCAAAGTATTCTCTTATATTTGAACGAAATCAGTAATCGAGAAGTATCAATATTGACGCCGACTTTCAAGTCGTCACTCAAAAAAAAAAAAATCACTCTTCGCGAGAGATCTTGGCGAACGCAAGATGCACAATCTAGAACTGAAGTTAGCCGACTAGTACTGTGCGAACGGGGAATTTACGCGAGAACTAAACTCAAAAGTGTAATGATTTTTGCGACTTGTGTGATATAGGAACTACATTTTTCATTCAACTTACCACAAATAATTTGTAAATTTATTTATTGCCCCCGATTACTTGAAAGATTTGTCTCATGATATTAAATGGCTAACTTCAGTCTGTGCGTGCGCAGCAGATAGACACTCTAGGTAGGGCCTGGCCGCAATCACTCATGTTAGTCGTAGAGCAGATTATTTTTAGCGACGCCGACAGGAAAGTCGACATCTACACTTACGCTTCCCGACATGTGATTTGTTTCCAATTAATGTGAGCTGTTGGATATGAATCATAAGGTACTTCCTGTGAGTTTGGTGCCATTTGGCAAGGTGAATTTTGAGATATCTACATGGATACGGAAGTACGCTAGCACTATACCTATACACACCAGCGCTGGGATCGCGAAGCGGCGACACTGTGTTAGAATCTACGTGGTCAGGCCACTCTTCCGAGATATGGGTCCTAGTAGGCCTACTGAAACAAACTGTTAGATCTAGCATTAGTCCTTGGTGTAAAGAACACCACTATGAGATTTGCTCGACTACAAAACATCGGAAATCCATAAAGCAGATACCTTACCTGAAAAATTCAGCACAGGAACAACAGTGCCTGCAGGACAAGGGTCCAGATCTAGATCTGGGATCTGGATTAGTTAGTCTGGACTTTCTTCAAGTTCTGGTAGCAGGGTATGTAACGTTACGCTGTGCCTTAGCGCTGTGCACATAGGGCCTACAGCTGCAATGTCGACGGTGAGTGAGTGTAGGGCCTACTCATCAAAACTTGGACTGCCACGTAGAACCTACTCCTTGACTGCTCAGTAGTCCTAGTCCTAGTTCTAGTATTTCAGAGTCTATGTGTACTGGGTACCGTTTTCATCTCACTAAGCGTAAATCGTGCGTGCCGTTGAAGAGAGTCTATCTACATCTGGATTTTCGAGATTCACTCAGCCCCTCATCTACGTTAGATAGTTTGAACTGGCGAACCATCGCTCGATCATGATCATCAATGCGTAACGTTACTTACACACGGTCTTCTATGGGCAGCACGTTCAGATAACGATGCCAGTTTCATTTTGCATATCTGGAATTTCCCCACAAGTTTTATCTAGATATAAAGCTGTTGAAGAGCTTGCTTTTAAAGATTAATAGATATTGTTTAACATATTTATTATAGCTCAATATTGCAATTATACTAAATAACAGTTTTTGGAGTGCTTCGTGTGAGATTTTATCAGTAAATTGGCATTATGTAGTTCGTCTTGCTAATGTCGGAGTTGTGCACAAAGAGCACCTGTGACGTAGGCCAAATTGCGTGGATCGTTCCATGGCTTGCTCGTTTTCATTTTTTTTTTCAAAAAAATCATTACAGGCTTATCCTGGGTTTTACAATCCTCTCTTTCCAGTAGTAGGCATAAAAAAATGTAGATTAGAATTATCAGACAATTAGAAAATGTCAGTACAGTTTTCTTTTAAAGACCCAACTCCAGCTAGGCTAGCCTAGCTGAAAAAGTAACCCCATGAAAACCACTGGAACTTGTTCGTTACACTTACAGGATAAATGAATGATCATTGCCAGACGTTTTAAGTGGTGGGGGTAGCCGCCAGACGCCCTTAAAGACCCAACTCCAGCTAGGCTAGCCTAGCTGAAAAAGTAACCCCATGAAAACCACTGGAACTTGTTCGTTACACTTGCAGGATAAATGAATGACCATTGCCAGACGTTTTAAGTGGTGGGGGGTAGCCGCCAGACGCCCTTAAAGACCCAACTTTTTCCAGTTAGGCTAGCCTAGCTGAAAAAGTAACCTAATGAAACCCACTGGAACTTGTTCGTTACACTTCCAGGATAAATGCATGACCATTGCCTGACGTTTTAAGTGTTGGGGGGTAGCCGCCAGACGCCCTTAAAGACCTAATAAAATGCTTCCAACAATTTTTAATATGCAAAAGAAATGTAAAATATATGTCATGATTATCAATGTAAATATGTTGTCAGTGTCGTTCCGGTTTTTATCGCTTCTAGAAACTCCCCCAAATATCACATTTTTGGAGGACCCCGTTGCAGCTTTTGCGAAAAAGATAGTCACGTGACCAACACCCCTGAACCGATTGATGACGTATAAGCACGGAGTTGTGCTCAGTTAGCAGACGCCGCTCAGCACAAGCACTCGGATTACTAGCTTGGTACACGCGCGTACACGATAGCTAGCCCGGCCAGGCCCGGGCGCGGGCCCGCGGGATGTGCGCTCCCGGTCGACACACTGACTGTCGACATGTACGCATTACCACGTACATTATCACTAAGTTAGCTTGCACAGATACCTGGTACCTCGAGCATAATATCTTCCCCTATATGGGTAAACTTCGACATTGATGATGATGATGAACACTGCAGCTCTGACGATAGCGGAGAGGAAGAGGAGGCACATGAAGTTGAAGGGGAAGATGGGGAGGGAGAGGCAGCCGATGAACCAGAACGTTATCGTGGGGCTGCACCTTACCGATATGAAC
This sequence comes from Diadema setosum, assembly GCA_033980235.1. Lineage (NCBI taxonomy): Eukaryota > Metazoa > Echinodermata > Echinoidea > Diadematoida > Diadematidae > Diadema > Diadema setosum. The sequence continues at coordinate 22,067,879 of CM067070.1, forward strand.
CAGCTGCATCTCCCCCGCTGCCAGTGCAAGAGCGTATTCATGAACATGGCACCAAGCCCGAGAATAGACCTCACGGAAACGATCGCCTGGGAAATACAGAGTGGTATGTCTGGTATGCCCCCATATAGTTTAACGTTAGAAAGGATACACTGTATTCTACATGACTGACATTGTAAGTTGTAACTGTCTAGTAAGTAGATTAGAAGAACAGGCCCAGCTCGCTCACAAAGTGAGCGGCTACTCCGGCCGCAGCAAGCAAGCGGGAGCGTCCCGGCCGTGGCCTGGCCCGTCGGCCGGCGCTTACAAGTTAAACTACCAGTAGTAGTCTATATACTAGTGGATAGTCTACTAGTAGTAGTAGTCTACTAGTACTACTACTAATAGTGTACTATTACCACTACGGCACTAGGTCTAGTAGACTAGTAAGTAGTAATAGCAGAATCTTTGATAGTAGTACAGAGGCTACACTCTAACGCCTAACGGTTAGGGGGAGTAGCCCCGGAGACCGCGCCGCCAGGCGCGGTCCTGGCGGCTTCCCCGCAGTTTCGCTTATGTTCGTTCAAGTATTCTGTGCGCTAAGTACAAGTGATTGTGAATTCTGTGAACATCGGTGAGCTGCTTATAAGACATCATTTTGTGCATCACAAGCAATGAAATGCATCAAACAGTCACCGATGATAGTCATTTAGGTTTCATCGACCCATGTAAGTATTCCTAGTAGTTTCTGTTGAAAAATATAGCGCCGCAAAGGCACCCGTTTGTTCAACATGAAGATATGAATGGGAGCACGGCGCAGCCGCCACACGCAGTGTATACGTGTGGCGGCTGTCGCAGTTAGGGGATGTTGTTACAGGGTGGGTCGTGGCTAAAAAAAAAAAAAAAAAAAAAAAAAAAAAAAAAAAAAAAAAGCCTAACCAGTTTCCCATAGTCAGTTTCTGCAGTATGATCAGTAATTTAGATGCGTCATTTTCTAAGAAAAACGATACCAAGAATGATCGTCAATTTTGGTCGAGTAGTTTTTGTTTTATGCTAAAAATCATACTGTGGAAGGAAGCCCAACGCCGTGCTTATCTACCGATGAATGCCACGGTGGGGCTGGATTCACGAGTAGGTCTAGGCCTATAAAGCAGGCGAGTCGCCGTAGTATTAGTACAGACACGCAGTGGTGGTGGGGCTATCGTGAAACAGGCCCCACCGCGCAGTCACGCGTGCACCGTACCCATGCGTTTATAGGAAGCAAGGGTAGGTCCTCCTAGGGTTTAGGGTTAGGTAAGGTTGTATTTATGGTTAAATTGGCCGTTAAATTAGTCGAGCCGAGCGCCATATTATGAAGTCATTTCGCCGCATTCACGAGTATTCACTGTGGAAGGCAGCCCCACCGCCGTGCTTACCTACCGAGAGATGAACGCCACACGGTGGGGCTGAAACAGGCGAGTCGCCGTAGTATTACTATTAGTACAGACAGGCAGTGGTTGGGCCTATTTCACGAGTTCGCCGAAAATAATGGATATCCAAGCGTACCACAGTTGTAATCTGTATTATTGGCAGTATTAAATCCGATACAGTTCATTAAATATTCTTTTGTCTAAAGGCTTAGCCAATGACAATAGTGCAGCGCAGCACCTGCTATGCGCTCGCTAGCTCGCTCCCCCGCCAGCGGATAGCCAGTGCAGCCAGCCGCCGCCGGCCGCGCGCGCGCCGGCTGTCGCTGCGCTGCGCTAGCATAGCCTTGCCAGCTCGCTGGCTACGGCTAGACTGGTCGTGATTAACGACTCCGTTCTTAGACGTCATCACAATTTAGAAGTGATAGTGCGCCGCATGCGGTGAAAGTATAGCAAGTTTTCCAAAACCGAGGAAATTGTATCCATTATGTTAACAAATATAGAACAAAATTCAGAACAGTAAAAAAACCCGCACAACCATAGAATTACTTAGAATTTAACATTTAATTTTATTACATCATTGACAAAAAAATGCCTAAACCATTTTATTAGGTCTTTAAAGACCCAACTTTTTTTCAGTTAGGCCAGCCTAGCTGAAAAAGTAACTAGTGAAACCCACTATAACTTGTTCTTTACCCTTACAGCTAAGATATATGCATGACCGTTGCCAGACGTTTTAAGTGAGGGTGGGGGGGGGGGGTAGCCGCAAGACGCCCTCAAAGACCCAATTTTACCAGCTAGACTAGCCTAGCTGGAAAAATAACTTCCTGAAACCCACTGGAACTTATTCTTTTGATACACTCAAAGGATAATTGAATGATTGTTGCCAGACAATTTAAGTGTTGGGGGTAGCAGCCAGACGCCCCAAAGACCCAACTCTTACCACCTAGGCTAGCCTAGCTGAAAATTAGAGTAACCCTATGAAACCCACTGGAACTTGTTCGTTACACTTACAGGATAATGCATGACCGTTGCCAGACGCTTTAAGTGGTGGGGCGTAGCCCCCAGACGCTCTCAAAGACCCAATTTTACCAGCTATAGGCTAGCCTAGCTATAAAAGTAACCTCCGGAAACAACTCCCTGTATAGATTTGTGGAATTCATTTTGGTTCTTGAGCAGAGAAACACTTTGAAAAACAAGGATGATGACATAGAATGTTCACATATTTCAGAAATGATAGCAGTGTAATTCCATAACAATACCGCTTGCTTGCGAGTTCACCTGTCTATAATCTATGCATGCCTTATTCTTTTGTTCTGCTTCCTTGAGCCCCAACTCATGCGTTCTTATGGTGACTCTGCCATGTCATCATCCTTGTTCATTGCAAGTTGTTCTATTTTTTTTTGCAAATATTCTTATTCTTCATCCCAATTATCACAAATTCTGAAACTCTGTCCTCAGTATAACTAATTCATAGTTGTACAAATGTAAAAATCTGAATATCACCCGGAGGTCCCCTTTAATGGGGGAGTTTCTTGAGCGCACAGGGAAACATGCTTTGAAATATCAATAGGGCTAGTGTTGAGACGAAATACTGTAGAAATATGAAAATATACAGTGCTGTGGTTTTGGTAGAAGAAATAGGGTATCTGTATTTGTCCTCAGTGAGAACCAAAAAACTTATTTGGAAAGAATAATAGACAGCAAAAAAGAATTGCCCGATTAAACATGTCGGGATTTTTCTCAAACATGTTCTCATTTTATATGCAGTGTAAAACAAAAACAAAAAAAAACAAAAAAAAAACAGGGACGGGTACAGTATCCGGATGGAAATTGATGGGATGGGCGTAAACCCGCTGGTATTATAACCTGCTGACGTGAAAAAAAAGACAAAAACTACTTTCTTTCTCTGCCCTGGGTAGAAATATTCATCAATTCCATTTTGGAAATGTTGAAAATCACACAACTTTTGATGAAATCGTGTCCTACAGTATCTCTTCTTATATGAAGGCTTTTTTAATAATTAAGTTTCTTTCCTCTATGACCATGATAAAACAAACCCCTGATGATTAAAACAAAAGACAATCAAAACTTGGCAAATGAACTCTTTGGACATTAGCAAAAGGGAATACATTAACTGTTTTTGCAAACGCTTGATACAATATTGTCTAATACTCCATCAAGCTCATAAAAAATACAATTCTACTGCAACAAGAATCCATTCAGTAAGACTCGTACTCAGTGTACATAGCTTAAAATGCCAACTTTTAAAAAATAATGCCCCAGCTCTTAAATTTACCTTTAAAATGGGAAGTAAAGCTCAACACATTTGGCCTATGACTTTTTAGGTATACCGTATCATCTTACGGTTGAGGAGATGGGTAAAGAAAAATTAATAACGAAATAAAACTTCTAGGAACACGCTTCACATTACCTCACCGTTTTCTTATCTTAAGAAAGAAACGAAATCTGAAAATTGTTCAAGAGTGTTTTCGAACATAATACATTGCAAAAGCAGAAAAATTCTGTGTTTGTAAGAAACATAACTCATAACAACAAGGTATTCATGTCGTGTCTAGTATTGCATGTTTTTGGTTTAGAAGGTTTTGGATGCTAATATTTCAAGACAAGTTTATGCTCCGGCACTTAAATGAACTTAAATGTAAAGTAATGATCAACCTCTCTTGCCAATAAACTCAATATTTGCTGTTCTTCAGTAAAAATATGACAGAAACATATGAGAAACATGTCTAAGAATTTGTCACGTTCATATGAATAAGCTCACAGCAACAACAAAAATATTATGTTATCTATAAACTAATACTGCATGTACTTAGTTTCGAGGGATATAGATGCAAAATGTTATGACAAAAGCCCCTACGTGGCTACCAGCATTTAAACATCCTTCAACTTCTTTAGCATATGAGCTCATGTGTGTCATCTTCTTGTTGAGAAGACGAAGATGAGTAATGATAAGATAACCAAACTATCAACTTTCCTTGACATGCTTTACATGCTTTACATGAAATCATTATTGGCTCCTCTTAACGAAATTGAAAAAAACCAGAACATCTGAAATTGTTCAAAATCGCTTCCTGATAACTACGAAAGCAAACTAAGGAAACTTAGTGTTTGTAACCACTATGACACGTGTCTACAGATCTGTCACGCTCATAAGAAATGTAACTCACAGGAATATAATTTTATACAGTAAGTACTTGGTTTGGAGGACATTTAGATGCCAACTTTTCAAGAATAATGCTCCAGCACTGACATTAACTGATGAAAAAAGGAATGCTCAGCTTCTTTATCCAATTAGCTCATAGGTAATTCCTTGTAGTTGAAAAAAAAAAAACCGAGTACACATAAAAATATAGACTTCCCGTAACATGTATCACAGGTCATGATCTCCACATTTCCTCCTCTTAACTTAAAAGAAATAGATATATATCTAAATTTGTTTTAAATGACCTTTTAACAATATACAGAAAAACATGTGTCTGCAAAGGCTTGACACGTGTCTAATACTCGGTCACGCTCATATTAAACGTAGCTCACTGGAACAAGGAATTCATGTGTGTATAAAATAATACTGCAAGTACTTGGTTAGAGGGATTAAAATGCTAATGTTTTAAAGCAAATGCTTCAGTAACTAAATGTTCAACTTCTTTTGATATAACCAATGAGCTCATGGACGTACTATACAACCATAGTATTACCTTGTAGCTGAAAAGACGGTGACGAGTAAAGATAAAATAGCAAAATAGAGACTTCCAGCTCATAACATGCTTTGTACACAGTAAGAAGAAAAATGGTTCACTTTTGCACAATTTAAGGGTGCAAAGTGATGTCGCACTGGCGGCTTCGAATGGGTTTTATTTCGCACCCTCAAGAAATGGGTGCAAACGTTGCACCCTGCGCAAGGGTATAATCTTGCACCGTCAGAGAGGGTGCAAAGTTGAACCCTTTATTGAGGGCTCGAAAATGTTCCCTTAGGTGCATCTTTCCACCCACACTAAGTGGTGCTAGATTGCACCTCTTCTTTGAGAGTGCATCTTTCCACCCACACTAAGTGGTGCTAAGTTGCACCTTTCTTGAGGGTGCGATCTTGCACCCTTTACCTTTCGGCGCACCTTTGCACCCCGTGTTTCTTGGTGCAACTTTATACGAAGAGTTTGTTTGCAAAAACCGATAAGTCCATATTTACCAAATGGAGATATTTGCGATTAAAGGTCAAGAAAAATAAAGAGAATAATAAGAAAATTTTTGATTCTTTTGACCATAACTTCAAAAATATACCTTTATATTTAATGACCAATATATCATTTAAAAGGTATTATTTTGTACTTTATGACAGAGACCGTAATTCAAAATCTTCAAAAATGGACTTATCGGTTTTTGCAAACAAACTCTTCATACCCTTTCGTGAGGGTGCAAAGAAGCACCCAAAGTTCCAAGAATTTGCCTTGTTTTGAGGGTGCAGTCTTGGAACTTTGGGTGCTGCTTTGTACCCGCAAGAAAGGGTGAAAGTTACACCCTCGGGAGCGACTTTGCCCCCTTGGAAAAGGCGCAACCTCTCACCGAAGGATGCAAGAATGTACACTCTCTTGAGGGTGCAATCTTGCTCCTTATTGGTATGATGTTGCACCTATGTGGTGCTTATTTGCTCCATGACTGCTGCAAAATTGCTCCTTTAAAGGAGCAAGTGAGTGTCACTGCCTGCTCCTTTTTAGGGGCAATATTGCCCATCATCTCAAGGTGCAACTTAGCATCACATAATCGGGTACAATTTAGTCACTTAACTACTCTAAACCTTGAATAGTGCGAACTGATCTAAGCCTATATTTGCTCAGTATATAACTTATGTTGTTGTTGCACTCTGCAAAGTAAATAGGATTAGTGTAACTTGGATCTTGTGAATCATGAACTGTGTGTGCGTGTGGAATTTGTGAGTCGTGAAAATGTTAATGTAAAAGTTAACTTAGTTGTGTTTGAATAATATACTGAAACTAAAAAATTTACCCAATTACCTTTTCAATAAGGTGAGCACTAGAATCACTATCTATCAAACAAACCCTCTCGGCAAGAGTATACATCTGCATGAAGGAAGAGATGAAAATATGATATGCAGTTGTCTGGATACGTTTTATTCAAAACGTTCTTGAATGCGCACTTATTCACATAATCCATAAGAATAAGATATGCTTCTTACCAGTACTCAAAACCTCTAAAACAAGAGCATGCTTCTTACATTTCTAAAATATACACCATATCTTAAAAACAAAATGTAAGAGGATTTAAGAAGCTGTTTGTATGCATTCAAACGAATCCATATTTCTATCTAAAATCTAAAACGTATCTTGTAAAAGGGGAATTTGTTTTATAATGACGATGCCAATTGTCTTAAAGTCCTTATCACGACATGTCTTGGAGTTCACGCTTATTGAAAACATTAGATTCTTGGCACGTAGATTACAAGTATGGTTTAAAGACTTAACTGAGATACGCATACGGTATACGGACCTTTTGATGAAAACATTTAAATACAAGGTACTGTAAATAATATGAAAATCAAACTTTATACCAGCCCTTATCGGCAACCAATAGAGACTGTGTAGGATTGCAGTTATGTGTTCAGATATTGTTTTGGGTGATACACGCATTCCGACTGATTTGGGATCAATTCGAGTCCCTCGAGCTGAGATTCCGGAACTGCAATGAGCAAACCATCATTATGAATAACAAAGTGACTGAGAATAATGCATATACCAGTTTCTGTTTCGTTGTTCTATATACACGGAAAGTTGTTTCGTTTTCCAATCCTATGCAGGCACACAGAGATTTACAGAACTCAATCATCTTTGGCTATAACGCCATGGTCGCGTTCAAAATGAATGCAGCTTATCTAACTTAACCTGTCGTTACTGAATACGGTACTACTGTATATTCAATTTATACATATTATTCGGATGATAGAACCTGTCAAAGAGTAAACTGCGGATATCATATACAATTGTCAAATTCACTTATATCATGAAGTATAAGAATATCATAACTATTTCCCTGAAACGGCTGCATTTGTATGAGCAGGAAGAGTTTGGCATCATACATAGCAAGTGTCGTGACTACAAAATTAAATACATGTATTATACAAAGTTTTAGGACACTTTGAATCATGCCCCCCCCCAAAAAAAAAAAACAAACAAACAAACAAACAACAAAACAACAACTAGTGAAATGTTGTGTACCCTACTTCCATTAACCTATGATCTTTGACCTTTGAATACATGGCCCGCATTTTTTCAACGAATAGGCATTTGGATGCAACGTTAAATAAAAAAAAATGTTTTAGGAAAATACATTTAACCACTTCAGAAAAAATCATGGAACAAATAGCAAAATATTGACACGTTCACTTCTTCCATAATGACATGACAGAAAACTTTCCTCACCGAATCGTTCGGCCGTAATTCATGTGCAAGTCATGGATATATACTTAGTTCGATTAAAAGTATACATTGAGTCATTGCAAAAGTATCTAATGAAAAGTATGCTTCAGAACTACATCATTGTCATTTATTCTATAACACTAATAATATAGAGTTATTGTTCCGCCATATTGCCTAACAGGTCGTTGTCCTACGACGTTTGTTCAGCAAGTAAGGCACAGAATTTAATTTTGCACAGGCACAGAATTTAATTTTGCACTTGTTGCCAAAGACTCTAATCTTCTTTACCGCTATTCTCAGACATTTTGATGCTGATGCTGTATGAATTAGAAACGGAAGCTTACAAATATTCACCATCTAACAAGGCAAAGGGGAAGTGATGTCTCGTCCACGTATCGACTTTGTAATTACAGAGATTTTCAAATGGTATAGTTCATTGACTTTTTGACTGTTGACGTAGTCAGACTTCACCAATATTAACACTTGACAGCAATCATTATATGATCTGTGGAGTGAATTTGGTGGTCATATAGCTCAAAAGTGTGGAAGGTTATTGAAAGAACACCAGAATACTATGTCGACAGTGTTTACCAGGTGAGATACAAACATAGAAAAAGTTCCAGTGGGTTTCAGGAGGTTACTTTTCCAGCCTAGGCTAGCCTAGCTGGAAAAAGTTGGGTCTTTGAGGGCGTCTGGCGGCTACCCCCATCACTTAAAACGTCTGGAAATGGTCATTCATTTATTCTGCAAGTGTAACGAACAAGTTCCAGTGGTTTTCATGGGGTTACTTTTTCAGCTAGGCTAGCCTAGCTGGAGGTGGGTCTTTAAGGGCGTCTGGCGGCTACCCCCCACCACTTAAAACGTCTGGCAATGGTCATTCATTTATCCTGTGAGTGTAACGAACAAGTTCCAGTTGTTTTCATGGGGTTACTTTTCCAGCTAGGCTAGCCTAATTTTGGGGGTCCTTTTTGTGGTCCTCCTGGCCACACCCACCACCGATGACCAGCCAGACGTGTATTTCCATACTCAGGGGCATATGTACTAAATTGCTATATACATAAAAATTGGTAACCTTTTCAGCTAGGCTGACCCCCGCTGGCTCCCGGACTAAAACCAACGGTAACGAAAACATAACCTCCTCCCTTGGCGGAGGTAACAAACCAAAGGTAACGTAATCATAACCTCCTCCCTTGGCGGAGGTAATTATGGATCCAGCTGTAGGGAGACATTATGCTCATAATTACATTATATTCAGCTATCATGAATAGCTCGATCAATCTCATATTTCACTGCTGACATTGCCTTTCTACACAATGTCTTCCTAAAACTCGATAATATAAAATACATTACGTTCATATCATATATTATGACACTGTGGTAATTGCTGACAATGAAAATGATCTTCAGTTGAAGCTTGATAGTGTATGTTCGCGGGCCCAGATGTCAGGATCGAATTTGATACTTGTACACTTTAGGCAGAAGTCAGGAGAAAAACCCAAGCAAAAAACACTTTTATATTTTATTGTTATGGTCAAAAGCTAGATATTGTTGACTCATATGAATATCTTGGATTGTGGTTTGATGATTTTTTTTTTAAGTTTACAAAAAGGCCCCAAAATATTGGCTCAATCCACAACTAGAGCCCTTGAAGTTGTTTATTAGTAAATTTAAACTTACTGGTGGTGCTCTATTCATGACCTACAATAACCCCGTCGCGGGGCGCTGTAACACAGTAACAGCGCCCCGAAGCAACCCATGCAATTTTAGGAAGCACTCAAATGCACTGCAACACGTAAACAACTCACCGCTCAAAAGGACACTTGGATTCGCAACGAAAAGCCACATGATATAAAACCATTATTGTTGAATATTAGAGGCGACTATGTATATCTCACCATTACCTCCGAAAACAAGATAAATAGTCATCTTTGAGACCGTCTACTCCAGATACTGTCCGTTCGCCGTTTTGAACGTATCACGTAAATATACTGATCTGCGCATGCGCAAATGAATATTCATATTTTACGTCATCTGCCATATGTACAATGTTGCTCGTATTTGGTTCTCGGTCTCATTTAATAAAGGATACCTGTTCGTACCAATACCATAGGTATCATGGAGTTCAAAGATGCTCTAAGTGAAGTAGAGGAGGATGCAAAAAGAAATAAGTTCAAAGTGGAGCAAATAGAAATTATCGAGAACGCAGTGAAACAGAATGACACCTTCCTAATGTTGCCAACTGAGTTTGGCAAGAGTGCTTGCTTTGGTTTCATAACCAAATCTTGGAAGTTGGATAATGCAGGGCTGCACACTAACCCATTTTTTTTTTTCTGCCGGTCCAACCTGTCTCTGTCGGATCAGTAAATATCCATTTTTCCTCCCCATTTTTGTACTGGTCGGAACAGAAAATTAAGTGGTCAACAACAACCTGAAAAAGCATTAACTGGCTTGCAAATTTATTTTTATGTTTTTGTCGACAATAATATTACCTCCCCCCCCCCAAAAAAAAAAAAAAATTGCAAATAAATATTTTGTAAACTCAAGTGCCTTGTTTATGGATCATTTCCTTGAGAAGGAACAAAAAGGAATCATTTGTGAATTGATTTGTTGATACGAAAAGGAAGTAAAAAAAAAAAAAAAAAAGAAGGGACTGAAATGCGGTTTTTAACTTTCCTCCGAAAATTTCTTCCCGTATCTTACAAGTATGCGTTCTTGAAAGTACCCTGCAGGGTCGAATTTGTGATGCTTTGTACACCTATCTCTTCTTCGTGTATAGAACCATTTAAAAAGAACTGAATGTTTGTGAATTAAAGTGTTAAATGATTCTGAACAAATTCAGATTGTATCAAATGCGTTTGTGACTTTTTGTCAACATCGGCGCACGTAGAGTAACACGCGTTACTTAAGTTGCTGCGCTTTTCACATTTTTGGTGCTCAGCTGGATTGTAATGATTGTATGAATTATTTTTGCTGTATAGTATTTTCTGATGCACGTGCCAGAAGGGGTTCTTTATTTTTCTCCCGATAATCTTTTCGCATTTGTGCATGCGCTCTTGAAAGGTATATACGGCAGCATACGGCATCAGGGTCGAATTCACGATCCTTTTTGCGCTTATTTCTACCTCAAATATCAGCGGGATTGTGACGATTTCATGAACTTTACTTCGGATCACTGTTCGGATGTAATCCGTTGTGATGAACACATCAGAATGGTTGACAATGCGCCCTTTATTTTGCTCCGATAATCTTTTCGCATTTCGTAAATTAATTAATTAATGATTCTTTTTGCACCTCTTGTTCTCCTCAAACTTCAACAGGATTGTGATGATTTCATGAATCATTTCGGCGGTAATTTTTATAATGCACGCGCCAAAAGAGGTTTAAAATGTGTCTTATTTTTCTCCCGAATTTGTGCATGTGGTATGCGGTTTTGAAAGATACACAGCATGCATCAGGGCCAAATTCACGATCCTTTTGGCGCCTATTGTTTCCTCAAATTTCAACGGGATTGCCATGATTTCATGGATTATCATTCGGCTATAATCTTAATGATTCACGTGCCAAGAGGGGTTGAAAATGTGTTCTTTATTTTTCCCCGATAAAATCTTCGAATTTCGTAAATGCGTTCTTGAAAGATCATAACACGGCCGAATTCATGATCCTGTTTGCGCCTATCAATTTAATATCAACGGGATTGTGACAATTTCAAGAATTCCTACGGCTGTAATCTTTTACTTTGCACACACCAAAAGGGGTTGAAAATGTGTCCTTTTATACTTTTTACCGATAATCTCTCCCACATTTCGTAAATGCGCGTCCTCTCGGATTAGAAGGTATTCACGGCCGAATTTATGATTCGTTTTGCGCCTATATTGTCTCCTCAAACTTTAACGGCATCGCGGTGATTTTATGAATTATTTCGGCTCTAATCTTTTGTGATGCACACACCAGAAGGGTTGAAAAAACATTTTTTATTTTTCTCCCGAAAATCTCTTCAGAATTATTCATGCGTTTTTTGAAAGACAGTATTCAGGGCCGAATTCGATATCCTTCTTGCGCCTATCGTTTCCTCAAATTTCAACGGGATTGCCATGATTTGATATTCGGCTGTAATCTTTATGATGCACCACCAGAAGGGGTTGAAAATGTGTCTTTTATTTTTTCCCCAATAATCTCTTCGCACTATTCGAATATCACGATTTTTTTTTGCGCCTATTTCTATACCTCAGATATCAGCAGGATTGCGATGATTTCTTTCGGCTGTAATCTGTTGTGATGCACGCACAAGAAGGATTGAAAGTAGTTTTTTTTTTCCCCGATAATTTCTTCGCATTTGTGCACTGATAACCAACATGGCATGCAGGACCGAATTCAAGATCCTTTTCGCGCCTACTGTTTCCGCAAATTTCAACGGGACTGCGATGATTTAATGATTTTTTTTAATTTTGTTTTCTCGTCACATTTTGTGCATGCGTTCTTGAAAGGTACACAACAGGACAAATTTCGTTATCCCTTTTGTGCCTATCTTCATTATGAGACCATTCTGAAGGAATGAAATGAAAACAAACGCAATCAGATCTTATACTGCTGTAATTTTTTCAATTTTTCTAAAAATCTGCACAAGTAAACTCGTTCTAACATGTCATCTGCCACGCTGCTGCAAAGCCGGGATCGGATCATGGGTTTAAAAAAAGGCATGAGTGAAATGACCACAGAAATGCGTGCGCCTCTACGAATACATACTCCTTGTCTGATGGCATGACCGCCGATCGCAAGCAAACGAACGATGTAAACGCGTTGGGGAATACCGGCATGCATTTCAGCAGTATTGTACATACACGTATGTATAAGGCTTAAAAGGGTATTGATCAAGCAAGACAACATCAAAAAAAAAAAAAAAAAAAAACATGGGGAGCAATGGAATACAATCCCAATGACCATGTGGATGGATCTGAAAGGGTTAATTTCTAGTTTTTCATTAACCAATCCATTATGCCTTTAAGATGAAAGCCAATCTAAAATTTTATCAATTTCACGACAATGATAAAAAAAAATCCAGCAGAACAGTGCAAAAATGATAAAATCGGATAAAAAATAAGGAAGTTATGACATTTGAAATTTCAAAAATTTTCAGAAGACACTTCTTGTCCCATTGCTATGAATGAATGAATGAATGAATGAATGAAAATGAATGAATACTCAAGAGTCAATTTTATTGATCTGTATGTCACAGTACATAGAAATTTAGCTTCCAATTCTTCCAACTTGTTACACACAATAATTATGAAACACACACGCACGCGGACACACACACACATATACACAATCAAACAGAAAGTGACAAGCCTGACAGAAAAAGAAAGACAGGAAGGATCTCCTCTCATACGATAGTAAGTCTTTGGAAAAAAAAAAAAAGGTCTCTCAATAAATAATCAAACAATTCTCAACTATTGGAAATAAACAAAACATGTATGTAACAGAAGTGTATTCAATTCAAATCACAGTAGAAAATAAACATGAAGCAAAAATGAATATGAGTCCCCAAGAAGCAGAGCTTGTGAGTGGAGCCCATTGTGAATGTACAACATTAAAACTATAATGTACAGTGTGAAAGGAAACTTGATCTATAGATGAGACATCTATCTGGGGCATTGCCTCTGCAGACTGGGAAAAAAAAAGAAAAAAAAACATACCCTCTATCATGAAAATCACCTGCTATTTTCTTGATCCTTCACATCCCCAGATGTGAAACATAGTTTCTGTGGTGGAAACAGATGGAAATAACTTTGGCTCTACGCGGGAACCATGTTCAGGCCTTCTTCTGTTATTTTTCCATTCATTGTACATTGTTTGCTCAGGGTATCAACCCTGCTTGCCTGATTTCTACGCGGGAACCATGTTCATGCCTTCTGTTATTTTTCCATCCATTGTATAATACATTGTTTGTTCAAGGTTCCAACCCTGCTTGGCTGATTTCTTTATGTAAAAAGATTTCGGTTTAACCCAATTTATATAGGCAACTGAGAGAATTTGTGTTGATTACGTAAGAGCAATGACACACTGCACTTGTACGTGCAGTGGCAATAGCGTACCATTATCATTATCCTGTAGTCGTGATTTTTATAAGAATGTGAATAGTTGACCGCATTCAAAACGTTATCCAACCAGACTGCATTTTCCCCATTATACATTTAACGCATAATAATGCATGCCAAAGTCTGTATAGACAAGGGTTTGACTTACCCCAGCATCCCAGTATAAAGTCCTTCATGATAGAAATTTTGGCGAGGATCTCAAGTCACCGTGGTCACATGCAATGTTCCTTTTATTTTTTATTTTTTGTTTCACCATGATTTCGTGCCATTGAGTTGAGGGGTCTCAGGCTACCCGAAGCTCTCTAAAACCTGGTTTTTATCACGTTGTCAAGTCTCGCCATGGTGTCACTCAACCTCACTCTGAATTTTATTTTGTTCTGTTTTGTTTTGATAGATAAACCTTTGCGGTAGTTTGATGCCCCCAATCTCAGTATAAAGATCCATAATATTTGTTTTGCATAGGATTTTTCCCTTCAATGTTGCATCAAACTTTGTCAGTTTTCACAAGAATAATATAACATCCTTTTTATAATCTGATACTGTGTAATAATGTATATCTCATTCATATTGTTAAAAAAAGGTATGATTAATCTTACGCTTCTTATTGATTGCAGCATGATTAATGTCTGCATTTTCTTTAAGTTGCTCTTTTTAGTGCTGCTATATTTTCATCGTTCACTTCCGTCATTCTTGATTATCTTATATTTCCTCACATACTTTTTGCCGAGACAAAACGTAGGGAGCTTCTACTGTTTTTTTTTTCCCTCTGTTCATATGCCCTGTACTGATTCTGCTGAATTCCGTTTGCAGACCTTGTCATTTAGTGTGTACGCTTTCTACTTGTGTTGTTTATCTTGTTCTTCTGTGTTCTTTGATTGTGTCGCTTGAACTCTGTGTTAATATGTTTTTGCCTACACGCTGTACTATCCCCGAACTCGAAATTGTTTGTGATTCATTTACGTTCACACATATTATTCTTTTGCAACCTTGCCAGTTGACATGCCTTCATATACTTTATGTTCTGCGTTATGGCTAATCGACTTAACGCAGCATTTGACTCCCTTGATGACTATGAACTCTTTGATTTGTTTAGACGCTCGCCTACAGAATCAACAAGTCAGTTCAATTTACGTTCTTCTGCACTTTATGAAAACCTCGTTGCCAATAATGTTAATTTTTTTTCTAATGACTTGTTTGATGATTTTGACTTTGAACATGATTCCACTTTAATCTCCTCCAAATATGTTACCATTGATCAATTTAAAGATTTTGTGAAAGATTTTTCAGAAAGTATATTTTCTATAGTACATTTGAATATTAGGAGTATGAATAAGCATTTTGATGAATTACAGGTATTGTTAGATAATCAAAATAAACAACAAATATCTGTAATAGGTTTAACTGAAACATGGTTATCATCTGATATTAATTTACCGTATGCATTGAATGGTTATGATTTGATTGTAAACAATAGAGTGAATAGGACCGGCGGCGGGGTTGCGATTTATTTATCCAATGACCTTGAGTTTGATACTTGTGATGATTTGAATATAATGAATGATATAATAGAGTCTTTGTTTGTTGAAATTTCCATCCCTCAAAGTAAAAATATTATAGTTGGTGTTGTTTATAGACCCCCAAACTCCAGTTCTAAAGATTTTTTAGATAGTATGACGAATTTATTAAAAAGCCCTCGTTTTGTTAATAAATGTATTTATATAATGGGTGATTTTAATATTGATTTGATTAAGAGTGATGATAACACGTCACAAGAATTTCTTGAATTATTTTTGTCATCCTCTTTTTTGCCATTAATTTCCAAACCTACACGTGTTACAAATCATTCTGCCACCCTCCTTGATAATATTTTCACTAATTCTTTACAAGTTTTGAATTCTTCTATAATTTTATCCGATATGACCGATCACTTTCCAATTATAACATGCTGTGACCTTAAACATTCGGTTAATAAGTCTTATTTTCCTTTATTTAAACGTAGAGCCACACCAGAAAATTTAGCTAGTCTTGACGCTTGTTTAGACAGGGTTGATTGGTCAAGTGTTTGCGATACTGATGATGTTAATGTATCATTTGATAATTTTATGGAGATAATCAATAAGCATTTAGATGATTATATTCCTAAACTAAAAGATAAGTCAGTAAATTATAAAACAACACCTAAACTTCCATGGATTTCGAAATCTCTCCTCCGTTCAATTAACAGAAAAAATAGGTTGTATTATAAATTCAAAATGAAAAAAACTGAGGAGTCAAAAAATAAATATAAATCATATAAGAATATTTTGATTAAGGTCATACGATCTGAAAAGCGGAAATATTATACCATGCAGATAGAAAAATATAAACATGATGTGAAGAATACATGGAAGATATTAAAGCAGGCCATGAATATATCAAAAAAGAAATTGAATATTACAAAAATAAGATTTGATAATAAAATTGTAGAAGATCCTGGTAACATAGCAAATATTTTTAATTCTTATTTTTCAATGATTGGAGAGAATCTGGCAAAAGAAGTACCGCAGTCCGATACGCATTTTGCAAAATTTTTAGGTCAATCCAATCCCAGTTCTATTTTCTTAGCTCCAACTACGAAATATGAAATAATAGACATTGTTAATGCAATGAATGATAAACGAAGTGCCGGTTATGATGATATAAGTAATTTTATTATAAAGGGAATTATATTTTCTATTGCTGACCCACTTTCTCATATTTTCAATAAATCCATATTACATGGTGTTTTTCCTGATTGTATGAAAATTGCTAAGGTGTGTCCTTTATTAAAAAAAGGAGACAGTTTTGATATAAGTAATTATAGACCTATTTCTCTACTTTCATCCCTATCTAAGGTTTTGGAAAAATTGATATTTACGAGAACGATTAAATTTCTCAATTATTATAATGTTTTTACGAATTCTCAATTTGGGTTTCGTCAGAAACACAGCACCATTCATGCTCTTTTGAAGTTTATTGATAACGCCGCACATACTATAGATGACCATTCTCATCTTGTTGGTATCTTCCTGGACTTCTCCAAGGCCTTCGACACAATTAATCACGAAATTTTACTTCATAAATTGTCTCATTATGGTATAAGAGGGAAGGCCTTGGAGTGGTTCAGGAGTTACCTGCAAAACCGAAAACAATATGTATCTTTGAACGAGCACAGCTCTAGTCTTGAAGTTATTAAATGTGGCGTCCCTCAGGGAAGTATATTAGGACCTTTACTTTTCATAATTTACATAAATGATTTTTGTAGATCATCCGATATACTTTCTTTTATACTTTTTGCCGATGATTCAAATATTTTCTTCTCCCACCAAAATCCAATCACTCTTGTCGATACTGTTAATTCTGAATTAAAAAAAGTGACTCAATGGATAAGAGCCAATAAATTATCACTGAATCTTCAGAAAACTAACTACATGTTATTCAGTAAGTCTATAGAAGTTTTACGCACAGATATCATCTTTGATGACGTTCATTTAGAGCGTGTATCACATACAAAATTTCTCGGTATTACAGTAGACGATAAACTTTCGTGGAAGCCTCATATTATTAATATTAGTAAAATAATTTCGCGTAATATTGGTATTATTAATAGACTTAAATCTCATATCCCGTCGTCTTCTTTGCTGACGTTGTATTTTTCATTGATATTACCTTATTTAAATTATGGAATTTTAGCATGGGGCAGTGCCCATCAAACTTTATTAGATAGATTATTGTTATTACAAAAAAAGGCACTTCGTATTATTTGTGGTGTTTCTCCATGTTCCCATGCAGATCCATTATTTGTTAGATATAAGATTTTAAAAATCAAAGATTTGTTCTTCTTTCAGCTGGGTCAGTTTATGTTTAATTATAACACAAATACACTTCCTAGTATTTTTGATTCAATGTTTCCACGAAATCAATCTTTTCATAATTATCCCACCAGGCGATCAAATGAGTTTCATTTACCCCTTCTGAGAACGTTATTGGCTCAAAATACATTTATATACAGTGGCCCTAGATTTTGGAATTCTTTAAGTTGTGATATAAAAAATTCTTTATCCTTGAATTCGTTTAAGCGTAAGTTAAAAAATTTTTTGTTGAACTCATATTAAGCTATATATGATTCATTACCTAGCTGGTCTTTACAGCCTAAGGGTTCATCGTCAATCATTGATTTCATCATTGTGTATTCTTTACATTATCTTATTTGTATAAACTTTGTTCGGCTGATCGAGCTGAAACACCTCAATTCCCTCTTCTGATCCAGATGTACAGCACCTGGCACCTCAATTCCATCTTCTGATCCCGATGTTCAGCGTGTTGGCTTTTCCTTTCACTTCCTTTTTCTTTCTCTCCTTTCTTTCCATTGTTCTTTTGTGTTTTATTACTGTCATGGTATACCCTACTGTCAAGTCATGTAAAGTCGTTGTGTTTCTACTGTCTTGTTCTGTCCTGTCTTGTTCTCTCCTGTCTTTGTAAAAAAAAAAAAAAATCAATGTATTCATAAGAATCCTTTGAGTGGTTCACAATTTACAAGCATGCTTTTCAGTGAACCTCTCAGTTCTTTCTTTCTTTTTTGCCCTCCAAACATAACTTTGTATTTTGCCGATATGCATGTATAATTTCATATTTGTTAAACATTATCTACCATGTAAAGTCGAATACATGCCTATGTTATATCTTCTGATTCATTTCGTGTTATGTTTGACGAAAAAAGAAAGAAGGAATGAAATAAATGAAATGAAATGAAATGTTCATTATGTGTGCACTTACTGTATTGCAAATAAATAATGAACCACACATTCGAAATGTGCTTTAAGAACGAAATAAATAAGTGCCGGTAGGCCCGATAGTAAATCATCGCCCAGCATGCATTCTATTTGTTACGCCAGTGGATAAAAGGAAGAAACCGTAGACGATTCGGATGAGGTTTGGATCTGATTTATTGCCGTGGCCGAGACAATCGACTACGGCATGCCAATTGTGTACAAACGTAGATTACTACATACACTGTATATAACACAACCAATACTGGCGTGACTTCTTCTTTCTTCCTCTGTTCTCTGACAGCTTAATCATTACTTTCCATTCAACAATCAATCATATGTTTATACAACCTCAAAATTTGCCTCTGTTACAAACACTCTAAAAAACGGAAACTAACCACTAAGTAAAACCACAACTGAACAATTAGCATATCACCCATCACTGTGATAACAATCACTATACTGTAGTTAATAACAAAACTCTATCGCTGTCAACAAACAATTGATAACCTTATGCATAAACACATTGATCGTACAGACTATCAATGTCCAACAAATATCTTTACCATTTAACCTCTACATGCATGTACACTGTATATCGACACACAAATATAACTTGACTTGCTTTATGATTTTCACAAAAACACAAAATCATCATATTCATGTAAACTACACTGTATGTGCATCAAACTTACCAACATCATATTGTTCCTAGATTTCTGATAACAACTGAACACAAATCACATTTCACAACAATCTCACTATTGTGTACTGTATCCCAATATCTTCTCTTCCCCCATTAATTAGTTAACTACGCTAACATGACACTAATAAAGCATAACAAAATTGAAAAAAAAACCCATACATGTATATATGATAATCAGATACATAAACTATACACGGTCATCTGAATAAAACATGAAATTCTTCACTAAGTTGAACACGTACAATGTACATGGTACTTATAAAAACATATCTGTACATGTATATGGATTGTAACATTAAACCAGTGCAGACGTGGAAAACACTTTTTTGTTTTCATGAATCGTCCTGCTCAATAATAGTGGATAAACAATCCAAACAACCACACTATATAAATATACATACCGGTAAATATGTTTAAGCTATACATACATGTATGTGTGCCAATCTTATGGGAAAATGAACACGACTGTGCTAATACGGGGTATGAGCATGATAACACTGCAAATCTGTAATACTGTACTGGAAACATACAATGTAGGATACAGTCGTACGAGTCTAGTTTACATGTGTACCATGGACAGTAATCAGGTAGCAGGGAAGGTTGCCACCATTTATCAACATTAGTACAAAAAACAACAAAAAAACTTATCAGAATTTTGATGTGCCATGCTTACAAAACAACATAGTAATAGATGTGTATACGACTGTTTATTATGTACTGGAAAGGGCGAACAGAAAAATACAAAAGTGTACTGTCTTTAAAACATTATACATACCAGTACATTCCACTCCTGTGTCCTATACATTAGGTCAATAAACAATCTATGACTGTCAGTAAAAATAAATGACAAATAATATAAATTTTAGGCTAACTAAATACAACATCAGCAGAAGATATTTGTATGTACTTGCACAGACTGCAAAACAATATTATCAGATAGTGTGTGATTCAAAATGAAACTCTGGAGAAATGATAAACATTAGAATAACTAAAAGGCTTGTGCATTGCCATACACAGTCAACCGTATGTTGACATCAACCTTACCAAAAATCGTACATATCCAGTCTATCTGTGTAGACATGTCTGATTAAATACAGGTATAAATGAAATACAGTATAGTACATACACTGTAGCTGCCATACTACTGTAGGAACAGTAAAAACAAAAAGGCACCATATTCCTACCCGATAGCCAAAATGGTAATAACTACAAAAACACACATCGCATCCTTAATCCAAAGGCCAAAAACCTTTCCTTGACAAAGATTCAGATCTCAAAAAATCAGAACACAAACTGTAAGAAAAAAACGGATTAACAAAATTATCAAAACATCAAATGATACCCAAAGAATTTCACAAAACGTAAGATTCACTATCGCAATGACAAAAAGGTGGGTACCGATATACAAACTACAATACAGCTGATGCATGTGGAAAAATGTGAATCACAAAAACACACACATAACATTGTGCACCTATATACACACTACAAAACAAGGGTACAAAATACAACTTAAGTGATCACTTAACCTGGAGGAGATAGGGGCATGGGAGGACCACGGGTTATCGCTGATGGGCGGGAGTCAGGGGGTGCTGAGGGATGGGGAATCCGGAGCACGCAGGGGAGTAGGACATCCATGATACCCACATCAGCGAAGCCATGGGTAGGAGCTTGGGGATCATCAGATGAATGTTCAGTGGGGATCATCTGGTAGAATGCACGCGAAACCCCATCATCGGGAGAGGGGGAGGGATCTCCTTTGGACCACAAACAGGACAGGCACGGGCCGTTGTGCCATGGTGGAGCCTTCCAGGTCGGGTGTGTGTCACGATCGGCGAGGCCAACGTCATCCATAGGGAGGCGGAGGCGAACAGCATTGTTGTAGGCAGGAAAACCCTCTGGGTGGATCTTGGGGACCACGCTGAAGACCATCATGAACTGGTGTTCACTGTCTGGCGGCGTGTAAGAGGGAGAGGCATCAGCAGGAGTGAGGTATTTGCCAGGAGGAGAACCTGTAGAAGATGGTACTTCACCCTGGACTGGCTGATGGGCAAATGTCGCGGTTGTCTCCTCCACACAGGCGGAACCATGGCTAGCACAAAGTCGATCGATGCCAAATACACGTATGTCCATGTGGGTTGACACCTTGGGTAGAGGGACATGGTCTGTGACAGGAAGAGCGTCCTCACCTGACTGACTGGGAAGAAGCTTGGAGAAACCTTGAGGTAAGGTAGCTTCCACAAACTGGTACTGCTCATTGTGACTTTGAGGATCACTGTAGGTATTACACGAATTGTCAATGGATGTGTATTGACCTTGGTTGTTAGGCTGTGAGTGTATGTGTGAATTCACTTGTGGTTGGTGTGAAGTGTCTGTGAATGTATTGTCAATGTCGGCGTGAGGGTTTGTATTGCCCATGAAAATGTTTGTGCTAGACTCAGTGAAGAGAGTAACAGAGCTAGGCTCAGTGAAGGGAGGAACAGAGTTCGGCTCAGCGGAGGGAGGACCAGAGCTGGGCTCAGTAGAGGGAGGACCAGAGCTAGGCTCAGTAGAGGGAGGAACAGAGCGAGGCTCAGTGAAGAGAGGACCAGAGCGAGGCCCAGTAGAGGGAGGACCAGAGCTGGGCTCAGTAGAGGGAGGAACAGAGCGAGGCTCAGTGAAGAGAGGACGAAAGCGAGGCTCAGTGAAGGGAGGAATAGAGCTGTGCTCAATGAAGGGAGGAACAGAGCTGGGCTCAGTGAAGGGAGGAACAGAGCTGTGCTCAATGAAGGGAGGAACAGAGCAGGGCTCAGTGGAGGGAGTAACAGAGCTTGGCTCAGTGGAAGGAATGGCCATAATGGGACTCTCAACATCACCACAGACTTCAATGCCAACCGCACCTGTAGGATCAAAAGTCCATGAATCACAGTCAGAATTTGTCCCATATTTCTGTTCACACTCAAACCAAATGCCTTTGTCCACAGCAGTGATCTCATTCTGTCCATCATCATAATTCAGTAACACACACTCTATTTCTTCATCTTCAGTATTCCACATCTCACATTCAAACCCTGGATCTTGCACTTTTGCCTCTTTCACCATTAAGCCTACAGCAACACCTTCAGGCTGTATGTTGTGTGGCTTACACTCTGCTTCAGCATCCTCTGTACATTCCATCTCACACTCAAACTCATTGTAATCATGCGCACGTTTCTCCTTCTCCATTACACAGACATGAACAGCTTGTGCGTGAGGAGTATTACGTGAATCATAGCCAGCAGATCGATCGCTGGTACTATAAGTGTACATAGTATCATCTCCAAACATAATCTGACCTTTCGAGGGACGAACAGCAATATCATTTTGCTCCATGAAATCTGCACCTGCGAGCACATCTACACCGTCATTCATCACATGATCATCCACAACGAAACCGTTAAACATCAAGTCACACTCATAGTGGTACAATGTACACGAAACAATACCAACAATATCAACCTCTGGAAGATCACCCGAGTGACCAATGGGTGCATCAATGTAATCCTCATATCCAGACCCATCGACAAGGATTTCTAAACCAAGCATATCAGCTGCAGTTTCACTGATCAGACTACAGACAGAGCCACTTCGAACTTCAACCTGTATCTGATTATCCTTCCCTTGCCCTGTAGCAGGGAAGTGTGGAGGTTCACGTTTTGTCGCGTCTGACAACGCGGATTGCTGGCCAAGGCCAACCTGCTGGCCCGCGGGACACCTTCGCTTGGGTGCCTCAGCGGCCGGGGCTGCCCGTCGCTGCATTGACGGGGAGCCGGTGGACCCGGCCACGGCGGCGCATCGCTTCGTTGATGCAACGTGCATATCACTACATGGGACTACACACTATAAATCGCCCAAATACTGTATACGTCACCCGAATTATCACTGTAAATTACAACAGAACGCCTACTCCTGCGTATATCAGGCGAGATTCTCCTTTCTCTTGGACTAGGGTAGAGCAAATTAGTGGCGTTAAATTCGCATCCAGCTGCCACCACGCCAGTGGATAAAAGGAAGAAACCGTAGACGATTCGGATGAGGTTTGGATCTGATTTATTGCCGTGGCCGAGACAATCGACTACGGCATGCCAATTGTGTACAAACGTAGATTACTACATACACTGTATATAACACAACCAATACTGGCGTTACGTCTCATGAATATTCATTTCAGTTCTCAGCGAGCCGTCCGTTTTTTTTCCACACTCATACATTGCGTATTACAGTATGTGCTACGTTTTATCCATATTAGCGCATGCGCTTTGTAAGTCGTACTACAATACGAAATGCGGTAGGACTATAAAAACCTCGGATAAACTCTTTCACAGGGCTCTCAAAACAGATCATATTGTAAATCGACTTCGCCTGCCGTGATTGTAAGTATCTTATCTAAGAGTAGGGCTACTAATTTCAGTATAAAACCCTCTATTTTGGTCTCTGGTCACGTAAATGCTTAGCCATATCAGGTGCTTCCGTGACAGGTATAGGTTTGCTGTGCGACCCCTCTACGGTACATAATTTTGTCCGTATGGGGTCGCTGCTGCGGTTAGACCTACAACAAATATTGTATGATGCTATGATTTTGCCCATATTGCAATATGCAAGCGGTATTTGGGGCTTGGATGAATATTGAGCCATTAATTGTGTGTGTGTGTGTGTGTGTGTGTGTGTGTGTGTGTGTGTGTTTTATAGAGCATGTCGTTTCTATCTTGGAGTGGGGAAATATACCCCTAATGATGTATAGTTATGGGTGATATGGGTTGGGATCCCCCGTTCTATTATCAGTGTAAATCAATTGCTAGGTTTTGGTGTGACCTGAGTAAGTATATTAGTGACTGTTACCCTGGAAATTTCATCTTGTGATCTAAATCCCTGGCAAATAATGGTGTTAGAAATTGATGTTATAAGGTCAAACAATTATTTGCAAAACTGCGATGTATGCATGTTGAACCTTTGGCTGAGCTCGTTAGTACACAATAATTTTTGAGCACCGTATCCATATAGCATGTAAACAATTTGTTGAAAATAAGTGGAAATGTTCACTGTTTGATAATAGAAGGAGAGTTCCCCAATCCAGAAATAAACTCAGAACTTATCGTAATTTAAAACACTCTATTATGTTATTCATTGTCGGAATAGATCTAATAAGCGAGCAGTATAAGCTTTGTTCAGAAGTATAGTTGTGCCCCTATTGCCCTTGAAACCGGACGTTACAAAAAATAATGTCCCATACGATGAAAGATTTTATATAATTCATAATTCCAGTGATGCAGAAGATGAGTTTCTTTGATTTATGATTTGTTCTGCATATGATGATTTCACATCACAAATATTCAGTATCATATCAGAAAGAGATCTTACTTTTCTTTAATTGCCTTTTTACAAATTCCTTTATTTAATGTCATCAGATTCACTGTGCTATCAAGTAGCCAGTTTTGCCAACCTTATTTTAAAGTGCCGTAACAATGATATTTCCACAACTGAATAACACTTTCATGTATCATTAAGTCCACTACAATTGTATATTCTCTCTCTTTTTCGTGTTAAATTATTTAAGGTCTGTATGTATTACATGATATATTTGTGTATATTTTACTACTTTCTATGTTTGATATGTATTTATCACTCGGAGGCCTCTTTAGACCGACCGTCCGTGTGAAGGGTGTGATTTTTTTAAATATAGAAATAAACTAATCTAAACTACAAACTAAACTACATTATCTTCTTTGATGTGGTGTCACTGATTAATTATATTTGCTGTTCCCTATCAGACAGCTACGACTGTAACCAAAACAGACGAAAACCTGTGATCCCGAAATCAGATTGCAGCGTCTCAGCAAGTATATTAAAAATGATCGATATTGTCGAAGGTGGAGCTGAGATCTAAGAGTACTGAAAATGTGATCTTTTGTTCATTCATTGCCATTAGCAAATCATTCTGGACTCTTTGAAGCGCAGTTTCGTTACTATGATATTTCCTGTATGCCGACTGTGTTACAAGGAGGAGGTTATCACGGAGGACGTGTTCCTGAATTTGAAAAGTGACTGCTCCTTCAACCAGTTTGGACATATACTAAAGGTTACTTGTTTGCCAGCCAGAGATAACTAAAGTTCATTTCTGCACTAGGCTTCTTCAGCACAGGTCTAACGAGGGCAAGCTGAGATATCCAAAACAACGTGGTCCTAATAAAAAAATGGGGTCCCAAAGTGGTTTCTCATTGTCTTACCAAAAAAAAAAATATAATAATAATGATCATGATAAATGCCAGAAGCTCCATCCATACCAAATCTGTACTATGTATTTCCTTCAATTCAAACAGGAAAACCGAGTGATAATAAGTATAAATGAGAAACTTGTTACGTTGTGACACTTGTTACGTTGTGACACTATGACCTCACCTCAAATGCACATTTGACACTGACATATTTTATATTTGTCTTCTAGCATAACGTGAGGAAGCACAAAATTCCATTCATGTTTTATCACACTTTCTTCTGAAAAGAGGAGCAGAAAAAGGAACATGAACGTACATGAGCTGAACTAATGCCATGTCTGAATGACTTACACGTGTCATGTGCAAGGTCAAGCTATGATTACACAATAAGATTAACACATTTCATTGCCTGCAACCTGTACTGGTCAATTTTTTTGTTCTTCATGAAAAAAAAAATGTAACGACAGTTTTTTTCATAATCTGCTCGTCGCATCGGTTTAATTCATAGCAGCAAAACCTATAGACCTGGGCCCCATTTCATAAAGAGTTGATATGAGCAACTCTTGCTGGAATGACAATTGTCAGGGTAACGACAAGAATCCAGCTTCCTGATTGGCTGTTGCTATCGGAAGTTGCCATTCCAGCAAGAGTTGCTGTCTAACATCTTTTATGGAATGGGGCCCTGGACAAACGGTCCACTCAGATTGATTGACTTAGTTCATGCAGTTGGTGGTCCCATGTAGGCCTACCATATACAAGAACTGGAAAAGTACATGAGTAGTATAGTAGTGGTAGTAGTAGTTGTTGATTCGTGTCGTAGATGGGTATTTAAGTAAATTCAGTTTGGTTGCTACCATGGACATGGAGGTCAGTTTGTTTTTGTTTTTGTTCTTATTTTTCGATATCGTATTTAGCATGATCATAAATTGTAATAACATTGTTGATTATAGCTGCTGTTATCCGGGAAATCTTTTAAACAAGGATGTTTTATGAATTTTAAGGTTTTTCTATGAAATGTTTTCCATACTTTGCACAATCAGTTCATATCATGAAATGATAAAATTAACATAAATAATGTTAGCGTAAAAATGTACAACAGTTCGGTAGATGGTACTGCAAACCACGTACATGGCCTGGAAAAGTTTTTCAGTTAAAAGGTTTTCCTTAATTATGTGTCATATGGATATGAAAGTTATTAAATTGCCGCCGCGCCAATTTAGCATTATGTTGCTAAAAGTTTAATGCAGGAAGCCCTAAAACAAGGATACAGCCTTTTTAAAGCTTTTTTTTTTTCACGAGATTCCAATTATGACACCAGTAGTAGTTTTTAGTAGTGCAATTATCCCAAACGCTATAATGAGAAAGTAATGGGCTCATTGTCCTAATGTGGACGATACCATCAACGGGTACCTTGTGCATGAACTGGAAAAATTTTCATTACATTTTTTTTTTAATATTGTTGATTGTCTTCTGGATAAATAGCGCATGCTTGGACAGTTTTTTTTTTTTTTTTTTAATTTGGGGGGGGGGGAGGGGAGGGGGCATAGATAGTTATAAGCACAATAACCAAATTGGCATTCATACAAATTAGAATTATGGACTTTCATTGTCATTGTCTCTCTATAGGCAACCGGCTATCTACTGTAGTATTCGTTTATATTTTTCCGTCCTTACACTCATGTACTGACTGTGTAAGTGACCTCGTGCCTATATTTCTATCAAGATACGACCATGTATAGAAAATGTTGTATGAGCCTGTATGTGTGTTTGTGTGCTTGCGTTCGTTTGTTGTATTTCGTAGTAGAAAACAAACAGCATGATATTCATTACAGTTGCATTTCATGAGTATAAAAAAAAAACATATACAAAGGGTAGAACTGATATAGACCATGTTCAGTTGTGACAGAGATTGTCACTTCTTGTTTTCCATTAGCCTTTAAACAAGGCGACTCGCTCTGCGTGCCCCCGTATAGCGCGTTTACCCCACAAACCTGTTGGCCGGCGAGCGGAGCGAGCCGCCTTTATCCACTCGTTCAGGGATGTGTACTTTTGTCGTTGTTGTTGCTTTATATTCTTTGACAAATTTGCGTACAAATTTGACGCAGAAAATACACACGGCACCAAGGCAAGCCTCGTTAATATATTATGATTGGTTAACTATTCTTATTCTACTTAATATTAACGAGGCTTGCCTTGGTGCCGTGTGTATTTTCTGCGTCAAATTTGTACGCAAATTTGTCAAAGAATATAAAGCAACAACAACGACAAAAGTACACATCCCTGAACGAGTGGATAAAGGCGGCTCGCTCCGCTCGCCGGCCAACAGGTTTGTGGGGTAAACGCGCTATACGGGGGCACGCAGAGCGAGTCGCCTTGTTTAAAGGCTAGTTTTCCATAGGCATGGGGCCTTTTTTTTTTACAAGAAAGTGATTTCACACATTGTTTATAAGTACTGATGGAAAGATGAAATACGTTTTTTTCGCTCACTAATGAATTGTTACAATCTTAACCAATTTCACTGGTCTGAGATAAAAAAAAAAAATGCTCGAAATTTGGAATCGAAAAGAGATTCGATTTTTGGAACACATCTTTATTCAAGAAGACATGCAAAATAATTCCGGTTTAACAATCGATTATGTCTCCTGGTGGTGTGGTTTCTGGAGACTCCCCTGCATACGGTGTTGTCTACTAAACTTGAACTATTGTACACAATATAATAACTTCATTATCATCATGATCATGGTACTAGAGACAACTACATAACATAGGAAATAAAACTTGTGTTTTTATGGAATCTTCGTCAAAAAGGTTATGTATAGTCTTTGTTTCAAAGCTTCAATCATAAAGCTTAACATTTCACATAAGACCATGCTAACTATAGGTTATCACACTTATAAGACTAACAAAAGTAAATGCTCAAATATGCTCTCCAATACACGAACATACAATATTATGTTCGTGTATTTCAGAGACCTAAAACTACAGCCTATTGAGAGCCCGCATATGCGCTTTTGTAGCGCCATGAACCATTATGATTGGTAAGGTTTGCACTTTCAACCTGTTCAAAGAGTGAAACCGTCTGAATGTGTGAAATTAGATACATACATAAAGGAAAGGAGACAGAAAAAATAGAACGTTTCTCTCCACAGATTACAGAACCCATACATTATGTCGAAAATATGAAAAACCCTTGCCAACAGCAAGTATAATAAATACCATAAATCATTCATATGCGATCCTATATAACATGATTATATTTGTATCAAATGCCAACTAAACTACTAACTTGAAATTATCTGATGCTAGTCATTATCAGTAGTGCTATGAGCGATTTTAAAGATATTGTAATAATAGATTGTATTCTACGTCGTAATGTGTCTGTGTGTGTGTGTTTGTATACTGTATAATATGTTTAATCGAATCACTAAATGCCTTCAACGAGGAAGTGAAATGCGAAACAGATCGTCCCCCGCAAAAAAGAGAATGTTTTTGGTGTCAACAGGATGGAAATCTACGTTTCTTTCGACAGTATACCTAAATAAATGGGTTTCTACGTAGGCTATGTTGTGTTGTGTGAAAGTGTAAATACATTACATCTAACAACGGGTTTGTGAAAGCATGCCTTTTTAGACTTTGCATTATCACACTGTGCAGTTAAGTTTTAACACCCGCACTTCTCGAAAAGTGTTATCCCATTCTCAAAGAACCACGGATTGCTGTTCAAGTTCGAGTTCAAGTTGCAATTGTTGTTGTTGTTGTTGTTGTTGTTGTTGCTTTGTTCTCTCCATCTCAACATAATCAATCGTACGTTATAGCACAGTGTATAGTAAAGGGAAAGAACTGTCAACATGAGTTATACAAAAAGCGGGGTACACTTTTTACACAAAAATATCACTGGAGACGAGAAACACTGAGTGGTAAATCTTTTTGAGATGGCGATGGTTGGAAGAGGAATAAAAAGCGAAGCTTGTGTATAGTCTTTGGGTCCCATCAGTTACAATATAAATACAAGAAAAGGGAATGCATGGTCACCGAATCCGTTACCGTTACACACTACTATTGATTGATTATCACATTGTTTCGGGGGTTGGAAAAACTGTAGAAAACATACACGGCAGCAGAGAGGAGAACAAAAAACAAAAATCCAGGACTCAATGAGACAAGTGCATGAGCTATGAGGTACGCCTATAAAGTACGAATAGACCATTACCATGATTACAAACGCAGTGATACAAAGGAATTTGGGATGGGTGTTTTAAACTGAGAGGAGGAAGAATTTACAGCAATAGAAAGCCAATAGTCATGTTTTCAAAATCGACATAATTTGAATTGATTACAAACGCAGTGATACAAAGGAATTTGGGATGGGTGTTTTAAACTGAGAGGAGGAAGAATTTACAGCAATAGAAAGCCAATAGTCATGTTTTCAAAATCGACATAATTTGAATTGATTACAAACGCAGTGATACAAAGGAATTTGGGATGGGTGTTTTAAACTGAGAGGAGGAAGAATTTACAGCAATAGAAAGCAAATAGTCATGTTTTCAAAATCGACATAATTTGAATTCTCGCCTCTGAAATTATTGAATATATATCATCCATGATGTTAACACCAAAAGTATTTTCAACCATATTCAAACAATAAAACGGGTCGGATTGTTATGCAGTAGATATCATACTTACGAAATACTTTGAAATAATAATCCTGTTGGTCCGAAGGTGAACAGCCAGTGGTTGTGAATACACATTCGAAACGCCCTGAGTGGTTGCCATGGATAACATTTTCTATCACGAGCGATGATTCGTCGTCTGACAAAGCGAAACCATCTCTACCGCCACCAGGCTGCGCCACTGGAGGATTCTCACGAGTTCCATTTTCGTACGTTCGGTACCACTGGATTACTTGTATACATTCCGGTAGCTTCTGAGTCGAACAAGGTATGATCTCCTTGCTGCCCTGTATTAGTTCGATTTCTTCCAATGAATTAACTAGAAATGTAAAATTAAGAAAGAATGGAGAAAAAATTGAAGAGAGACGAAATGATGGCCCATATGTGATTTTTTTTTCCTCTCAATCATTAAGCTGTGCTCAATTACCTTTGAAGTTGATAACCTAGCTCTTTTTGAAC
Organism: Diadema setosum; assembly: GCA_033980235.1. NCBI lineage: Eukaryota > Metazoa > Echinodermata > Echinoidea > Diadematoida > Diadematidae > Diadema > Diadema setosum. The sequence continues at coordinate 22,098,657 of CM067070.1, forward strand.
ACAGAATCAGACTAATTCCACCTTATATTGCTATTGAACGACGATGTTTATCAACGACGTATGGGATAGGACACTATGTTTGTTTCACCTTGATAGACGATGTTTATCCATGGCGTATGAGCCCACTAAATTTCTATAACTTTGGTATAGACGAAATCAATTTCAAAAGTATTACCACACTCAGCCTCCAAATTATTAAAATGCAAAACATTGAGGAATATGTGTACATGTGAACATGCATGCAGATTATTTAGACAAATTACTTTACTGGAGATGCCAAGAAGCAATACCAAAAAGATGCCAGCAATAGAGTTAAGAGACATTGCACCACTGACGTCAGCAGTTTCTATTGATTCCCGTTAGTAGGCTCCTGATCGACTCGTATTTTATTGCCAGCAACAATACGGCGCAAGGAAGCAAAAACAACAAAAAAAAAAAACAAAAAAACAAACAAACAAACAAACGAACAAACAATAAAGTTTTATGTTTCGAGTGCTATTAATCATCATTCTCCTTGAAAAATTCAAATGCCCTCTTAGATGATGATACCAAAGCAATATAACACTAATATACGCGCTTGATATTAATCAATTGATACAAATTTCTATTTTAATACGCTGGCATGCACTATTCAGTGTCAAGGCAGTGTGTAAATTACCTCTACTATCTATACATTTGTAATCGAACGTTAGAATATGTTGAAAACGCGTATCGTCCCATGACGTATGCTTTACCTATTCATTATACAAACTATGTAAAAACGTGCAACCTGGTGTTAAGCAGCATGTCCAACCATCACCGTGTACTGCTCTCTGGGCATTTGTTTAATCAAAATGAAAGTTAAAGAAATCAACTTATTATGAATAAATCCGCTATTACATTGAAATCCCAATCTTAATTGACATAATTGCTCATTTGGTAGTCATTGTAATAGCTCTAGTGCATTAATACATGTACAAGCAACGAGAAAAGCGAGAAAATAGAGGTTCATGCCGCATGATTGTGCAGAGAACACAAGTAATAGCACATACCTCACCATTCCTGTTGGTACATCCAATATCTCCTTCACACATCCCATTATTTTTTTTTCTAAAGTGTACACAAGGGACTGTGGAGGCTAGTCTACCCAAAACGTTTATTTTGTTGTGTGTAACAACGTAAAAACATCGGTGTTAGATTTAACACCACGGGTGTTAAATCTAACACCGATCAAACTTCAATAAAGGACCACACCCACAGGTGTTAAAAATGCACTGTGATGGTGTTGAAAAGTGTTCACCTGACACTTCGTGGTGTTAACTTGACACTGTACCTGGTGTTATTTTGACGCTGTACTGGTGTTAATTCAAAAATGACACCACATGGTGTTGATTTGATATTTGTTGGTGTTAATATCAATGGTTTAACACCCGTCCAGCTTCAATAAGAGACCACACCAGCTGGTGTTACTTTGGTGTAAATTTATTTTCACATTTTTTCAAAAATCTAGTATTTTAATGTAAAATTCTTGATCGTCTTGTTTGAATTAAAAATCAACAAGAAGTGCAGGTACTAAGAAACTCTTCAAAAAACAGTTTAAAATTTGGAAATGACACCCAGAGGTGTTAATTCAACACCATAAATGAGCACCGAAAATTTAACACCAGCTCGGTGTTCACTATTTAACACCGGACTTTTTGCAGTGTAGGCTGAGTCTTCATCTTTATTAAGTGTTAGATTGACATCCTTGTTTGCTTTTCTTTGACATAGGCCAGGCTCGTGCAGATAAGTCTTACTGTTACTGTACCTCGCTCACTAAAAATCTGCGTTGAGCCTTTGTGCTCTCGCAACGGCCGCGCAGGTGCAGTATGCATAATCGAGCATTCAGAAGGCGTAAACGAATTCAAACTCGCCACCAATGATAATTATGCCATAGTAAGCCTACTCTTCTCGACTGATTGAACTTGCACAAAGTAAATTGATCAAATGCAGAGAAATGAGAAGATGGTGGCCTTGGCAGCCATCAATGCCATGGCAATGAAAGTAAACATCATTAAAAATATGACTCGCTTCAGTGCTACCCGCGGCCTGCTGCTTTATTAATGTAATGAATGATTTACACTGGTGATGATGCCTGCGCTTTGTGTCTGAATTCAATGTAGTCTATAAAGTCTATATTCATGCCTAATACTATTTCATAGAATGAAACTCAGCAGTACTGGAAAAAAAAAACAAGCAAGCAAACAAACGACCAATTTAATGACACAGAATAAGTATACATTGTGATGATAGTACCTATCGCTGCCCTGCGTAATTAAGATAAATATTTGGATTTGATTTGATTTGATTTGATTTATTCTATTCTGTAGCTCTTTGCCATCTATTGTTTGATTTTTCAGCAACTGGTGTTTAAATTCATGATTATTTTGAACGATTTGATAAATAATTGTAGTCACATGTGTCACATCTTGATTTCCATGCAGAACGATGGTCAAGAATACGTACAAATCTTGGCTGTTTGGCGACCGATAGTGCATATTAATAAACAAGGGGACGAAAATTAAGGAGGTCCAATATGATACCAGTGAAGAGAGGGAGAGACATTCGGTGGGGGTGATTGAAAACTTCCAGCCGTGCCATGGATCAACTCGCCGTGATTCACAGTACGTATAAAAAATACTTGAACTTTGGAGGGCTAAGATTTCATAATTGAAGACCTGAATATAAGAACGACCCAAGTCCAATTTTTGGTCAAATTCAGTTTGACATGGGAAATTGTAGTTTATGCATGGACTCATCTTGTGTGTAAATGATAAATCCTAATAACCCCCGGAAGTGCCTGAAATGAATGAGTTAAATCTTATATTAATGAAAGAATGAAGGACTTGGGTCATTCTTACATTCATATAATAGCGCCCTCTCTCATCCTTCTCTCATCTCTAAAGCAGAATATCATGTATATGAATCAAAGAACGACCCAAGTCCATATGAATCAAAGAACGACCCAAGTCCACCACACAAAATGGCCTCTCCACAATTAATGTAAATGTTGTCATAATATTATGTTCTAATTTGTATATAAAATGTTGCCTTCCCATCACAGTTAAATAGAATATTATTGGACAAATAAAAAAGATATGAAGTTTTGTTTTTTTTTAGTTTACTCGAAATGGTCTTCCATGGACTTGGGTCGTTCTTATATTCATATACTCAATTGTCAGCTGTGGAGAGCACAGGGTTGGTTGCGAGGAAAGGATAATAACCTTCTTCCTTCCATTGATACCGAATTATGTTGATAAGCGACTGAGCGAATGAACTTTAAGTACAAGAATGACAAATTGCACTTCTTCTGAGTTTGAGTGTCACAATCATGAAGGAACAACGATTGTCTCGTTGAATCAATGAGATCTGTCAATGAAAGTAGTCAAATAAACAGGCCAGCATGTACGAAAGCAGGTTTGTGTTTAGGGTTTCTTCTGACATTTTGTGGATCATAACCTTTAACATGGCCATCTGTCCGATAACGTGGTCACTCCAACCAAGGCCACACCACACAGTCCTTTTTGTCTGCTCGCATTCAACACATAGCTCGCAGCGACAAACCATGTCTTCAACATGAAGAGAGAAAATGAATAATGGGTTAAATTACCCTTTGCAGGAGTGACCAAGGCTGCATTTATCAACTTTCCTCTGTTTAAACGGCTTTCGAAAGCCGTTTCCAAAGCCCTTTAGAAACGGCTTCCAAAATAGTAAGCAAATAATCAACGTTGGTGAAGGTGATGGGACAAACTATCACTTCCGAGGCGACCTGGATGTAGCTATCTTTTCAAAGCGCAGCTGAGGAAAGATAGCGTACACATTCAGATCGCCGAGGAAGTGATAGTTTGTCTCATTGCCTGAAACTAAAAGTTGATTATTTGCTTTATATTCCACATCTAGGGTCCCATTTCATTAGACATCTGAAACCGTTTTAGCTGTCTTTAGGTATCCTTAGGGCTTAGGCTACGTGTGCGCGTAGATGACAAAACAATGAATTTGCTGCGCGCATGCACCGCGCGGCACTGTAGTGAAAGTGCGTTGCACTGTGTACTATCAAGTGACCTAGTTAAATGATAATCCACAGTGCAACGCACTTTTTTTTTTCGCGCGTACTCATCTCGGGTTAAGACTGTATGGACTGCCAAAGATCAGCAAATCAAACAGCTGTCTTTATTTACCGATTCTGTTCAAATTGGTCATTTCGAAGTAGAACGACTCGAGCAATACACAAGGAAGGAGAACGTGAAAATCTACGGTCTGAAGGAGGAGCAGGGTGAAAATACGACAGGAGTGGTGCTAGACCTAGCGAAGCAAATGGGAGTAGACATCAAGGCCACAGATTTGAGCATCTGCCATCGATTGGGCTCAACACCGGCGGATGACCATCAAAGGAAGAAAGAGCGCACCGTCATTGCTCGTTTCACCAGGCGTGAGGCAAAGCCAACCTTCATGCGAGCCAAGAAAGGTCTAAGAAAGAGAGAGGATCTGAAACATGTTTACATCAACGACGACCTCACCCGTCTCAGGAGCAAAGTCGTCCAAGAGATGAGGAAGGACACAGGCCTACTACGTGTCTGGACAATAGATGGAAAGATCCATTACATTTAGTAAGTCCGATGGGAGGCAGAGCATCAGAGTTCTAGATTCGCTGGACAATCTCCATGACATCGGATGGGACGAGGACCGCATAAAAAAGTTGGGGGTTTACCTTGATATCTAGGAACTCGCGGCACATGCCTGCTCCGATGACCATAAATATCATTGCTCATCGATTTCAAGGCTGAAGATTTGCAGGGCTAAATGTTTGCGGTATTTCTAAGAAATGTGATTATGGCTTCCTACAAGATTTTGTCAAAAAGCATGATATCATTTGTCTCAGTGAAACTAAAACCGATTTGAATTATTCTGAGTATTTTCCTGGGTATCAATATGTGACGGCCCAGAAAAGAAACGTCTCTATCCCCCTCAGTGGGACTCATGGGTTAGCAATACACAAGTTTCTGAGAGATTCAAGGGCTGTTATGAAATTTTGAATCAGACTCAGTCTGATTCTATTTTGTGGATTAAACTTGACTTTTCTGGATTCTCTATTTTGATTGGCTCAGTGTATATTCCGCATGAAGGGTCAAAGTACTATACTGACGATATTTTTGACATAATCTTGAATGATTGTACCACTCTGCGGGCTAAATACGATCTCCCGTTTTTGTTGGTAGGAGACTTCAATGCCAGAACAGGGATACTTGGTGATTTTCTTACAGTGGAAGATGAGATTCAAAATGAAATTGGTTTGTCATTCATATCTGAGAATATAACTGATTCTCAATCTGAACTTGAATTGCTTGGTATTTGTACTTAAAGGTTCAACAATGATCGTCATGTTAATAATAACGGTCAGTGTAGATTATTAGATCTTTGCAAAAATATGGATATACATATAGTGAATGGCAGATTCGGTGATGATTTCGGTATTGGTCGTTTAACATGTGGCAGTGCCAGTACTGTTGATTATGCTTTGGCATCTCCCGAAGTGTTCACAAAAATTGAAAATTTCTCCATCGGTACTTTTGATAAATTTCTATCAGACAAACACTGTCAGATTTCACTCGAAATTGTCAATAAATTTGCTCATGCTGTAGAAAGATCTACTGGAAATGATAATGTTTTTAGAACAGACGTAGATAATTGTAATGATGAAAAGTCAATCAAGATCAAATGGGAGGATAAGAAAAGAAATATGTTCGTTCAAAATTTTGATGATGCAGAAACACTTGCATCAATAGATTACATAGAGACACTTACTAAAGGAAACATCTCTCAAAGTGAAATTGATAAGATCGCTGGTAATCTACGTAATATCTATTCAGATGCTGCAGATGCGTGTAATATGGTTATTGAGTCGAAAGCAAAGAATTTCAAGGCACGCCGAAACAAATTTCACGCAAATCCTTGGTTTGATAAGGAATGTTTTGATGCAAGAAAAGATTTTATACGAGCAAGAAATGTCTTCCGTCGAACTAAAACTGATCGTAGTGAGAGTGAAATGAAACGTAAAAGTAAACTGTACAAAAATCTTATCCGTTTAAAGAAGCAAAATCATACCTGGCAATTAAATTCAGCGTTAAGTAATTTAAAAAGTTCAAATCCGAAAGATTATTGGAAACTGATTAATAGGAAGAATAGATACTGTGAAACATCTCAATAACTATCATCGCATGATTTTTATGATCATTTTAAAAGTTTGGGTAGTGGTAACGTACGATCTTATGATGCTGGTATTGAAGCACTGCTTATCCACGATGATTATGTCAAATGAAGAATTAGACAGAGAGATTGAAATATCGGAAGTTGTCAACCAAATGAAACGACTTAAGAATAACAAGGCACCAGGCCTTGATTTGATTTTAAATGAACTTCTGAAGAATAGCTCCAAAAAAAAAATGGTCAAGTTGATAACCAAATTGTTTAACTTTGTATTCGACAGTGGCATTGTCCCAACAGATTGGGTAAACGGTTTGATAAAACCATTGTATAAAGGGAAGGGCTCACGAGATTGTGTTGACAACTACAGAGGTATTACATTATTGAGCTGTGTTGGGAAGCTATTCACGGCAGTATTAAATGATAGAGTAACTTTGTTTGTAGAATCACAATGCCTGTTAGGAGAGGAACAAGCTGGTTTTAGATGCGGATATTCAACTATGGACCATGTATTTTCATTACATGCTATTCTTGATTTTTATTTACGGAGAAGGAAAAGGGTGTATACAGCTTTTGTTGATTACAAAAAAGCATTCGATTTGGTTGATAGATCTTCACTGTGGTTGAAATTGTTTGACCATGGAATTAATGGTAAATTACTCCGGGTCGTTAAGGATATCTATAGAAAGTCATAATCATGCGTTTTTTATAACAATTCTAAATCAGATTTTTTTTTTTTAAGAGTAACATAGGTGTAAAACAAGGCGAGAACTTATCGCCAATATTATTTTCGTTGTATTTAAACGATTTTTTCGTCATTTCTGTCGCAGAGATACCCTGGCCTGGATTCTCTTTCGTCAGGTATCAATGAAACGTGTTCTACCGGAGAAGTGAATATGTTTGTTGATTTATTCACATTACTATATGCAGATGATACGATTGTGTTGGCTGAAAATGCTGAGGATCTCCAGTTAGCTCTTGATGCTTTAGTTGATTATTGCCAATTGTGGCATCTGACCGTTAATACTGCTAAGACTAAAATAGTTATTTTTTCCCGTGGAAAAGTTAGAACAGCTCCTACCTTTCTTTTCGGAAATGACAAAATTTGTGTCTGCGATGATTATGTTTACTTAGGAACGACGTTCAATTATAATAATAATTTAAGAAAGCTATAAACAAACAAGTAACCCAAGCCAAAAGAGCGTTGTATTCCATGAAAAGTAAAATTTTACCTCTCCTCCTTCCAATCGACGTAAAACTAGAGCTACTTGAACATTTGATCATGCCTATTTTGCTTTACGGCAGTGAAATTTGGGGTTTTGAAGACCTCGCCCAAATTGAAACTTTCTTTTGTAGATATTGTAAGGAACTTCTTGGATTACATAAGCGAACTCCGAATTGTATGGTTTACGGAGAAATAGGTAAAGATAGATTACAAAAAACAGTGACCCTTAGGATGTTAATGTTTTGGTTTAAACTGGTTAACAGTAATATGTCAAAGATAGCGCATGTTTTGTATAATTTTCAATATGTTTTACCGGCGAGGCAAGAAAATTCGATGACATGGGTAATTAGGGTAAAAGAAATATTTAACAACTTAGGTCTAACTGCAATTTGGAACAGCCAAGCATCACATCTCACTTTAGCTGGCTTCAAAAGTTTAGTTAGTACCAGATTAAATGATATTTACAAACAAGAGTGGCACAGTAATGTAGACAAAAATTCTCAATGTTTAAATTATCGAATTTTTAAACAGGATCTTCATTTCGAAAAGTATTTTCGACACCTTAATGATTCACAGCCAAAAAAATTTATGTAAATTCCGTTGCGCTAATCATAAACTGCCAATTGTTTCTGGAAGATACAATCAGATTCCAAGAAACGAAAGATTTTGTACCCATTGTAATGAAGAGAAAATTGGCGATGAATTTCACTGCCTTTTTCAGTGTAGACTCTTTAATGAACAACGAAAGAAATACTTTAAAAAATATTACTGGAAATACCCAAACACTATGAAGATGGATCAATTATTTAATTGTCAAAAGAAAACAGTCCTTTCCAATTTAACCAAGTTTTGTAATTATATAATGACACATGTTTAGATTGTTAGTATTTTTTATCCTTTTTGCAAATACTACATGCCTTTTTTACAGGCTGTGCCTTCTTTACAATTGATATATAACTTATTTGTCTTTTCACTCTCTCCTCCTTTTTTCTTCCATCTCTCTACTTCTTCTTCTTCTCGTTCCCGTCTCCATATTTCCTTCATTCTTGTTCACTTAGCTTATGAATTCTTTTCCGTATGTCTTTGCGTTTTTCTTTTTTTCTGTTTCTATTTTTCTTTTTTTTTCCTGAACCAAAAGTCACTCGTATATCATTTGTTAATTCACCAGTCTTGTGTCCTTCTCACTCTCCCTTTTCACCTCCATATCCCTTCTCTCTCTCTCTCTCTCCTCTCTCTCTCTCTCTCTCGTCATATTTCCCTTTTCTTTTTACCATGATCGTGTATATATTGTATATTTCTGTACATTTTTTTTCTTTTCATCAATCGCTTTTCATTCTTATTTTTTTTTGTTATAGTTGTTTTGTACACTTTTCAGAGTTATTTGCAATTATCATTTATTGATATTATAATGTGCTATATGTTTTTCATTGGACTCCGATACCCAGAGTTTGGGTTGTGAGTAAATAAACTTTCAACTTTCAACTTTCAACTTGTGACGCGCTATGTGTATTTTTGGCATGGGCAGCGCCATTACGCGGTGTCTCAGCCGACCCCCCCCCCCCCCCCTTCCCAATCCCCACCCCTCTCCCTACATTAGCACGCGCGCAGAATGAAAAACTGATGCATGGTTGCTTTAGCCAATGGGCGTCTCGTACTGAGTGCGCGAATGCTTGCTTAGTGCGCGAACCTTTGTTACAAGTGCGCGATAAACATGTTGTCCTGGGGGTGGGGGAGAGCAGGGGGGAGTCGGCTGAGACACCGCAATTTGAGCTCATGGCTGCGCCCAGTGCCATAAAATGTCTGCTGCCCTCAACGAACCCGAATCGGTCAATAGATAACAAATAACAATCAGCGTGTTTCTACAGAGTTAATCCGATAGACCTAGTGGCCCGTATTCTGCTAAAAACTTAGACCCGAGTTTAAACCCACGCCTGGGTGTAAAGTGGGTTTTGGGGGTTTAAACCTGGGTTTAAACCACCAGTTTAGACCCAGGTTTAAACCAAGGTTTAATTGGTATTCTGCTAAATCCAGCTGTGGTCTAAATAGGGTTTAAATTAAACCTACCCAGGAGGAGGTTTATTTCGAGTTTAAATCGAGTCTATTAGTATTTACGATGACTGGTAAAGGTACCAGCACACAGATCAATGCCAATGGCACAAAACGAGTGGCTGGCTGGATACAGCAGCAGCTGCCTGCAGCTAGCTTGCCGGCCACATGCGTGTACAGACGAGAGACTCGAGATCTAAATGTTAGAAATACTAGTCCTAGTAGACTCTACTCCCTGTACTAATACGTTAGTCTAGACTTTACGATGAAAATAACCTGAAGACTAGACCAAGAACTCAATGTAGGACTAGAGGGTAGAGCCTGAGGTCGATTTGGCATAGATACTAGTTAGACTAACGTTAGATCGAGAACCTAGATCGTAGGAATAACGTTAGGACTAGGAGTAGGGTCCTACTATTACGCTAGTAGAACCTATTCGAATAGCTAGAGTACATTATTGTAACGTTAGGACTAACGTTAGATCTAGGCCCCTATTAAAAGTTAGGTTAGTGTGGTACCAGTACGGTAGGTAAAATCTAACAGTTACTTCTAATATCGAGACTGGGTTGATTTAATAGGCCTATATCTATTTCTAAATTTTAGAATGGTTTCCATTTTTATAAACTGACAATCTTAAGAGAAAAGCTTTTATTCAATTTCCTACCTCAAAGTCCTGGTTTGATCAATCGCCAATCCATTCCGAACTCACGATTCAATCGACATAAAAAGCCATGTCCCATCCAGCGCACACAGCAACCGTGCCGCCGGCCGGCGCGGCGCGATGGCTCTGCTGCTGGACCGAGCATTCAAAGCTAGCTTACCATGTATCCTGTGATGTGCGTACACAAACTGTACAGTAACGTACAGTGCTTCACGAGTCGTCGCAAGCAAAAATACAGCATGCCCTTATTCGACATAAATACCCGTAAAAACTATTCAAAATCCAAGAAATTCATGCTCATGTGGCTGATACACTGCCAATAATAAATTTAAGTGGATTTGTGGAGAGAAAAGTACTCGGAGAGGGAGAATTTCTTCTTCCATAGAGGGCACCATGGTGGCTTGACCCAAGACTATTTCGGGTTTAATTTAAACCCGAAATAGACTTGGGTTTAACTAAACCTCGCTAGCAGAATACAAAATTAAACCTCGGGTCTAGCTAAACCATAGGTGAGTCTAAAATGGGTTTAAACCTTGGTCTACAGTAGAATACGGGCCAATATTTGCAAGCGCGTAATCAAACAGTGCGCTAACGCAGAACCGGGTTGTTTCTACAGAAAGCGCATAATCGGATTGAATCCGATTCTCCACCTGAATGCAGGTGTGACCGGATGTCTGGAAAGTTGGCTGGTGCATTGTGGGCCCTAGCCCGGGTCGCGTTTTTTTTTTAAGACGGCACAGATTGGGGCATGGCGCGTGTTAAACCTATGGGAAAAACGTTGGGTTAGGGTTTTTGGTTATGGTTATGGTTAGGGTTAGGGTTAGGGTTAGGATTGGGGTTAGGGTCAGGATTAGGGTCCCCGATAGATTTTTAGTTTCCCCAATCTGTGCCGTCTAAAAAAAACACGCGCCCGGGTCAAACATCGACCTGATGATGCGGATGCGATCACCGATTGAACGAAACTGAGCACAGGGCCTGCCGGCCCTGCTGGGCCGGCCCGGCGCCGGCCTAGTGTGGGTACAAGTACAACATACAAGTTACAACCGGCTGCTGGACGAATTTGTTTTCATCTAACTTAACGTTAGGGCTCCTACTCTAACGTTAGCTCTTCACAGCGTTTATATGGATTAGAAACTAGTCTAGTTTTCTACCAATTCTTTGGTTCGTCAATTTTTCACGGATTTTAAGATTGGATTTTTGTAACTGGATTATCACATGTGACGAGACAACATCAGTTCACAGAGACACAGCTTCTGTCGCGTCTGAGTTCTGTAAGTTCTATCTAGATTCTAACTAGTTCTAACAAGTTAGAGTAGAAGTAGTTTTCTAGAACCTCTACTCAACTGTTGGGCTAGGCCCTACGTTAGGCATATAGTCTAACATTTAACGTTAACAAGTTAAGATAAAAAATTATTTTAGATTAGGGCCTACACGTTTTAGGTGTAACGTTATAGGCCTATATCTAACAATTGTTAGATGATCCCATAAATAGGCCATAGGGCCTAACTTAAGAGTCGTTAGGCCTACTGCGACTGGATACTATCTAACTTGTTAGCTCTAATGTTACTTCTACTTGTTAGACTAGAGTCTTTCTATTCATGTTACTAGTTAGTGATTTCCACATAACATTAGGGCCTACTTGTCATTAGGCCTAACGTTAGATTCTAACGTAAGGCCTACGAGTAGGCCTACGTACTTTTACTATTACTAACGATAAAGGGGCCCTGAAATCCAATTTTATTTGAAAACATCACTTTTGCCGTGAAACAAATAGGCCTATCTCCATTGTTACAAGGGGGGTTCTAAGAAACATTCCATAGGCTCTAGTTTAGGCCTACTACTTTTTAACATTTTTACTTCTATTTTTCTTGAGATTACTTGGGAACGCCCACAAAAAAATCCTTCAAAACTAACATGTTAATCAATAGTTTTAACGTTAACGTTAACACAATAACAGTTAGAACTAGGCCTAGATCCAGTCTAAGTATTATTCTGATATAAATATTGAGATGACATCACCTGTCAATCATTGCTGAAGAACAGAAAATGAGAAATGTTTAACAAAAGACATTTGGAATGCACCTTCCTTTCGACTCGGCATAACTTAGATTAGAAGTTGCATGTTTCTATCATAGATATAATATAATTGGGACTAACAAAAAACATGGCGAGGGAAGGTGTAACTGTTATTCTAAATCTAGGCCTAATGTATTTTGTTAAATATTTCAGAATTAGTCTTTACCAATGACTGACAGATGAGGTCATCTCTAGAATAATATTGATTAGAAATGTCTTAAAGTAGATCTAGCTGTTAGCCTGTATGTAAGTTTGAAATGTGTGTGTGTGTGTGTGTGTGTGTTTGTGGGCGTTGCCAAGTAGGACTCTAGAGTCTAATCTGAAGAATAAAAAAGAAAAAGTCGTTAAAAATAAATGGAATGTTTATAACGTTAGAATATTCGTTTCACCAATAAAGTGATGTTGAGAACTTGAGGGTATTTTAAATTAACACAAATTAACATGCATTTGAATTTCAGGGCCCTTTTAAATTAGGCCCTAGACCAAGAGAACCACTCTAACTTAACAAATTAAAATGTTCAGTAGTCTAACTGTTAAGAGTATTAAACACAAACGGCCTAACAACTAAACGAAGGATCGACTGTGTGTCATTGGATTTATAAGTAACGTTAGAACAAAGGCCTAACGTTAGGGCTAACGTTAACTGTTAACTGTGTTAGATCTCTTTCTTCGGGCAGGTAGGATTTAATTCAGGTAGAAACTCGGGTCTATGGAACATCTACTACACTAGAACTGTAACGTTAACATTAGTTATATTCCAAGTCAACGTTAGATTTTAGAATAGAAGTAGGCCTAGCTGTTGCTAGGATGCCTCACAAAACAGTTAACGGTTATCGTTAGATAGCGTTGATTTTAAAGTTTGTTAGTTAGGCACCCTGCCTCTAAATCTAACGTTAACTAGACATCTAACGTTACACCCCAAAGTGGACTCACTTTTTCCGTTATTGGATTGACAAAATGTGCTTTAAATGTTTCGATAAATCAATGTTTTAATTTCCTTTGATTTTCGGACTAACGAAACGTCGTATTTTTATAGGCCCTACCAAGATCCATATTTGATTCTTTGTCGGATTAACAAACTATAAAAGACCCTAGTAACGAACCTCTAGAATAATGACTAAAAGTTCGTAAAACAAACCCTAACACTAGTTTGCTAGTGCTAGACTTGATTAGAGTTTGTCTTTTCCGAACTAAAAAGTATTAGGCCAAGTAAAAAAAGAAAGTAGTTTCTCGTCCGGGTTTTTTGAGCAAGGCGATGAGGGAGGCCCTTACTATTTGATATCTTACTATTTTTTTCCAGGATTGTCAAAATGAAAGTAATATGTGTTTCTCGTCCGGTAATTCTGAGAAAGGTAACGAGACAGGGCTTTACTATTTTCTATATCCAATTTATGAAATGAAATATCACTCTGGTAGCTGCGTTATGAGAGACCAGGTCCCAAGTGTATGTCTTGCCTGCACTCTGTGCATTTTCAAACAAATAGATTATGTACCATACTTGAAATGAAACTTCATGCATGCAGAAATACATTTGCTTTTTCTTTCCACTACGTACACTACAGATGTCAAGGGAAAATGACCATCTTAATACTGGTATATAGTGTTGTAATGGCATTTCTCAGTGATACCAATGTACTTGCAATTCTGATGTATTGTGCTATTAATTGAAACAGGTATAAAACATTCTATCAACAAATGTACGACTGAAATAAATTCCATGATATTCAAAACATTGCTTTATTTATCATTGGTGTTTGTGACTTTTTGTGTCCACACAGCTGGTATGTATCTGCATCTCTTCACAGCACAATTGTAGCACATTAACTGGAAACTGGCTGGTACAATTGCAGATGGATGTCAAAATGATACTGATATGGTATTATAGCATTAAACATTTAAAGATGTTTCTTCATGTTCTAAAAAGACATTTCATCACTCATCCAGTCAGTCCGCAGCACGTATGCTAATGAGCCGATCCGGCAAGATTTATTCAGCACTCTCGTTGACGATCTCTGCGTTCGAAAGGTGTCTCGTCGTGCGAGATTTTGCGAGACTTTAATAGGGCTATAGTTTTCACAGTGTAGCGACTTGTAAGTACATTCGTCATGGGTACAAGTCACGGTAAATTGTTCCCCAGACTTTTATCTTTATTTTGATACTAAATTTGCGTATAACATCGGATCTTATCATGACTATATAATCAGTTGAATTTGCGTAAATTTTACCTGCTTTTCACGGAAGATTTTGTCGTCTAAAGTTCTTTTTTGGTTCCTGACCGGATAAAGAAACTGTTGTTTCTGATTTTGGCTTTTTCGTAGAGAGGAAACTTAGATGCTCATCATATATTGGAGTCAAGGAGACGCAAGCATGATTTATACTAGTTTTTCCGTTTTGAAATGTCTGTAAAATTCACTCCTAAGCCGGAAGTATGCTTCACACGAAAGTGTACAGTGGCGCGAAAGAGCTCTCTCATTGGACAGTGCTTGCATTCAGCGCTTGAACTACACGCGTGCCAAGAAACCGCAAGTGGCATGGAACTGTTATGTAGCAGCGTATTAAAGTGAAAACTAAGTTCTGGTAAGGGCTTGAGAACCCGTCTGGCACCATTTCATATTTGCTTGCAATATATCGAAAGAGCCTACAAAGAAACTTACCTGGCTGACGCGGTTTGCCGGAATGATGAGTCGTTTTGGAGCATTTTGAGAAAAATAATAAAAGTCGGTAAACCGACTTTTATTCCAGAAGGCTCCAGACTAACTCGGTCTCAGGGAAAACTCGACCCTATTTCAGACAATTTACACACAGTTCGTGATCGCCATGTTCATCAGTACTCTATAATACTACGGGCACCGGCCAAACGAGGCCTTACTGAGCAGACAGGAAAGTGCGTGCTAATCATGCTAATCCTGTACAAAACAAGCCTACTAGCAAAGACGCTTTATAATACGCACATCACCTCAGTTGCTGAGACGCGCGGTCTTTGAAGTTTTTGTTGTTGTTTATCAATTGTCTTTGATTGTTTTTAGAGGTGCTTGAGAGGCGCACACTAATTTTGCATGCGCGCCAAAGAGGTTTTTGATGCGCGTGTTGTAACAACTCGGACCATTACTGCGAGTAGCCAGAACGCTAAATGTAGTTTATACAGGCCGCTCCCGTATGCATAGTACTGTACAATCCAGAGGGAAAACCAGTAGCAGTACAACTCATCCCGCCGTCAAGCAAAGCGAGGCCGAGTTATCCCCGAGTCCGAGTCTAGCCTGACCCCGTTCGGGTAAGTTCCAAGACTGAATGTTTTTGGTTAATATATCCCATTTTCGTCCTTACCCATCGAATATCCTGTTATTACAGCGTTATTCCGCACATTTCCTAGGCATACGTTCACATTTTGGAGCAAAATTTGACAACTTTTGCAGGCATACCAGAACTTTGTTTGGGCTTTAAATAACGTAATGCAAGCGCTGAATGCAAGCGCTGTCCAATGAGAGAGCTTACTCATGAGATTGCACGGTTTCAAACTGATCAGCACTGACATCGATGTATATTTTACTGGTTCCTGACCGGATTAAGCAACAAATTGTCAAGATACTTATATGGATACAAAGATTAGGAGATGGACTACCAAATACAGCATTTTCATTGAGACGCAAGGTGAATTTGGTATTTTTTTTTGACGTCTTGAACGTGTACTGCACAAATTACTTTTTTCATCATTTTCCAAGCTCAAATTACGCTATGATATTTTTCATTTACAATAATTTGAGTAACATGTGACGATAGTTTACATATTTTCCTTGAATTTGATACCAAATTTGTGAACATAAGGTGTATTTTTGTTGCCGAAAGCCCAAGAACAAAATCCCCTTACGCAGCTCATTACGTATGCAAGCCTAGAGCGGGCTTGCATACGAGTTGAATAATACGAGCGAATTATCGAGTGCTGCGGACTGACTGCATCATTTGGATGATTATCACACTACAGGTGATACGACTTACGGTCGTGTCCGTGAATTTACATCTTAAAGGAAAGTATCCCGCAGAAATACGAGACAAACCAAGGTCCGTGGAAAAGTTATTTATTTTGTAGATATACCCATTTAATAATTCTACATTTGCTGGAAAAGCGCATTCATTTTCTCTTCAAAATAGAACAATACATCGCCGTCAGATGCAACGTTACAGAGCAGAGTGTTTGGGCCTCTACACATTCGAATGTGTTCATGCGTGCGTGCAGACAGCTGATAGACCAGGGTCCCGTTGCATAAAACTTTTTTAGCAACCTTAAAAAATTCAGGTTGGGAATTGCCCAACCTGAATTTTTTAAGGTTGCTAATCTAAGGGGGCGTTGCAAGAAAGTTGCAATTAATTGCAAATCCCCCAAATCTATTGCAAATCCTGCAATTAATTGCAAATTTGCAATTAATTGCAAATTGCAATCAATTCTGTTGCAAGAAAGATGCAATTGATTGCAAATCAATTGCATCTCTGCAATCAATTGCTAATCAATTGCTAATCAATTGCAACTTTGCAATAGATTCAGGGGTAGTTGCAAATTTTGCAATCGATTTGCAATAGATTACAAATGTCATAATTGCGGCTGCTTATATAGATGCTGGGGGACAAATCTCCAAACTTGATCATTTCTTTTAAGAAAAAAGAAGAAAATATTCCGTATAAATGACATTTTTATGTAATGTATGATTGTGTAAGATACTTTTTTTTTTAAACATACACAAAGTGTATAAGGGGTTACTCAGTATACTAGTATATGAATCAGCATGTGGTCGGTCGGGCAGTCAGTTGCAAATCTTGCGTCACGAACTCCATCTACAGTTTTGAAGCAATTTTGATGAAACTTGGGTTACATGATGACATCGAAGTGAAAATGTGCAAGACGTTTTTTTGTCTTTATCGGAGAAAGCGTTGCCATGGTAACCACAATTTCCCAAAAAACCTTGTGGAGTAAACTACTGCCACAGTATTTGAGTAATTCATTTCAAATTTTATGTGTATAATGATCTTTAGGTGTAGTTATGTAAGAAACACTTTGTGTTTGTACCCGACAAGGCGTTGCCATGGTAACGGCATATTTTCTTGAAAATCTTGTGGAGTGAACTCCTTCCACAATTTTGAGGCACTTGAACTCAAATTTGGTGTACATAATGACATTGAGGTGTAGATGTGCAAGACACGTTTTTTGTGTTTGTCGGAGAAAGCGTTGCCATGGTAACCACAAATTTCCCAAAACTTTGTGGAGTGAACTACTTTCACAGTATTTAAGCAATTTGTTTCAAATTTGGTATGTATAATGATCTATATAAGTGTAGTTATGCAGGACACACATTGTGTTTGTACCTGACTGGGCGTTGCGTTGAGAAAGCGTTGCCATGGTTAACCACAAATTTCCCAAAACGTTGTGAACTACTTTCACAGTATTTAAGCAATTTGTTTCAAATTTGGTATGCATAATGATCTATAAGTGTAGTTATGCAGGACACACTTTGTGTTTGTACCTGACTGGGCGTTGCCATGGTAACGGCAATTTTTTCTTTGATAATCATGTGGGGTGAAACTATTTCGAGTTTTAAGGCAATGGAACTCAAATTTGGTGTACATGATGTCATTGAGGTGTAGACGTGTAAGACATGTCTTTTGTGTTTGTCAGAGAAAGCGTTGCCATGGTAACTGCAATTTTCCAAAAACCTTGTGAACTACTTTCACAGTATTTAAGCAATTCGTTTCAAATTTGGTATGTATAATGATCTATAGGTGCAATTATGCAAGACACACTTAATTGTGTTTGTACCCGACAAGGCGTTGCCATGGTAACGGCATATTTTCTTGACAAGAGACCCGCGGGTCTAGCGCTCACCTGAGTATCGCAAGTTCACCTTTCACGCAGTCACTAATCTAAATTATTCACAGCTCTAATAAAATTTGACCAGGCATTCTCAAGTAGAAGATGAAAATGTACAATAAAAAAAAAAGGGCCCAATTTTTTAAGATTCCTTAATTTGGGGGGATTGGGGCCCCCTGGGGCCCTCTGGGTGGGGCATGGTGCCCATTTTGATAAATTGAGATCCTGACCCCCTAGGGATGCTACCTGCCAAGTTTGACGAAAATCCATCATGAGGTTTTCAGGAAGAAGATGAAAATGTACAATTCAGGCCCCCATTTGGACCTTCCCAACACCCCGCCCCCAAGAGGGGCACCCCTGGATCTCCTATGAACAAACTTGAAACTACAGTCATTAATGTAATGTACTCACCCATAGTATTATCTTAGCTCTATAACTTCTGATTCTAGAGAAGATTTTTAAAGATTTCTTCATTTCGGGGGGGGGGGGGGGGGATTTGGGGCCCCCTGGGGGCCCCCTGGGTGGGACATGGTGCCCATTTTAACAAATTGAGATCCTAACCCCCTAGGGATGCTACCTGCAAAGTTTGGTGAAAATGGGTCATGGGGTTCTCAAGAAGAAGATGAAAATGTACAATTTAGGCCCCATTAGGACCGCTCCCCACCCCCCTCCCCTGGGTCCCAAGGGGGGCACCCCTGATTCTGCCATGAACAAACTTGAGACTACAGTCATCAATGTACTAACTCATAGTATTAACTTAGCTCTATAACTTCTGGTTCTAGAGAAGAAGATTTTTACAGATTCCTTAATTTTTGGGGGTTTGGGCCCCCCTGGGGGCCCCCTGGGTGGGGCATGGTGCCCATTTTAACAAATTGAGTTCCTAACCCCCTAGGGATGCTACCTGCCAAGTTTGACGGAAATCGGTCTTGGGGTTTTCAAGAAGAAGATGAAAATGTAAAAAGTTTACGCACGACGGACGACGGACGACGCACGACGCACGACGGACGCCGGACGAAGGGTGATCGCAATAGCTCACTTGAGCCTTTGGCTCAGGTGAGCTAAAAATCTTAAGATTTGAACTTCTTTCACTATTTTGAAGCAACTGAACTCAAATTTGGTGTACATAATGACATTGAGGTGTAGATATGCAACACATGTTTTTGTGTCTGTCGGGGAAAGCGTTGCCATGGTAACTACCCAAAACATTGCTGAACGAACTATTAGTTTATTTATTTCAAATTCAGTATGTAGGGCGTGAAATGATCCAAAGGTGTAGTAATATGCAAGACACTCTTTGTGTTTGTATGTGACGTGTTGCCATGGTTACTGCATATTTTCTTCAAATCTTTTTCAGTGAACTACTTCCACAATTGTGAAGTACCTGTAGTCAAATTCACCAGGTACTCACGAGGTACTACACATATGTATACACACACACAGACAGACACACACACAAACACACATAGCAAGGTCAGTGCAAATTTGTGATTGACACATTTAACAAGAGTATAGTTGAAATTCTGTTGTCATGGAAACAGTGCATTTTGACCCTAAACTCAAGTTTAAAAATGCAGATTTAAATTCACCTGCAGTTTTCAGGAAATTCAGAAGAAATTTTGGCGCATGTCAGGATGGTACTTTAAAGGTGCACTTCAAGTATTTATTAAAGCAGCTGTAAGCACTAGAATGACATTTTTTTAATGACGTAAAGTATGAATATGATGCATTACATGATATACACCATACCACACTAAAAATTAACCTACTGTATATGCTCAATATTCTGCAAGGTATATATCTTCATGAATTTCCCAAGACAGCTGCTACATGTATCCATGAATTTGAAGACACACAAAAATATCAACTCTGACACTGACATTAGGGTCCATCTGCAAACATATATTTCTACATTAAGTACTTTGTACCCCACAATCATGAATTGAACTACTTGCACAATTTGTCTCAGTCTTGATAAATACTTGTTAAATATATGGCGCGTACAGTATCGCAAATTAAGCTTGCTCCTCATCCACCCCCATTTGCCCCATATCAGATGATGCTGGGCAATTGATGACAAGACATGATGGAGACAAAAGACACACTGTCTCTCTGAACAAGACAGCATGCACTTTCACAGATATGTAGGACCCCTACATTGTACCTCTTTTCTTGTTGCTCTCATATTGAAAGAAATGTTCATATAATGACTGATAGTACGGAGAAATGTGCAAAAGAAAAGCATACTACAAGTATGAAAAGGCAGTTAATGAGAATGCACACATTGCTGAGTACAGAAGAGCCAATTACACGTGTACTTAGTATACACTCCTCATTATGAAACACTAGTTACACCTACAAAATGAGAAGGGTTGAGTAAATCAAAGTGTTAGATATTATTATGATATATTTAACATTAAACTATTGGAATAATTACTAGGTTCAATAATTCATTACTGCTGATTGTTTGTTTCTTGTATGTTGCTCCATACATAGCTCCCTATTCACTGTGTGATTGACTCCATTAAAACAGTGAACAAAGAGTAATGTTTTCAATAATCCCTTGCTTGTGATTTTTCTATTTGTTTTTGGTTTTTTTAAATCAATAATCAGATTCATTTATACTTAAAACTGATAAATTGAATGAACATTCTCTGTAACATGCTTAATTGCAAACTGGTTGACAGTCTGCTGGAAACCCTTCAGTCAACTACCTGTAGCTATCCTCATAAGTAGGATTACTTCACATGCTCTCTTCCAATGACATGTAGGCCTATCGCTAAATGTGTCAAAGCCTCCACATTGAAATCTGTATTCTATACCTTATGTCTTCTCTGCAGTTCAGCACGACTGAACACATACATATGTAGTGTATGACATGAACATCTTCATGATAACATCATGCCTTCACATCTGAATTACACCAAGTTTCTCTTCCCATTGCATAAACCCTATCTATCCCAGATCATACCATCAACTGAGCTCAAAATTAACCCACATCTATGGCTGAATACTCATGTGTGTGTTCCCCACTGTCATGCACTCATGCATATCTTTTAAGCATGCATGGTCATAGAGGTACTAATACAGTACTGAATATCAAGACAACCACGCATAAAGTTAGCTTATCTACATGTAACTTATCTGCATTTGTATACTTGTGCTGTGATCTACTCATACAAACACGTCTTTATTAAGTTTAAGGTAACCAAATGTTACAGCGAAAAATACTTCTGACATGCAGAACTGTTAATTTTTTGCCCAAAAATGTATGCAAATGCCCTAGAAATGTGTTCAATTATGCTACAATATCACAATGTCAATTGGGAAACAACATATTAACCAAAAAAGATCTACCATTGTGTTCACTGTATACTGTACATGTAACTTTGTACAACTGATTAGTAATGTAATCTGCAAATTGGCCCACAGCAGTATCTACTGATCTTTTGTGCTAGTGTGAAACAGATACAGCTTGTTGGAAAATATGGTTTACTACATATCTCGTAACTACCTTCTAGCCTTCTAGTGTGAACTATCCCAGGACCCATGAATGCAATACAAATAAGTGGTTCAATTGCTGAGAAATCAAATTCAGTGCCATCTTGCCACAGCACAGGTTCATCTGCCCCCAGGTGGTGCTACACAACTGTAAACAAGATCAAGATCATCATAATTTCAACCAGTACTTATAAAGAACTTTTTTTTTTACCACCAAGAAACATGAAATGTCTCACAATATACCTTGGCAGTTTTGAGTTCGATGACGTCCTTTAATACAACTGTTTGTTATTTTGAATGTTCCTTATTCTAAAGGTTTGATAGCCTGAAATGGAATATGGCTGAGACTTACAAGCCTTCAGAGTAACAAACCATATTTTGTGGTTTGAATAACAAAACAAGGACCAGTGAACTGTTACCTTGGAGATTATGAATACAGTAGTAGCTGTATTTACGGTGTATAATGGACCAGGGTAAGGAAAAAAAAATATAGTAAAACATGTCCATAGACATGATGTTCATGGCCAGATTACTCTTGTATATTTAAGTTATAATTGTCCTACAGCTCTCTAGAAACTCAAACTGTGGTGCTTTACAGTGTACATACATATACCAGGGAGGTGAGTCACCTCCCTGCATTATATACATACTCACATCATGGACTGAACATTTCTTCCCATGAAAAAGAACAAAACAGGGCTCTGCAATATGTTTTCTGCCAATCTCTACGTGGAGGGTTTTGGATGTTACACGTAACTTCTTGAACACTGGTTCAGTAAAAGGTTGATTATCCCATTATCAGTGCTAATACTGCAGAATAAATGACTCACACAGAATAAGTGACAGGGGCAAAATATCCAAAGGACTCTTCAATATCTTTGAAAAGCACAACATGCTATTATTGTAGCTAGCACACTTGGATGCATGTGATGCAGCCGAGATTATTACTACCCATGCACTTGTTGCAGCTCTGAAACACTGCTTGCTTCGTGTGTCCCTTGTTTTCCAAGAGTGATGACCTCAGCCTGATGAAATGTGTTTAAAAAATCACTGCCTTGTTTTGTTCACACTTTTCCTCATTGTTGACAGCGAGCTGCTCATCCTTTGCAGTGTATACCGTCTCTTGACATCAAGTTTGGCCTGTCTGCCCTCAGCTGCCATTCCCCTTGATTCACAGAAGTTATACCTATACATGATACAAGAAATATTGAAGAAATAAGAAATGGGAAATAAAAATGGAAACATTGCACTCACAAAGTCATTTTGTGGACATCCAAAAGGTGTTTTGTGTAAAGGTATGATGGTACCAACATTTTAATTTGAAAATGAGGGAAATTTCAAACAATCAGTAATATACTGAAGAATTCGTATTACATGTAACTTCATGCGCCAAAATAATACAATGTACCTGAATCATGAAGGCCTGAATACTACTGTCAGGATATGTAGAGCATTTTCAGTTTTCAGGGGGCTTGATAAAGAGATTTGAATGTTTTTATTAAACATAATATAAGCCATTGCTGTACAAAACATTCCTTTCATTATGGGTAACTTTGTGTTATGTAAATTTCAATGCATCATTTTTGCTTATAATTTTGTATGAACTGCTGCGAAGTCTTCTTTACTCATAACTATGCCATGCTGTACATTTTCTTGTTCAGTAGGATGAAGTCATTGTACAAGTATCCTCAAATGAGACATCACATCAGAATTTATCCTAAAACAATAATGACATATTCCAACAAATCAATACAAATGTATATTCACATTTCAAGCTGAGAGGTTCTACACATTTCATTCTCTCTCTTAACTGGAAATTATCGTACAATGTACAATGTTCACTTACTGTCTGTGTGCACTGGCTGGAATTCTCATGCTGGTGCGAGTCTCGGTCTTGAAGAAACATGGTTTTTCTCCTCTTTTTCTTCCTTTCCCTGCTGATAGAACAGATAAAATTGTCTCATCGTGCAGAAGTACAAAAGAGCAATGAGAATATGCCAAATTACAACCAAACAGTGTAGGAACAAAATGGACATTGATGTTTAGAAGCAGGCACTTTTTTCTTGATATTACAATAATGTTGGAACACTCTTTGAACTGCTTTCATATCCTCCCCTCTGTAACAAATTAACCCTCTATACAGTCATTCACCTTGCATATTAAAGTCAAATATCACCAAAGTCTACGGTCTTTTCACATCCTCTTCTCTTTATATTCTACTAATTTTAATCTTCATAAGCCAAAATTTCTTGAAGCAGAATCTATTTCTTTAGTCCAAATCAAATCGACTTCGGCACGGTTGACTGTTGACTGCCCATCAATCCATCACCCCCACTCATATTCATATGCAGACATGTACAATATTTTTAGTGCTGTACCGTATATATTATACAATGTACATTGCAAATCACACATCCATTAGGCTCTCATGTGTCCTGCCTAATGCAAGCACTCTCAACTATGTTTCCTCATCTCCCAAATCCGGAGGTCACTGTGACGTGGTGCTTGGGTAGGCCTATGGGGTTACATACAACTACACTATAGGGTGGCACACACCTTGTATTAGAGTATGGTACTATGCAAATTCTGGTATCTAATTGGTAAGTGTCCATAAATACCATTTGTTTAAATGCATTCTAACAAGGCCTATTTGTTCTTTCCACAAAACAAAAAGAGCATAAAGAATTGTTGTACTCATATGACTCCATCAAGTAAATCACTTGAATTCCAGGCCTGGGTAGCTTTCATAAGTGTACCCCTTCAACCACTGGCACTTGTTTTCAACAAAAGCACTGACACATAAATATTTCTGCTTGGATATCCTACAGTCAGTTTGCTCATCTTATCCGTACGCTTCTTGTCTGAAATGTCAGCCTTGGTGACTATAGACCTATATTTACACACTGTATAACAAAACTTAAAAGTTTTACTGGCACTGTTTGATACACTACACTACAGTACTATCATTGCAACTCTGATTACTTGTAGGTACTTGCTATAGAAATGGTCAATTTCTCTCCCCCCCCCCCCCCCAAACAGTAGCCCAGCAGGGGTTGCACTTATCTTTTTTTAAACTAGCCAGGCGGACTACTTATAATCAATTTTGACACTGAAGCAATATTTTTGCTAGCCAGACGGACTAGTAACTTCAGAATTTTATGATTTTTAGCTAGTCCGACATGATTTTGGGTGGCCAATGGCCAACGGACCATCGCCAATTTTGAACCCTGCCCAACCAGATGCGGTGCGAAGTACAGCGACTGGGACCCTGGGCTGTGTATAGTTACCCAAACAGATGCACTTGGCCCTTGTTTGTTTTAAATCCTAGCTTTTTATTGATCCAGCTAGTCAACACTAAATTGCAAGATTTCAATTGATCCGTCCAAATTCCAGAACAGAACAACCTAAAAAAGCAAGGTCTATTCCACCCAAAGAGGTTCTCCAACCTCTTTGATTCCACCTCCCTGCTCAAAGAAGGTTTTAGACTAACCCCGGGGCGCTGTAGGCTCACACCAATATCAATAACGACACGTCTGTGTAGGGGTCACTGATACGGTTGATACGGTTGATTAGTTCTAACAGTTGGACTAAAATAGTGAAATCGTGGAGCACGTACCCTTGGGCCAACTCTTAACTTTCTTTAAGACCTGCAAAAGTAGAACTTCTACTAGGCCTAGAACCTCTAG
This sequence comes from Diadema setosum, assembly GCA_033980235.1. NCBI lineage: Eukaryota > Metazoa > Echinodermata > Echinoidea > Diadematoida > Diadematidae > Diadema > Diadema setosum. The sequence goes on from CM067070.1 coordinate 22,123,922, forward strand.
GCCCTACCTAGATGTAAACCCCTAGCTAGGTCTAGAAACTAGCCCAAATTACAAATAGGAAAGGCCTACAGACTATTTTATATACTAATATAGGCCTAACACAGGCCTAGACCACAGAGTCTAATCGAGTGATTAGGCTTATCAAAAATAAATTTACACATCAATTAAAAAATTCAGCAAGCTTTCGCGTCACATGGACAGTATCACTGCAAAATAACTAGCCCACATGTACAGGAGGGGAATGAGGCCAAGGGGGTAGGCCTAGGGCTATGTAAAATCTAGATGGTTCTAGACTAGAGTATAGACTGTAGGCTACGTAGGGCGCCTACATTGTGTAAGGCGTAGCGTAGGCCTAGCACCTATTCATCGCCATAGCACTAACCAGCACTCTAGGTCTCTACCGATAGCTTCTTATCCTGCTTGAAAGTAGCGGATTTGGATAATGAATCGATAATGAATAGCGTCTAGAGTACTTTCAGAAAGTCTAGTTGACATTGATTTTTTTTTTTAAAGCTAGCCTTTAGACATAAGAGCCCTGCCTCTGGCAGCAGAAAAAAAAAGAAAGAAAAGAAAAGGAGCTTGCCAATGCAAGAAAAAATGCTAACACAAAAAGCTATGTGTGGGACTATGATTGATGTACTGTGTGCCCAATGAGTGGTCGAGACGGCCACAACTCTGTCAGTTATAGGAAACACATTTTCCCATTTTTCAAGAAAATTCTTGTAAGAAGTAAGTCTAAGGAACTAGCTCTTTTAAATACATGACACAATGAGTAAATAATGGGATCAAAATCGACAATTTTTGTAACTTACTCTGTTTCGAATCCCCAACGATCGCACAGCAAACCTCCACCACAGGAGAGACACAACACATTGAGCTATATGGAGTATCTCTCATGCATGCAAAATGCATTGAAAAATGGGCAAATTGGCTAGGCTTGTCTTGCCAGTCGCTTTTATAAATACAAAGTACAGCAAGGGAGCTTGCAATTAATTGCATCTTGCAATTAATTGCAAGCTCCTTTCTTGCAACAGCAACTTGCGATTGATTGCAAGTTGCAATAGATCTATCTATTGCAAAGTTGCAATAGATATTTGCAATTAATTGCAACTCGACTTTCTTGCAACACCCCCTAAGAATGTAAAATCCGTTGCATAAAAACTCTGGTTGGGAGCTTCCAACCGGAATTTTGTGATTTCAACCGGAAAAAAAAAATCCGGTTGGAGTTTTATGCAAAGGGCCCCTGGGGGGACCCCGACAGCTACAGACACGCATATGCATACGTATACGCGGCCGGTGTCACAGTCGATCCGTTCCGGGTTCCGGGGGAACCGATATACTGGTCGAATCCAGTCGATTAGTTCCGCGGAACGAATATACCGCACAATAGGCCGTACGCAGAAACGTTCCGCAACCGCCGATCCTATCCGGGTTGTGCGAGTAGGCCTCATTAAAAACAAAATAATATCTGTGTATTGTGGATGCTGATACCAAACCAAAAAAATCGAAGAAAGCTATTTCTTCATTTTTTAAATGATATTAAGGACAAACCTATTTTTACGTTCTGATAATTTCCCTTTAAATGAATCATATTATAACCTCGTACAAGTAGCGCGAAGAGATGAATTACTGTAGGGCCTACAATGTATTAGCTAAATAGCATGCACAAATACGTACGAGTTGATCATCTGGAGCCGTTGCGCAAACAGTGTACGATTAGCCTTTATTTATAGACAAAACTTCAAAGAACAGTTCAACGAAAGAGCATGATAATACTATAGTTATAGGTCCTACATTTATAAGAGACTGCTTGAAGTGGGAAGGAAGAGAGAGGGAGGATTTGCTGATAGGGTTCCAGCAAGGATAAACATGTTTGTTTTTTTCGGTGAGCTTTGTTCTGATAAGAAAATTATTGTTCAGCTGTACTTCAAAACAAAAAAAGAATGTTGGTCTAATAGTCTGCAAACAAATTGTTAATGTGTATGCCGTGTATGCAAGGGACTAAATGGAGCTATGCATTTGGATTTCATTTCATTTATCTATTTTATTCTCATTTTTCTTTCAACAAAACATAACACAAAGTAAATCAAAAATGCAAACATAAGCAAGTATACATTACAAAGTATGACATTCAATGGTAATTAACAAACTAATAAAGATATGCACACATACTGGTTTTGCAAAGTTATGTTTGCAGGGTAAAAATGAGAACTAAGAGGTCCACTAAAAAGCGTTGGTTGTAGATTTTAGACCACTCTAAAATATCTTCAAAAATACTTATTATAATTACAAGTGCGTAATTATGCATAATGCAAAAAATAAGACAAAATGAAAGAAACAACAGAGACACAACAACGTGACATGACTAAACTGAGGGGAATATACGAATGAAAGGATTAGAGCAAAAACAAAATTAAAGGAAGGAGAGAGAGAGAGAGAGAGAGAGTGCCTACACGCTGAACAGGATAAACGGAAGAGGAGATTTATCGATTGATTACTTAAATTGTCCACTCTGGAAATTCTTTATACATTGGATATCGCAACAAAATTTACATTCAATACATCACAGGTACACCACAATCAGACATGTCATAGAGTACAAAATGAAACTCACTCACATTAACATACATTGACGTATGCACCATAATAACAATACATTAACCCGACACTTACAACTACATGTATACAAAAACTATTGATATACAGCTGTATACGAATTGAATTGAACTGAATTGAATTTATTTATTTATGGATACATGGATTAAAATTTCTTTATTTTAAGCTGTTGATGTAAAGCTATTATAACTCCAGATGAATAAAATTTTCCTTTGTTTACTTTTCTCCTTATTTTTCTCCTTCGCACTCTAAATCTCTTCTTTATTCTTTATTTTTTATTCTGTGTTGTTTTTTTCTCTCTTTGTTAGCCTACCGCTTTTACCCTTTTTACTTTTTATCTAAAAAGATGCCATTTTGGGGTACATTAAGCCATATTTCTGTCTGTTTCCTGTCGATTCATGTTATACATGTAGTTTATTATAGCTGTTTTTCATTTTCTTATCTCTTTCAATTTCTGTCTATCCCATCGACACTATTGGCTTCACACCTTTTACATGTGCATATAATATGTGTTTCCATTAAAAATGTATGTACATATATAAATGAAACTTAATGTTTACGAAGAGAAAATGTAACTTTTTTTTTATGGAACACCAGATTTCGGACATAGGTGCACTGTTTGGATATTCAAGTTATAGGGTATCACTAGAAGTCAGAAAATTTACGTGAGTTTGTGATATATGACCCCATATTTTGCATGCACTCTACGATGTACAGGCATGCTAACCCGGAAACATTACACTGCACATTACTTGAATATGAGACCATTCTGAAGCAAATAATTTTCACAGAACAAAAATGCACTCTTAAATGAATCCCCCAAGGATTGGAACAATCATCCCCCAGCATTCCCACTGATTCCCGATCATCAGTTACAAGCCATCCCCTTTTAACAGAAGATATTTTTTTGGGCCTCAGTCCCTATCATGGAGAGGGAAGACATTCAAGATTGAACGGATGGTACAGTATTGACTATAAGGTGGTGTTCAGAACAAACAAATAATGAGAAACCTGCAATACTAAACAGCATTAAATTCTTTTAGGAATTCAGAGTTCATTTTACACAAATTAGCTTAAAATTGCTGAGATATATGTAGCTACAGTGCGTACAAAAAAAGCAACAAGATTCAATTTCGAATTTGTGAAGATGGTGTTTACTTTACTCCAAAGTAAGTAGCAACATCATAAAGCCATATAATCTCCTCTTTCCAATGACATCTTATTTATTCTTACACGGTCACGGATGGCTGAGTTTCAGTTAGTGAGACCAGCATAAATCCTTTTTAATTCACTTTTTTTTTTAATGTTCAGACTGGTGAGACATACCTAGGGCCCTTCTTCTTTGAAAACAACCGCAACGAAAATGGATGCTTACAAATTTTAAATTAACATGTGATTCCTGAATTAATGGAAAATTTTCCTGTGCAACAAAGGGGTGTGTTCAGACGCCTATGATGGGCACAGGATAGCGCACCAGCCCATCGACTAGTTGCAGTAAGAAACAGATTGGCTGAGGTATTTGGAAATCGGGTGATTGCCTTGTATCATGGTGTGCAGCCATTGGCCACCAGAATCTCTGCATCTGACTTCTTGCAATTTTTCCCCCTTTGGGGTTATCTCAAGAGCAAAGTGTTCATTACCCTTCAACCTGACATTGCAACTCTGAGACAAAGAATCACTGAATTTGAAGCTCTACGCCATCAAGCCACAATGATTCGCAGAGTTGTGCGTGAGATGTAGAAAAGAGCTAATCTCTGTGTGGGAAGGAATGGTGGCCATGTTGAGGGGCATGGGATGTAATGTTAAAAAGAGATATCCGGAAAAACAATGGTAAGTTGTGGTTATTAAATTCATTATTCCATTAATTTGTTCAGTTAATTTCTGATAAGGTGCATTGATTCTTGCAGGGTCTAAACTTGGTCCCAAGTCCAATTTACCCATTGTCTAAAAAGAATGATTACTTAGCCATCCATGACCGTGTATGCATAAATAAGTATCATTTTGAAGAGGAGTATCATATGGTTTTAAGATGTTGCTACTCACTTTGGTGTAAAGTTAACACAATCTTCACAAATTTGAAATCAAATCTTGTTGCGTTTTTTTTTATTCGCATTGTATAAACAAAGAGACCCTAATTAAAGGATGGACCGACCTTATCTGCCCACTACACATGTCTTTTTTCAGTCCAAACCGATTTTGTATAATGTACTTTCAATTTCTCTTAGAATCGTACGCTCTCTATTTCAAATGTGCTTTCTAATTACAAGTCTTGCAAAACGTTAAATTTTCAATCGCCCATCTCAACCAAAACTATACTGTATCTCTTTAGAATACCTTTCCTGTTTGAAGTAATCTCTGTGTATAGATAGACCGCCTCCCCAATAGAGAGAAAAAAAAACCACACACACACACACTCATATGCACATACACACGGACACAACATATAATAAAGACAACTTAACACACAAAAACAACATTCATCGCGTCATTTTTAGTTGTTACAACTGAAAAAATAATGAACCAAACGAACATGCATGTATGACGTACTTGACGATCATATTGGTCGTTATATCGCACTAAAATGATTAGACTCTGTGCCCTGAAAATAGACATTAAAATGAAGGTGGACTATTTGAGCTCATAGTATGTTTAATATGAAGGTCCTTGTATTACAGTAGTTAACATGAAGCATGCCGAACATCCCAATTACAGTTACTCATTTGGTTATTCTGTTCAAAATGATTCAAATCAGAGAGAGGTTGGCATGTTCAACGTCACATCGTGCAGAACTCTACAGAGCAGAGTTCTGTGACTGTACCATGGCCACCATGACGACGAAAGAGATAAGGGAGGGGAAAAAAGGAATCGCTTTGTAGTCCGGGTTTCAAATTGGCAACTTTGTTCGGTTGGCTGGTCAGAGAGATTTGGAGAAGTTCATTGGCTGTAGAGGGAGATTGGAAGAGTACATTTCACTGAAGGGGTGTTTCCCCATTACCACTTTGTATACATTGTACGGTAGAGACCCGGAACGAATCGGCGGTGGGGGATCTTATCGGCGGTGAGGCAAAAATCCCGCCGATTGGATCTGGGGGATCTTATATACCGGCCACAGTCCGCCGATAAGTTCCGGCGGAACTTATCGACTGGCCGGAACGGATCGCCTGTGACACCGGCACGGCCACTGCACTGGCACCGTACCTTCCGACGCTGCACACACATGCACATAGTCACAATGACATGAAAATGTATACATACAAACTCGGTACAATCCTCACAAGCATTTGTACAGTACAATTCATGCGCTTAAAATATGAGATACGGGGGAAAATACGAACAATGTGCAAAATATGCGTAGAATATCACCGATTGTTCGCAAAAGATGTTGCCGCTGTCGCGTTCACGACGTACCGTGTGCGCTGTACATCACAGCCCATAGCAGGCGCAGGCCCGCGCGCCCATCCAACTACAGTTCGACTGCTTTGTGATGTGGGCCATTCCTTCTTGCCGAGCTCGCAGTGTGAAATGCGTGCATTATTACATACGCACTACAGAAGCTACAGCTGTACTCCAGGGGTCCGTTTCATGAAGCTATCACATAAAAGCTATCACATAAATCTTAAAATGGCCAAACCGCTCCTAAGCTAGGAGAGACTTTCACAGAGAAGTAAAAACCATTTCACGAAGTCTCTCCTAAGCTATGAGAGACTTTAATTTTTTCAATCGTCATGTTCGAGGGTAATACTAATTAACATATCATTAGCATATCATTAACGTTTTCTCCCTATTATGTTACATGCGGTGAGCACTCGCTACATAGACATAGCACGTATACACGCAGTGTATACAGCGCAGAGGCAACAGATCTACGACGGAGGCAGGATCCTAGAGGCTAAGTTGCATTCTACACCGCTACCAGTACATATTTCTATTAGTGAGTATATTTAAAGCTGTCGACAATTGAAGAGTAATGCATGTGGATTCATAATGTGATATTATTTGGATATATTTTTGTTCGAATCTTCTACAATTCTCCAAGGGCTAGCTAGATGTAGATCTAATCTTACCGGTAGTAGCGTTATCACAATAGTCCCACGTAGGCACATCGCCGTTTGTTTGAATGACTAAATGGCCAGCTGAGTTCACAATATGTAGTTTGTTACTTAACTTAGCATGGTAGGGTCTACTACAACTTCTACAACTTAAAGTATTAAATAGTGAAATGTTTGTGGGTTGATTGTTATGATAATTTTAGCGTGCAGATATTTCATGAGAGCAATTACCCGGTTTGTTCATGTGTGGGTGAATTGCAGGTAACTTAAGGCCTGAATAGTGAAGGGATCGAAGAAGAAACCGGAAATTTCGTAAGAATTGGTCTGCATTTTATTATTAATATTATTAGGCCTAGGCTATATTTTTGAAGACGTGTCTAACATTGAATAATTACACTGTCACTAGCTGTGTGGATAGTATTCAGAAGTGATACAAATTTTCCATTTTGTGTCAAATCGACAGGAAAAATCTGTTGGTGTTGTTTTTTTCAGTCTAGGAAAATCTAGGTTATTTTGTCCAACAGAATTATTGGCCTAGCCTAAGCCTAATGTTTTTTTAGGCCCTAACGTGAACTTACAGCGTTAGCATTTACACTACAGAGAACCAGCTGTACGTTACCTGTGTCATTGTTACGTTTACAAGTCCTAATGTTACTCTCTAACGTTACTATAGGTCTACAACAAAAACTTGTAAAATACTAGGGGTTAGGGGTTATAATAACAGCGACCAGCCCGAATGTGAAGCACTTTGTACAACTAACAGGGAGTGCCCTGGGGTGAGGGCAGGTAGTACTATCTGGAGAGTCCGACAGTGGTTAGACTAACTAGATCTAGTAGTAGTAGTAGGGCCTAGTAGTAGTACGTAGATCCAGGTCTACACAGAATATGGTTCAGACTTGAAAGCTATCTTCCACAATTCTAAGTGCATACAGCACTGTAATCGCAATGCATGTGTCACAATAAGATAGAGAATGATGTTTACCTAAATTCATTGGCATGGAACCTCTAGAATTCTACTGCTATACTACCAGGTGTCTATAGATCTAGAATCCAGTGGTAAAGTGATCCTGAGTAGCACCTACTGACCTAGATACTATACCTAACCAGTGTATACCAAAAGTATAACCAGACTAGACCCTTAGCCTTGGTATTCTTAAACATATTATCATTAACATAAGTAGGCCTATCACTCATCAGTAAGGAAGTTAATAGGTCTTCCAAATAGGGTTATCTATCTATGCAGTTAGTAGATTCTATAGGTCCATACTGCGATGCTAGTACCGCTTACACAACTTCTTTTAGCAATTTAATTGATGATGATGACATGACAACAGTTGATGATCAGAGTCAGACTGTGGCTGCATCTTAGGCTGTATCTGTGATCAACCCGAATGTGAAGCCACAGTACAGCTGGTCCTACCAGATCTTAGGTAGATGTAGATCTTGCAACGTGGATGCCTGTCGATAAGATCTAGAACCTCAAACTATAGGCTTACACATGTTGAATTGAGACAACTCAAATACTAGTAGTATGTCTTTTAATCATCCCCCCCAAAAAAAATAATAATATAAGGTCCTTTATATATTTAAACTGCAAAAACATGTGAACTGATTTCAAATTTCATGCAGATTCTAGATATTGTGTGTAAAATCTTGTATAATGAAACAACAGTTTGAAAACACACTTTCTATTTTGTATTCACATTTTTAATTATAATGTTAGATATGGAACATCAGTCAGACTGCTACAATCAGACTTCTGCATCTCATAAAGCCCAGAGTCAGTTGCTGAACTTCACTGAACACAGAACCAAACTGCTGAACTTCCATCTTCTCCACAGCTAGACTGCTACTGAACGTCGAGACTTATCTACCAGCATGGTCACCTTCAACAGAATGCAAGTATTTTAGCTTATAATACTATTTTAGCAGACAACATATCTGTATATTTTCAAATACTACAATTGCAACATTATTTACATTTGGACATCAAATTGTCTTTGGATTTTTAGTTGAATAGTGTTAGACAGGAAATATTGAAAACAATGTTTGCTGTAATGTCCATCTTGGTAATTGAAAACAAACATTCTTATCGAGTGAATAGTGACCCTTCTAGCAACAACTGTTTTTTGCATTTTTTTTTATTTCACTATCTGTAGAATATTACATACTGATCCAATTGAAAAGAGATAATTCATGGAGGGGGGGGGGGGGGGTACCTGCATGTCTACATGTATCAAGCTCCTGAAACAAACTTTAGCAGTCACGTTATCTTGATATTATAGGCCCTACTATGATTGTTTATTTACCCTCTCCCTTTTCTAGTATCAAAACAACCTCATGCTCTTAAAATGTTTGAAACAAGAATATTCGACATAGGTAATCATTTTAAACTGTGAAAAGTCCTATTTACAGCTTATGGATCAGTAGATACTAGTGAATTCAGTCTTTCAAAATCAATGGTAGGGCTTTTCAATTTGATTGCTATAGCTTGTTATAGCAAAGGCAAAGCACCCATCTCTAACATACTTTCTAATGTCCCATGTCCTGCACTATTGTTTTGTTTGTAAGATGTTAACTGTTCTTGTATATTGAATAAACTCCAAACAGCCAAGGACCAGACAACATGTGAACTTCATCCACTTCAGAGTTAAGGACTGGGGGCAAGATGCAAATGGAAAAGTCAAGTGACAGTGTCATGGATATTCCACCATCTTCATTTGGTGTGTTAAATGATTATTTTTAGCTATTGAAGCAAGTTGAGAAATCATGTTATCTTGATCATCTACAGTTGGCAGCAAAATTAGTCAACCCCTCTCTTGCATGTTGGACACTCTGGCATTAATGAATTACATTATAACTGAGATTATTTCTAAATCATACAAGTGGTGATCAGATAGTTTGCTACAAGTAAAAAACAGATCAGTAGCCTTTGATTTGCATATAGTTACAAACTTTGATCATTCATGTATAAAGAGATATGGTCCAGTGGGCACATTTACGGTCATTTTCAGTCCTTTCAGTGATCACTGAAATGCTTCGTTGAATATGGTTTCACTCAATGTTTTGATAGGTGACACAATATGATGGAATTTGATGTAGGATTCTTAATATTTGAATTGGCATTTTTCATTGTACAAAAATATTTAAATGAACTAATTTCTAGTGAAAGTTGCCACCATAGAGTTTGTACAGAGGTTTAGCCATGATATTAATAATTCAAAGTTTAAGTCATGTCAAAATGAATATAACCCAATGAAATGCTAAGATTTATGTATAGAATGGCAAGATACTATTTAAAATTCCATAAAAACAGAAGAAATTAATCGTTATCATCAGACCATAACACGTCATGCTTCAGTGATCACAGAAAGGTCTGAAATGACCATAATGTACTAATTTGACCTTATCTCTTCATGCATGAATGATCAAAGTTTCTAACTATATGCAAATAAAAGATTATTGATCAGGTAGGCATTTGTCATAAACTATCTGTTCACCATTTTGTGTATGATTTAGTAATTGTAATGTTATTTATTTTGCCATAGTGTCCATAATGCAAGGGGGTTTAATAATTCTGCTGCCAACTGAATAAAGTGAATGCTTGTTATTAATTTCCCCTCTCATTCATTACTGAAATTACCTCATACTCTTACAATTTGCTAACAGGGGCTCATTACATAGTGATTCAAACTTTGAAAACTGGCAATTACAACTTGTCGTTCACATAATATATCTTACAAAATTGATATTCATTAATGAACATTTTGTTGTTATTGCTTGTTTTGATAAAGATGTACACTCATCTCAAATATTTTCCAACTATCCCATTTGTGCATCCGATGTTTCTGTTTGTATGGTATTTAACTGTTCTTATATTTGCACACCCAAAGGCCTGAAGAGAGCTGAACCTCACCAAGCCCTTGGGACTGACAACTGCAGCTTAACTTCACCCAGGTCAGAGTCAGACTGCAATTAGACTACGAACTGTATAGCAGCATCTTATCTACAACAGAACACAGGTATGCATTTCTCAAATTAAACTTGAAAGTATAAAGAATTTTACAAAATAAACAACTTGAATAACAGTTGAAAAAAGGCAACCTCTGTTGATGACATATCAGTTACAAGTAATTCGGTCTTTCTTATTTTAGGAATTATTGTAGACTTGGTGGACAAACAATGTCACCTCTATATGTGAACTGTTCCACACGAGAAATGAAGAAATTAGTGCATTCATACACCCCAGTTGGGAGTTGATTTAATGTTTATGTCTATATCAGCCTCAATTGGGAATTCACTGAGTACGGCTCACAAGAGTTGATTAATGCACTGACATAGCAATGCAGCTGACTTGTTGCATAACCCATTGAATCATCTTTCTGTTTATTTTGGAACTCCCAGCTTGCCTGACATAAGTTACAATCCTTTCTAAAAAAAAAGTCAAATAAGTCTCTACTGACTACATGAATGAATGAATGACATTATGCGAGATGAGTGTTTTAAGTCACAATCACATTTTCATTTCGAGTCTGTGTCACACCTTTTTTGTTCGTCAGGAAGAATCCGATACACTAATTCTTGTGTATGACAACCCAGACGATTTTCTTTGTTGTTTTTTTTTCCTTGATGCTGTTAAACTGTTGCTAATATACTGTATATGAAATTGCTGACAAGCAGCTCTGTGTAATGATATGTGTGGTAGTCGTGTGTGTATTCATTCAACTGTACACCCACATGTTACCACTCTGTATAATGTCAGGGAGAGGGGATGTGATTTGCATGTCACAAAATTTCAGTATGTAACCAGTATTGTTTATTTTTCCATATTCTATTTCTTTTGTCCTTTCTTTCTTTTTTTCTTTCATATAGATTCTCAAGGCATGGAGCTTGCCAAAGGTGATGCAGACAGGTTGAATATAACATATGCTGGTTTTGACCGCTGTGGATTCAATCCTTCAAAAATTAATGGTATACAATGTATACATTTTTTTTTTGGGGGGGGGGGGGAGTGGCTGCATTAGATGTGAGGATCTGACATGTACCTGCAGCACTGTAATGAAAGTCATGAATGCAAATGTCATGGTGATTTTGTAATAGATCTTTATGACAAAAGCTTCTTGCACAACAAAAATTCCTAGAATGGAGTGCGAATATTATGTCTTTCAGGACATCATTTGGAAAATAAGAATAGGTCTATTGTCGCTAGACCTACACACATGATAGATTTTCAAATTTTATGCACTTGCTGCAAATGACATGAGTAATGTTACAGAACCTAACAACATCTTGATTGTTTTCTGTCTGCTTTTCTATTTTGTGTTCACATAATTGGCATGTTCAATTTCAACTTTATCTGATAATCCCTTCATTATTGTTGCTCTAGAGTTTTATATCCTGGTTTTTGTCCCATTTATTGCACAGAACATAGCTAGGTAAGATAGACTGCATACTTCAGACCTATTTGCTAGCTATGCTTTTGCAGAGTGTGTGCTTTCTTTCTAATATTCAAATACATAGGAGAGTCCATCTGAATTCAGTTGTACATCATTTTAAAACAGAGTGTGCTCTTTCAGAAACAGGATTGGCCCTTTTTTTTTTTGCAAGATACTAAGAAACCACTATTGAAGTGCTACAGAGCATTTGGATATTTGGATATCTCAAACATTTCAAAACCAATTTTCATCAAATAAACATTGAATTCTTCTTTGAATTAATGGTCTTTCATATTTCATAAGAGGTTTCTTATTATATCACCCCTCCTCCCCCCCCCCCCAAAAAAAAAGAGAAGAAATGTTAACAATCTGAAACCAGGTCTCAACCAAAACTTTACCAGCCCTTTAACCAGAAATCCATGTTTGGTGACTTTCTTTTGATATTGTGATACAGAGACACAATTGCAGTGTTAGATATGAAGCTGCAATCAGACTATTGCAGTCTGACTGCTGAATTTCACTGAGTTTTGTCATAGACGAGTCCATAGGTGATGGCATAAGTGCTTTGCCAGGTACATGTATTAACCAAACCAGAAATGAGAAAAATCCCCCTTCAAAAGAAAAAGCAAAAACATTACAATACAAAACAGAACAGAACAATTAAGCGTGTAAACGATTCAGTGAAAAGCAAATGGGTGAATTGAAGCACTCTGAAAAAAAAAAAGATTTATGGGCCTTGTAAAGTGTAAGAAAGCATTTTAAAATGGATAAATGCAAATTCTGTATCAGTCAGCACATAAGAGTCTGATTTCTGATCTTTGATGATTAAAAGCTATTGTGTAGTAGACAAGGTCATTATAAGTAGTATTAATATCATTATTGATATTCTGATATAGGGAACCTTAGAGTGCAAAGAAGGTGGATTGCAACACATATTATTTTATGCTTACAAAATATTTGCAATGATAGCATTGTGTGAAGTTCAGCTGCTTTCATAATTTGATTAATAAACCATGAAAATAATACAAATGACTATGAAAAATCTGTTGATGTATAAGTGATCCAAACATAAATACGTCAGTGAACATTGCAGTGCATTGTTTTTATGCCTCCGCCACAAAGTGGTGCCGGAGGCATTATGTTTTCGGGTTGTCCGCCCATCTGTCCTTCTGTCCGTCCGTCCGTTCTTCCGTCCGTCCGTCCTTCTGTCCGTCCGTAATGAATTTTGTGGCAAGCGTAACTAAAAAACATTTTGAGGTACCTAATGAAACTTGGCATGTATGTGTATTAGGGGGCGAAGTTGTGCCTATCAACTTTTTGGTGCACATGCTCAAGGTCAAAGGTCAAAAGGTCAAGGTCAAATACATAAAATTTAACTATTTCCACCATATCTCTGCAATGCCTGAAGATATTTTCTTGAAACTTAGTGTATTCATGTATTACCCAATTAAGATTCTCTGGTAAAGTCTGTGGTCATGAGGTCAAAGGTCAAAGGTCAAAAGGTCAATTAAAAATAGTAAAACTTCACTTTTTTCTGCGTACCTTGGAAATTGTTCGAGTTATCTTCATGGAACATACATGTACTGACTGACAGTGATTATCTAGACAATTTTGGGTTCATGGGGTCAAAGGTCAGGAGTCAATAGGTCAGCAGGATTATTTGTTTACACTTGGTGTATGCATGTATAACCTAATAGAGATTCTCTGGAAAGATCTTCTTTTTTTTTTTTGCCTCAAAGGTCAAAAGGTCAAAGATCAAGTGAAAGTGCTGAACTAAGTTTTTCCTCCATGTCACGGAAGTGGCTCAAGTTATTTTTAAACTTTCTACATATTTATGCATGTTCTGCCTGACAGTGATTATCTTATGAATTTTAGGGTCAAAGGCCAGATGAAAATGGTAACAATTTACTATTCAATACAGAAATTGAACTTTTTCTCCATACCTTTGAAATTACTCAATGCATAAACGTATGAATTGGTCAAAGTGACGTTAAAGTCCTGAAATCCCAAATACATGCTCTCCTATTCATCCAATTAAACCTAGGTCAAGGAAGGTGAACATTCAACACATTTGTGACAAACTTGTCATTTTAATATTTTGCCATCTTTGTGAAAATGTAATCAAACATTGTCCACATGCACTATCTAGACCTATTAGGAGAATCATGCATCATGGCGGAGGCATACCAGTCGCCATAGCGACATTTCTAGTTTTTATTATTTCCAGGCATGTGACGGCAACATTTATGTAACCCAGTTAGAAATTATGTCTATGCGGGCAATTATTATTTGATTAGAAAGATAAAATCAAGCATAGCTTATAATTGTAGAAATCAAGTAGAATGTAATACCAGAAAATACTGTGAGTGATAAGAATTTCACAAGGACTCTTACCAGTATCACCAATGTGGTTGTGATAATTGTGCTGTGATTATGATGACATTGAATAATGAAATAATGTTTTCAAGATCAGATTTTCTAATGAATCAGGCAACTAGAATGAAATATATGAAATAGTTTGTGCAGTTACATAATCTGTCACATGACATGTAGTTAAATTGTGAGGAATTGATATTAATGAGTATGAAATTGATAGCAGTGAATGAATTGAATACAGTGTAATTGAATCATTGCTGGCCTACACTGCCTCTTTCAATGAAATGTTTTCCCATTGTGGCAATTGATGAGTGAAATCAAATCCAAGTACGAAACAAAAAATACCTGCTGAAATTAGAAGTATCATTGTGATTTTTACTCCCACCTCCAACTGAGGGAGTTCGTTCAACCAGCGCTAACTTTGTATGGTTTTATAAAAAAAAAAAAATAAAAAAAGCTGTTCCATGGCAATGCATTGTTCAACATTGAATAAAGTGTTTTCTTAATTCAAAAAATCTGTTTGTCACATGTGTCATATATGTATTGCAAGTCAAGTGCTCAACTAAAACTGAGTAAATTAAATGAATAAACTGGAAAGTCCTATGATTTTCACAAATGATGTTACCATGGCAACACACTGTTCAGTATTAACGAAAGATGAATATACACAAGTACATAGTATAACTTTCACATGTTTCAAATTTCAAGTCAAATGCTCAAAAGCTTAGGAAGTTAGCTGAATCCACAATATTTTTGAATGATTTTCATTCAAAATAATCTGTTACCATGGCAACACATTGTGTGAAAAAAACAAAGAAGAAATTTGCACATCAGTCTATGTACTTTAGCAGTCTCATGTGCCAGATTTCAAGTAAAATGCTCAAATATTGAAGTAGTAAACTGAATCTACACCTTTTTTTATTATATTCATTGAAAATGCTGTTACCATAGCAACACAATGTTCTATATCTGTGAAAGATGAAGTTTGCACAACTATACATATCATGGTGGTCACATGTACCAAATTTCAAACAAAATGCTCAAAAGCTGAGAGATAGCAGAATCCACAATATTTTTGTATGATTTTCATTCAAAGTCTGCTGTTACCATGGCAACGCATTGTTCAACAATGGCGAAAGATGAAGTTTGCACATCTACGCACTATGCCGGTCACATGTGTGCCAAATTTCATGTCATATGCACAAAGATTGACAAATTTAGCGAATTCACAATTTTTGTATGCTTTTAAGTGAAAAAATGTTTTTACCATGGCAACAGATTGTTCAACATCAACCAAAGATTAGTTTTGCACATCTACATACTGTAATGGTCATGTGCCAAATTTTTGGTCAAATGTTAAAAGAATTTTAAGGAAGTTAGGTCAATTCACATATTTCTTTGTGTGATTGGTATAGAAAAACTTGTTGCCATGGCAACAGATTTTTTTCACACCACACATGAAAAAAGTGTTTTGCACAACTACATATGTGACCCTGCACCTCAAAACAAACAAAAAATCGCCAGACATGAATTTTTAGTTAAGACCATACTCTGAAAGAGCAGACTTTAAGCTTTAAAATGATGTATAACTCAAATCAAATGGACTCTCCTAACCTATCTAAATATTGGAAAGAAAGCACAAACTCAGGAAAAGTGTGAACTGAGAAAAAGAGGCTCTGAAGTACAGTGTCTATTCAAGCGTTTAATATTTACCAAACCGTGCTGGCTGTGCGATGAATGGGACAAAAAACAGGAAGTTAACCACCAGAGTAACAACAATGAAGGGGTTATCAGATTAAACTGAAATTTAGCATGCCTCATTAACACATTCTGTTCATAATTAATGACAACTTTCAAAGCAGTAGTACTAGCCGTTCAAAAGTTATTAGAGTTGAAAGTGAAGAGTGTGGACAAGGTTTTTCAGAAATGAAAAAGGGATTCTAAAGACACACCTAATCACACTATTCTACCAAAAATGTTCGAGATAAACTGCTAAAAATACACACTTTCCTGCCTGTTTTATGATACCAAATGTTAGCATAATGTAAAAGAAGACCTGGTCTTTCAGAAAATATGAAAAAGTCAAGTTCGGCTAGGTTGACCCATTTCACTTATTTTCAGTCCTCACGCAAAATCAGTGTGTGCGACTTTATGTTCGTTTTGAGGTGCACGGTCACATATTACATTTATCTGATTCTATGCAGAATTTCAACTGCATTGCTTTAAAACTGAGGGCAGTAGTTCAATCCACAACAATTTGTATGTTTTTGTGAAAATTTGCCATTGCCATTCATGACAACGTATTATGCGATATCAGCGAAAAAGATATCTTGCATATCTACCTTTGACAGTGGTCACACATGCCAAATTTAGGGTCAATTACTCCAAAATGAGACAAAAGTTTGATACAATGGCTCTCTCAAAAAGCTATCACATAAACTTAGGAGTGCTCCTGACCACTCCTAGATTTATGTGATAGCTTTGCCAAGTTAGGAGAGACTTTATGTGCTAGCTTTGTTCATGAAATGGTTTCTAGAAAAAGTCTCTCCTAAGTCCGAGTTTATGTGATAGCTTTATGCGATAGCTTTTTCATGAAACGGTTTTTAGCAAAGTCTCTCCTAAGTATGACTTAGGAGAGAGAAAGTCTCTCCTAAGACTTTCATGAAACGGACCCCAGCTAAATAGAGGACGCAAGGCGTAAAGACATCACGATTGGTAGGTGAATTGTCGATTTTTTTTCGGCGGCCGAAAAAATAGTAAATATCAAAAAAGTCGATGCGGCAACTGAAAATCGATGCGGGCGGGGAGCGGGCTGGGACGAGAATTATGAATTTCTTGGTATTTTCAGCGCCATTTTGAAAATAGTAAATAGTAAAAAAATCGATGCGGCGGCCAAAATCGATGCGCGCGAGGACGAGAAACTGGTTTCTTTTTTACTTGGCCTTACTAATTAGGCCTAGAATATCTATTTAGACCCAAATGTGCATCTCACACGTATTGTTAGCGCTAGTAGTAGTATAGTATTGTCAATAATACCAGAATGTAACAAGTTAGTCGTACTCGTACTAAGTCGTAGAACTAGCGATAGGTTCTAGACTGAGTAGTCTAGTTTAAATAGATCTAGGCCCTAGTAGATCTAGCTCAAATCTAACGTTAACTGTTACTAGTGTTAGTTGCCTTGGTTTTAAAATCACAGCGCAACGGTGTTAAAATAACACCCCTGCCCCTGTTCGTGTGTCTTTTCTTTATGCTAAAATTCAGAGTATTTTCTTTACAAGTTTGTCAAATCTGAGGCAAATTGTGACTAGTAACGTTAGAACCTGCAGTGATACTCGGCCGTGTTGGAGACACCCAACTATACCAACGTTAGATAAAATATTAATAGCTGCAGCATGCATGCAAAACATAAAAGTCATGGCCACATTACCGTACGGTACACGTGTGTGTCAAACTGGTATGGTAGGGGTCCAACCCACCGACCGGGTCCATAACGACCGGCCGCGCATTATAATGGCATTGCGCGTACAGAAAGAAAATGTACGCATGGGACTACGCGCAACGGTGTTCGATTCTTCACTGGGCTACGCTACCGAGTAAAATGTGGCGAAAACAACTAAGTATTCCCTCTAAATTACCGAAATTTAGCAAAATCCAAGGTTTATCGTGTAACTACATATCTAACTAGGCCTACCTTTGCTGACTCGTTGTTAGATGTAGAGTATCCTTCCGTAATAAATTTGACGATTTTGACCGCAAAATTGTCACCGCCGCTTGTACGATCGTGCACACACGTTACACATACACATGACATAAACATTTTGTCGCCCGCTACGACCGTACGACACTACGAGTTGATGCAGAAACGAGAAATGAATGTGAAAAAACAAACCGACTCATCTCATTTATTTCAATTACGATGAAAAGTTTCCTAATGAAAATCAAGTGAAATTCATCAAACAGTCCTTCAAAAGTAATATCGAAGGATTCAAAATATATTCAAATATTATTGGGGAAAAAAATCACGACTAGAAAAAAACAGCAGCTTGTCGAAAAAACGCGTTTAAGTACGCTTTATACGTATTGTCAATAGAGGGCGGGGTGGTCGGTCGATATGAGCCCGGCAACTGAGTTCGGAAAAAATGACACCCCACGCGTTCGAAGCCGCCATCTAGAGCGCGTACCTCAGATCGCATTTACAGTGCGCGCTTGTGAATCCGGAGTATTTTCTCCACACGTGAGTAAAATTTCAGGCAAATTGTGTGATTTTTCACGTTTCTGTTGATAGAAAAACGTTAGGTGTCCGATATTATGGACACCCAACCATACGTGGTGATTGTCTTCCGGGTCAGTATCGGATTATTGAACCTGGCGTGTTTCTACAGCGCTGACACTGGAAACTACCCCGGAAAGAACTACCTCATTAGACGGTTAAGTTAAGCGGAATCGGTATCGGAATCTGCATCGGAAAGAAACCGTTACTGGTGTGTTTCTACAGCCCCCTCTATCGGATACAATCCGATAGACCCGGAATTTGGAGTTCTGTAGAAACACGCTGATTTGGTGCGCGCACCACGCGACACTGAAGGGAAAGTGCGTTGCACTGTGTACTATCAATGACCTAGTTCTTCTCAGGTGATGCAGAGACTCCAACTCTCCCGTTTTCAACGGGAGATCTCCCGCCGAAAACTCATTTTTGCAAAACCTCCCGTTCTCCCGCTTATGATTTAATTTCTCCCGCCCTGGCTCTGTGTCTCCCGTTGGAAAGGATTTCTTACCGTAACTTATTGCTATTGTATGTTGAAAAAAATAAGCCTTAGATAGCACCAGAGAGCATCTAGAACCCTGAGAATTTTGCGCTTCGCACACATCAACTTGGAATCTCCCGTTTGCTAGGGGTTTCAGGCGGAAGAATCTCCAGATCAGAAGGTGCTTTGGGTTGGAGTCTCTGGTGATGTGATGGGCAAAATTACGCTTTATCACGTGATCAGCTCTTGACCAATCCTACAGCAAGATTCTTTGTATGTGGAATATAATTGCGTTTATCAACTCTTCGCGAACACGATAACTGGCCTGTCACTGCAGAGCTGCATTGCGCAATTCAAACCGAGGAGAAGAGGTCATAATCAAGGCGTGCATTGTTCGGAACTGCAGTACAATACTACAAAGCCGTTTCAAAACAGCTTTGCGTTTATCAACTTCAAAAGGCTTTTACAAACAGGTTTCTGAAAACCTGTTGAGAAAACCCGTTTGGAAAGCCACAAATTTGCGGTTTTCGAAAAGGCTTTCAGAAAGGGCTTTCAAAACAGCTTTGCGTTTATCAACTCGTAAAAAAATCCTTGAAAGCTGTTTGGAAAACCTGTTTCAGCCGAGAAAAAGAGTTGATAAAAGCACCCTAAGTTGTCAACAACTTCCAACTTCTCCCCCCGGAAAAAAAAAGAAACAGGTAGCTGCAGCTTCTATGTTCATGATGGATATTTAAAAGATATATATTTGAAGAATTTGTTTGCAAAAACCGATAAGTCCATATCTGCCAAATGGAGATATTTGCGATTAAAGGTCAAGAAAAATAAAGAAAAAAATAAGAAAATTTTTGCTTCTTTTGACCATAACTTCAAAAATGTACCTCTATATGTAGTGACCAATATATCGTTTAAAAGGTATTACTTTGTACTTTATAACAGCGACCGTACTTCAAAATCTTCAAAAATGGACTTATCGGTTTTTGCGAACAAACTCTTCATTTGTTAACAGCCATTTCAAATAAACAGATACTTACATTGAATAGTATCATGTTAACATCGTTCTTGGTTTGGACTTGGGTTTGGCATAGCGGTTATTTCTTTTATTCGCCAGATCTGTGAGATGTTTAACTTTTTTTTTTCATTCGAAGGTTGTATGTCATGTGTATTAGTAAACGAATGATTGATTTGATACTAGCCTTTACATTCGTACATACTGAGTACACAATCTCAACCCCAACAAGCCATAACAAAATTCCCGAAAGACGTACAGTCGCTTGACAAGTATTATGTTCACACAGTCATGTTTCCTTTCAATAATCGAAAAATACTAGTCACCTCTCGCTATACACCAACAACCCCCACGTAGAAAGCAACAATGCATGTTACGAAACCCTGGGAAAACGTTCCAACCCCCACCGTAACAATCTAATTAGATTACCTGAACACGATTCAAATTGCCGGGTTTTTTTACGTTTACTTCATAAGGCCTTGTCACACCTTTTCGGGCAAGCCTTGAGTCTCACTTGAGGGGAACAGTTTTCGATCCCCGTTGTTTTATAGGATCTTTCTGTCGAGCTACAAATTTGTCTGAGAAGAGATATCTAAGGTTTTTTTTTTTCTTATTTTCATACATTTATAGTATCATTTCGCAGACATTATGCAAATTAGGGACTATTCGCACGGCTAGAAAAGGCCTCTTTCAAAGGAAAAGGTCCATTTGAAGCAAGCAACATGTGTGCCAAATAGGACATCATTCTGTACAATAAAATGCAGCGATCAACCCATTTTTTTTTTTCACCTTTAACGAGTCAACTACAATTCCGCGATAAGTTTCATGCTCCCTTCAATAATCGAACAATACTCGTCACGGCTGACGTCACCTCTCTCTATCACACAAACATCCCCCATGGAGAAAGCAGCAATGCATGTCGCGAAATACTGGGGAAAAAACTTAACGTGCTTCTCCACCTATCATTGGTGTATTAGACTACTCGAACTCACGCTATTAAGAACTTATCATCTTCAGTTCAATAGCAACAAAACTGATTGATTGATTAATGAAAGGAACATTATACAACCCCTCCAGACTCTGCAATGAACAGATTCATGTTGTTGCGTTATAATAGTGGATTAGTACCCTACCACACCACAGAATACTGGCAATTAAGTGACTTACACAATCATTTATGGTTCCTACATATCAATTGTTATATCTAATAATTCAAATTTCTCTCCCAAAGGAGCCTGAACAGAACAAATTCCCCAAAACATTCAACAGTCTCCAACCAGCAAACAAACTCGTTTTCGAATTCAGAAGCACACTTCCCAAATTATAGTCAACCACACCTTCAAACATGTAAAACAGAGACATAACATTTTTGATTTTTATTACTACAAAGAAAACCACATACACATATTCATACACAACAAGCTCCTAACATCCGGACACACTCCAAATAGTATACTCCGCAATACCGTCAAGCATGCACTACTCGAAGAAAAGAAAACAATCTTGAAGAAGACAGTGAAAAAAAATCTTTCGCAACCTGAAACATGTACCCATCCCACACCTCACAACTCGTTAATGAAAGGCATCAACTAAAATAAATCCTTAAGAATTACTCCATCAGTTAGTTTACCAAGAAAAGACGGGCACTCAATTCAAACTGCTTTGAAGAATGGAGATTCTTTTTTCTCAGACCATCCCTCATTTCACTTCAGGCGTAATTACACCCTTTAGGACCCGCTTGTATGCGCCAAAGACCCTCTACCGAACAATGATATCTTCGTCAACATGGCCAATTCCACATATGCAAAAATACTGTACTACTACAGCACACACTTACCAACAAAAAAGTAAGACACGATTTAATTCATTTTATTTTGAATTAATCACTTCGATTCCATACGATTCCATCGGTTCATTTCCAACAAAATTTCACTTGCGATCAAGCATATTTAGGCCCAGCATTTGCAGTAAACATCTCAAATTTTCGACTTGTTTTGAAAAAAACAAACGAAACAAAAGCACACAAACAATCCCACTGATGCGTATGTGGATAGCCATTGGCATGATTGGTTGCTACGACACAAGCGAAACTCCCCGAATGGTTGCTATGGACAACATTTTCTATCACGAGCGATGAGGTGTCGTCTGACAAAAGAAGCAAGCTCCACCGCCACTGTCAGTTTGCGCCACTGGAGGCGCCAATACGAGTTCAATTTTCGTATATTCGTTACCATCGAATTACCTTTATACGTTTCTCTAGCATAGTCGTACAAGGTATGATTTCCTGCTGCCTTGCATTAGTTAAATTTGTTCACACGAAAAACTGCCATTGTTACATTGAAAAAAAAATGGAGAAAAATTCGAGCAAGGAAAAAATGATGGGCAATACATTTTTTTTTCTCAAACGTTGAGTTATTCATGTTAAACCTTCCTTTCTGACTAAAGAATTTCCCTTTATCACTAACATAAAAATACCATTGTTAAGTGATGATACATGAGCACACTACATTTTGTACCTTTCTATCACTTTCAGTGGAAATCGATCTCTAAAACTACGCGTCATACTTAGCCTCAAAATCGAAAAGTAACACATTCCTAAAATGTGTAAATTTTTATTTGGAAGAATTAAACTTACCGGATATGCCAAGGAGCAATACCAAGAAAGTGCCAGCAGCTAGATTAAGAAACATTTTGCAGTCTACTGCTGATTAGATACTACAGTATTGATCAAACGCATGCGATTTGAGATATGAGGGCACACTACTCTGAGGAAGCAGTGCGATTCAACAGCGGAGTACGTCACAATATCAATACCCTTAACATCTCATACCGCTCAGCCACACATACACACACACACGCGCGCGCGCGCGCACACGGACACACACGAATTGATGTCTTCACTAAATAATAGTGCAAAGTCCTCGGAGTGAAATGGCTCACTCTAAGCTACTGAGTATTCGATATTGAACAATAGTCATCCGAAGCCGAGTAGGTAGGCTAATATTTATGATCAATGAATTGTAATTGTTATTTTACATACTGTCTGAAGTAGATAAGCGCGATTACAGATCACGACTCATTGATCACGAATAACGAATACACTGTGTGCATTTCACACACACACACACACACACAGACATATCTATATATCTATATATATGTATAGATAATCAAATTGGTATATGTGTATATATATATATGTATATATATTATATATATATATATATATATATATATATATATATATAATCAAATTGGTATATGTATATTATAATGTTATCATGCTTTTTATCCAAATTACCCAAAACTATCATTTATTCCGCATCTCCCCCTTATGACTGGGAATAGCATTATACATATAGGCCTATGTATATATATATATATATATATATATGAAGAGTTTGTTTGCAAAAACCGATAAGTCCATATTTGCCAAATGGAGATATTTGCCATTAAAGGTCAAGAAAAATAAAGAGAATAATAAGAAAATTTTTGCTTCTTTTGACCATAACTTAAAAAATATACCTTTATATGTAGTGACCAATATATCATTTAGAAGGTATTATTTTGTACTTTATGACAGAGATCGTACTTCAAAATCTTCAAAAATGGACTTATCGGTTTTTGCCAACAAACCCTTCATATATACATACAGTGTATATATATGATTACATAATGCCTATGAAGGGTCGACACTGACTTACATGACTTATCTAATATCTTACAATTCTAAATTGTGGTGTTCCAAAAACAAAATGGCCGCCAAAACGTAACCTTTTGAGAAATTAATTTTTGGTGGCCCAGGGCCATCGGGTAACAGCCCCTGTCCAGCGCGAAATAATGTGGGATTCTACACTTAATATTACTACATAAACCGTCATTGCAACATTGCAAAACTTGACATTTCGTCACATACTGAAAAAAAAAAGACTAATGTAATCGGTGTTTTCTGTAAAGAAAGAAGAAAAAAATGCAGCAGATTTTTATTGCTTTTTTGACAGCTATACAAACGATTTCAAACAAACATTCTACGCTCAATTCTAAGATGATAACACCAATAACTTCATTATGATTCCTACGTTAATTATCTTACCACTTCAATTAAATAACTAAATGAAAGAAAGAAAAAAATGACTCAACAATTTCGATGAAAGAAGTGTCATTTAAAAAGATAAGATTTCGAAATTCAGCCTCTGAACATTGTCATCTTGTATGATAGATGTTGCATGCTAATGATTACCTTGTTTAAAATATTCTGCATTCGATTGCATGAAAATGACCTATCTCGAAACAAGCAGAAAAAAAACAACACGGAAGAAAATAACAATTTGAAAATAGAAAACTAATGTACATTAATGGTACTTAAATCTGAAAACCTGCATTACTTACAGAATACTATAATCCGTGTTCCTCTGACCTATCTCGTTTTCATATCTTTTTACATAATACAGTGTAACATCACTATAATATCTGTGTACGTATTATGTGCATAAGTTAATTATGTGCAAATATGGCGTACATTTAATTCAATTAAATTCATTTTCTATCTTCCAATTTCACAAATTACAAGGAATTCATTGCGGTATATTTTTTCCATATCTAAGTGATAGTGCTTAAAAGAACTGTCGAGAAATAGAACACCGTTATTAAATAATTGGGCATTAAATATTCTAAGTGTTATGAATGTACTGTTGTTTACTGATGATATTAATTCATTTTCTAAACATGAAAATGTTGCATGATTGGCTACAATTATCAATATGGAATTGTGTAAAGTTAGTAATTGGATAAGTGCAAATAAGTTACAATTGAATTATGAAAAGACGCATAAGATGGTTTTAACTCTCGTAAGGAAGATATAAGTACATTGAGGGTAGTTTTAGGATGGCCATGTACACTATAGTACCAAATGTCTGAAGAAAACTAAATTCATAGGTATTACTGTTGACTGTGATCTGAAATGGAAGACACATGTGTATGTAATATTGTTAAAGATATCTAAGATCATCGTAGTTATCAGTAAATTAAAAACATGTTTGCCAAAATGTATTCTTTAAAATATGTAAACAAATCATTAATTCTTCCTCATGTGTTATATAGTGTCATTGTTTGGGGTGCTTGTAGTAAGTATTTATTGCATCATATTTTTCTATTACAGAAAAGAGCGGTACGTATATCATTTCAAAGTCTATGATAGCCATACAAAGCCATTGTGTTTTTAATTGAATAAACTGCCAGTATTTTTACTTTATGATTATCAAGAGATATGTTTCATGCATTCATATACATATGATATTTTACCAGCAGTATTTGATTTTTTTTTTTTTTTTGTGCGTGCGAAATAGGTAAATTCACAATTATAATACAGGATGTGCAACTGATTTTCCAGGTCTTGTAACCTCTTCCCGTTCGGTTGCTGCGCTTTTATGATTATCATGTTTCTGAATCGTTTGATTATTTTCACTATGAAAATTGTGATACAATCACAGAATAACTCAAATTTCCATATTAAATTGTTTTCTTCAACTTTAGTTACAAATTATTTGTTTTTTATACAAAGATTACTTTTACACATTTCAAGCACAAATTTCTTATACTTAGTAAGAATTTAACCAACATATTGTGTTTTTTCAAAGTATTTCACTATTAAATACCATGTACGTGGTCGTTGCCAATATCAGAAACCAAAGGTTCCCTTATCACGTGGCCCGGGAGACACCCCATATTTTGTTTAAAGGCCTGTAATGTCTGTCTTTATGTTTATCTACTAAGTGGAGTCACACCATGGAGCGATAAACCCACTTTTTAACAGTGATGACCACTACATTATATTATTTCTCAAGCACATGATTCATAAACTTTCCCGATGATCAATCACATGTAAGTGGTGTCAATTTCTTGTCTTGTGAATTCTCTCACGAGTGACGGGTATCTGGTCTCGTAGAAGACGGTCTGTGAGTCTACGTAACCTTGGTCAGAAAGCAAATCCCTCCTACTATGAACTTCCTCCTGGAAAGACATGTAGGGGGAAGTGGCGCGGACATGTGATGACGTCATTGGCATGTATTTATCCCGGTTGGGGTCCATCGCCTGCTCCCTTATTTCAGCGTATTCCTCGTCATTGTCCATTGTCTGTAACATGAAGAGTTTGGAGATGTGCGCATGTCAAGTTTGAGTGCTGATATGTCAAGCCTAGCATTCACACGTTCTGATATTGCTTAATTTGAAACTTTACAGCTTGGGAAATCAAACTGGTTGTCCCAGGTACCTACCACGTATTCTATGAGAGAGAATTTATTTCAAGGTTTTGTTCTCCTGCTCATTCTGGAGCACTTTCAGTCCTTAAAACTGAAGAAAATATTAAGTGAAAGGAATTTGGTTTCTTGAAATGAAACCTAAAGATGCTCCTAAAGGTAGAATACAA
Organism: Diadema setosum; assembly: GCA_033980235.1. NCBI lineage: Eukaryota > Metazoa > Echinodermata > Echinoidea > Diadematoida > Diadematidae > Diadema > Diadema setosum. Next base: position 22,150,573 of record CM067070.1, read on the forward strand.
AATTGACTCTTTGAGTGGTCAACATGAAATTAAATGTTTTCACGATTATTCTATTCAAGAATCTTTATCCTCCCTTTATGAAAAGGAAAAAGGTAAATATTTTGATGAGGCGAATACTATAGTTACAGCTATCATCCAAGTCAATTAACCGTACGAATGACATGGTTACTGATTTAAGTGCTTTCAATAACAATGAATACATAATTATGCATTTTGATTTACAACGTGTTTCCAATGAATTAAACTCATTTGAACATCTCCTTTCTTCTCGAGTTGATCTGTCCTTATTCCGTCATTGGAATATCTAGAACCAGGTTCCATGTTAATACCCCTGATATAAACAATAATACAGTTTATGAAATATTTCATGTTGATAGTAGCAAATTTCAATTCAATTTGATTTAATTTGTTTTCATTCTTTTTTTCCAACAAAACATATTACATAATATATCTGGAATTACATCATAAACATAAATATTCGACTTTGCAAAAGATAAATGATTCAGATACACAAAAGGATGCATACTAGCAAAAAAAAAAGGTACAAAGTTATGCTTCAGTTGAGAAAAAAAAAACAAAGAACTGAGAGGTCCACTATTTAAAAAAGTAAGCGTGTATGTTGTGAACTACTCAAAGAAAGAACAAACTTACGAATTACTTATTTACAAACACTTATCGCAAATATAATTAACGACAGAACGGAACAAAACAGGAGAAACATAAAAACATGACACGACCTGACAGAATAGATGGAAAGAATGGAAGGACAGAAAGGAAAAAAGAGAATGCCTACACCCTGAAAATGGAACGAGAGGGGGGTGGGATTGAGGATGTGCAGCTGTGGAAAGATTGTGACGTCTGCTTCATTACGTAATAATGAATTCAGTGATCGATTGATTGGTGGATGGAGGATGAACACTGAGGATGATGAGATCTAACTAATAAAGAAAACAATCAGGAAGGATTTAACAGAAAGACTTTCAACTTGCGCTGAAAAGAATGCAAAGGTGGGGATTTTTTTTTATTTCACAGCTTAATGAATTTCAAAATCTAGGACCGGTGTACATAGATGTATTCTGAGCTAATAAAGTTCTCAGGAGGGGTAAATGAAACTCATAAGATTGCCTAGTGGGATAATTATGGGGGGAAATGGTTCCGTGGGAACATTGAATTGAAATGCATGTACTGGGAAGTGCATTTGCATTGTAATTTAACATAAACTGACCGTGTTGAAAAAGGTACAAATCTCCAATTTTCAAAATCTTATATCTATTAATGGCTCTGAATGCGAACGTGGCGGGACGCCACAAATAATACGGAGTGCCTTTTTTGCAGTAACAATAATTTGTCTAGTAAAATTTGATGGGCACTTTCCCATGCTAAAAGTCAGTAATTAAGATAAGGTAAAATCAGACAAAAATACAATATCAACAAAGAGGGCAATGGAATATGAGACTTGAGTCTGTTTATAATACCAATATTATGTGAAATTATTGTACTAATGTTAATAATTTGCGGCCTCCACGAAAGTTTTTTCGTCCACCATGATACCAAGGAATTTCAGATGAGATACACGTTCTAGCAGAGTGTCATCAAAAATGATATTTGCGCGTAAAGCTTCTATGGAATTTCGAAAAAAAATCATACACTTAGTTTTCTGGAGATAAATAGGAGAAGGCGTTGTTCTTTATTTATCAAACACAGACATACGAAAAAATATATAAATGTCCACGACAAGTAAATAAAAAATAAAGAGTTAGTTTCAGCAAATATTATGATTGATATACTTTAGGGGTCTATACCTCCAAGTAATGATTTGGATTTTTTTTTGAAAGTTCAGAGATTCTTTGATGAAATGGTCCGAAAATAACCTATATTTTCCTAATGTTAAATGATGAAATCCGTTGATTTTTTCCACAAGTTCCCGTTACCATGTTTATTCAACGGATCAAAATGTTAGATAAACCAATCACGACTCCCAAATTCTTTTTAGCACTAACTGATTGCAAAATTTTCCTTAACGTTTGATTAAGATTAATTGAAATAAGTTAATACAGTGCCAATTTTATGATGTATAGCATTCGATCATATTGGCAAGATTTTCCTTTATATTTCAATCATTTTATCAAAGTACCAAAAATACAAAATTATGTATAGCACAGACAAATCACCCGTAAATAATATGAATAGTGTTTGTATGTTAGAATTATATGAACATATTACATGAAAATTTTATAAAAGCATAATAAGAATATTGTTATATGAGCATACCGTTGGTGAAATAAGCCATGTAAAAAATCGACAAAAAGTATTTGGACCAGACAAGTTGAATAAGTACACTATATGTGTAAACCAAATGTACTGAAATCTTATTGAAAATTGACCAAAGAAAATGGGATTCCATCGGGATTCGAATTTTGTAAGTTTTAACATATCGAAAGTAGCGTAATAAAATAATTTGTAAACCTATTGTACGAAACTAAAGTTTCATTTTTAAAAACTGCTAAATGTAGAGGGTAATGTAATTAACGATACAAAGTTATTAGTAGATTAATGAATGGCAAAGATGGAATATAATTTATGATAATGAAAAATTCGATAATAGCTCCTGTAATATTCAAACTTATTGTGTGTTTTCTCCTCAAGAATTGATTTTCAATTGTTCCAAGTAATGTATTGACATTTTGTAATGTATATCCAATTTATTTAACACATCCATTAATCCTAAAACATAGAGCAATATTATCAATATCATCGATTGATGTAACCTAAAACTTCAACAGGATATTCGGGTTTATCAGAAAGATTATTCAGTTACGCCTTCTCTGGAATGTTTTATTCAACATGACTTTATAGCATAGAATAAGCCCGAAATTCGCTAAAGATTGCTAGAATTACACTGCCGTCTCGTGAAAAAAGGATTCAACCTCCCTTTTTTTTATCAATCTACTTTTTCTTCATACGCAGTATTTCATTTAATTTCATTTATTTGTTCCAATAGCCAAATGATACCAAATTTTGTATTATTTGTATTTTCAAAATGTCTCTGAAGTTGGTGAAGAAATTGAAGTCACATGAACCATGATTTCCGGAATATAGACTTATCAAAACGAATCAATTCGACAGGTTTCCTCATAAACCAATGACAAAAGGAAGCAACTCTGTGTGTAACTTTCAGCCAATCACCTATCAGCTTTTCAGGGGCATTACCAGTGGACATTGATCTATTTTGAAATGCAGTGTAGGAATATTATGACAAATACAACAGAGACGAAAACCGTTGTCGTTAATTCATGTTCCCTTTATGTATAGTCATACTTTTCTTTATGTTTGTAAAATCGAATCGGGCCAATCGAACTTCTGAAAATCTCCCTTCATGTGCAGCTTCCCTACCCCCTTTTATGAGCAAATACTTGGGAAGTTTTCTGCTTTGTGAAGGAGGAAGTTCTATCACCTCCTCAAGTGCATCTCATGACATCCCCTGCTACGTGGAACATGTCATCAAAGAGAAAATGTTACACACTCCTGTACTTTGTATCAGGAAAACGATACGGAATTTTTGTTTGTATTTTGTATTCTTTACAATAATAACAAGAAATGCAGAAATATAAGAGTTCTAATTGAAGTGTTTTAGCATAGATAACATTATCAGACCATAATATTAAGTACTTGCATCATTGTTAGATGATGATATCGTCCAATTGCTCATCAGTATCACGTACCTTTCGGCGTATTGGTGTCACGTTGGTTTCATTGTCTTGACACGCGTAGTCATAGATTTTTCCCACAGGAGCAGGTGTAGCGGGTAGTTTTCTATTTGGCTTTTTTGAGGCTGCATTTCGTTTTTTCGCTGTTAACGTGACAGGAATATATGGAAGGAAGACATGTTTATGACATTACGAAATAATGTGCCACTTTCAGACGATAATATACAAATGTTTTAAAAACTGGCTGTTGTGTCTGTTGCCTCTTAATATAGGTATTTTAGCTTCCCTTTAACATAGTAGTGAAAACGTCTTGCCAAGATAAATTGACATGTACTCTTTATACAGGTCTTGTACGGAAAAAAAAAGTTTAATTAATTGAAAATTCATTATCATTTGCCTTTACACTCTAAAAAGACCCGAGTCAGAACTGACCCGGAACTGGGTCCGTTGGGGTCATACACCGTTCCGGGTCAGAAATGACAAGGAATGTGGTCAGATATGACCCATTCAGTGTCATGAATCGGGTTAGGAGGACCCCATTCGGAGTCTTCATGACCAAATTCCAAGTCATTTCTGACCCGGAACGGTGTATGACCCCAACGGACCCAGTTCCGGGTCAGTTCTGACTCGGGTCTTTTTAGAGTGTATAATTATTTCTAATACGCTTTTGTTATTGTTTCTACCTAAGACATTCTCTTTACGATGGGAAAACGAGGAGGTGCTGCACTATTCATTCTAACTCCACTTAGTATGTTGCTAACTATTTTAATACACTGCACTCCCGTTATAACGCACACAGTTATAACGAAATTCTGGTTACACCGAAGTAAAAATTAGGGCCACAACGTTGTCCGCTCTTTGTATTTTTAGTGATTCATTAATTTGTTAGGTTATAACAAAGTTTCGATATAACGAAAGAAAACTGCCGGTCCCGAGGATTTCCTTGTAACAGGATGAGAATACAAAAACAAACGATAAAACAAGAGATGTTTGTCAATATGAAGCACGTTTACCCTTTGTCCGTCTGATAAGCATCGCACAGATGATGACAATGAGAATGATGATTATCAACCCTGCTCCTGACGTGACCGAAGCGAACAGTGGAAGGTTTTCGGGTGCTAGGAGGCCTGTATCGTCTTCCTCTGCTTCTACCATGGCTACCAAACATGAAAAAAAAAAAAGAGAGAGAATCATTCATTTACAAAATCTACATTCCGAATTAGCATTTTTCTGAAGAGAAATGAATAAACAGAAACTGTTTGTACCATGAACTAAAAGAAAAACACAATCTGAATAAAATGAATATTTGTATGTATATGTAAATGTATGTGTATTATATGTGACCGTGCACCTCAAAACGAACATAAACGAACATAATTGCGTGAGGACTGAAAATAGGTGAAATGGGTCAACCTAGCCAAACTTGACTTTCTCATATTTTCTGAAAGAGCGGGTCTTCTTTTACATTATGCTAAAATTTGGTATCATAAAACGGGCAGGAAAGTATGTTTTTTTAGCAGTTTATCTCAAACATTTTTGGTAGAATAGTGTGATTAGGTGTGTCTTTAGAATCCCTTTTTTCATATCTGAAAAACCTTGTCCACACTCTTCAATTTCAACTCAAATAACTTTTGAAAGGATAGTGCTACTTCTTTTAAAGTTGGCATTCATTATGGACAGAATGTGTTAATGAGGCATGCTTAATTTCAGTTTAATTTGATAATCCCTTCATTGTTGTTACTCTGGTGGTTTACTTCCTGTTTTTTGTCCCATTCATCGCACAGCCAGCACGGTTTGGTAAAGATTAAAGGAGACCTCCGGATGATTTTCAGATTTTTTCATTTGAACAACTATAAATTAGTTATACTGAGGACAGAGTTTTAGAATTTGTGATAATTGGGATGAAGAATTAGAATATTTTCAAAATCTAGAACAAATCGCAATGAACAAGGATGATGACATGGCAGAGTCACCATAAGAATGCATGAGCTGGGGCTCAAGGTAGCAGAGCAAAAGAAGAAGGCATGCATAGATTATACACAGGTGAACTCGCAAGCAAGCGGTATTGTAATGGAATTACTCTGCTACATTTCCGAAATATGTGAACCTCCTATGTCATCATCCTTGTTCAGTGTAATTTGTTTAAGGTTTTTCAAAGTATTGTTTATCTGCTCAAGAACCATAATAAATTCCACAATTCTATACATGGAGTCGTCGATTTATGTATTACATGATGTGAAATTATGAAAATCGTCTGGAATGTCCCTTTAAGCGCTTGAATAGACACTGTACTTCAGAGCCTCTTTTCACGGTTCACCCTTTCCTGAGTTTGTGCTTTCTTTCCAATATTTAGATAGGTTAGGAGAGTTATGTATCATTTTAAAGCTTAAAGTCTGCTCTTTCAGAATATGGTCTTAACTAAAAATTCATGTCTGGCGACTTTCTGTTTGTTTTGATGTGCAGGGCCACTATTTTATATATTTATATATATATATATATATATATATATATATATATACATATATATATATATATATATATATATACATATATATATATATATATATATATATATATCAAGCAATTACTGCATAAGTTTCAGCGGCACACATCACTATTTAAGTTTTTTGTTTGTTTTTTCTTGAATCGGACACTAATTTCAAGGTATAAAACTAAGTTATGGTTGAACCCATGCAGCATCAGTGCGATAAGACAGCGATATACCGAACATTGATATACTCGATATAACGAATTTCTTTTCCGCGTGACCTTCAAGGCTTTGCTGATATGTTATCATTTATGTTTTCTTCAAATCCAACATGGGGTATGTTTAAGAGAATAAGTTGAAAGTCATTACGCTCATCACTATCAAAACAACGTGCCAGTTTTCATCAATTCTTCCATGGTTATGATACTGATTTAATAGTTAAAGGGTGTGTACAGTTCTGGTCGAGGTGAAGATTTAGCTTTTAACATTTTGTGAGATATTCAGAAATCACTCTATGAGATGTCAAAGAGCATGCAGTTCTAAGGGGTATCAAAAGTTTATTCGATGAAAATCGGTTTTGAAATGGCTGAGATATCCAAAAATAAGGTGAAACAAAGAGATACTAATAAAGTTGGGGCATGTCGCCTTTTATTATTAGCACTTTTTTGGATATCTCAGCTATTTGAAAACCAATTTTCATCAAATAAACGTTGAATCCTTCTTAAAATTACATGCTCTTTCATATTTCATAGAAGGCTTTTCATTATCTCACTTAGGAATGTTCAAAACATGAATCCCTACCTCAACCAGTACTGTACAGTCCCTTTAAAATGCCATGTATTATAATTATGTAGTGCAATGGCTTCTTCGTCCGAGGCTTCCACTTAATTTTATGAGCTGCATTAAACTGAATTGAATTGACCTGCACTGAACTGAATTGACCTGCACTGAATTGAAATGAGTTTAGCAAGTAGGATAAAACTATAGGTTCAAAATTGGAATGGTGGACGTTTCTAAGAGTGGTGCAGCAACAAATGTATGTTGGGGTAGGCATTGTAATTTTGTTGGGGGCGGGGGGGGGGGCAGGATTGTTTTTAATATCCATCTAAAATTATTCCGGATACTATCAAGTGATTCTAAAGCTCGACATGAATCTTCTCTAGAAGTTCATTTATTATGTAAATGTATTCATCCTCACCTGATCCAAACACGTTAAAGGAGCGTTCGTCAATCCCTTCACTGTTCCGAGCAACACATGTGAACGTTCCATAATCCCTCTCCGGGGTGACGTTGGCAATGTACAGAGAGTAGATAACTGATTCTCCTTGAGACCCATCGTGGCGCACTGACGAACGTTGCCATGCAGCATTGCTGGCCACAGCTCCCTCATGATACCACATGACGTCTGCTTCCGGGTTAGAGTTCACTTGACACCGTAGGGTTAATTCGGTGCCTTCGTCGGCCTTAACGCTGTCATTGTAAGCTAAGATCTCGGGCGGATCTGACATGACGAATAGAATAATCACAAACTCGAAAGAAAGTCGTGTAATAGTTCAAAAATGACGCAATGAATAATAACTGGAGATTTGAAATAATAGAAAAATTAAACGGTTTAAAGAGAGGATTTATTTATTTATTGAATTATTTATTAATTCATTTATTAGTTCATTTATTTATCTATTTATTTATTTATTTATTTATTTATTTATTTGACATGACGAATAAAATAATCACAAACCCGAAAGAAAGTCGTGTTAGTACACAAATGACGCAATGAATAATAACTGGAGATTTGAAATTATAGAAAAAGTAAACGGTTTAAAGAGAGGATTTATTTATTCATTAAATTATTTATTTATTTGTTCATACATTCATTCATTCAATCATTCATTCATCTATTCTTTCATCTATTTATTTGGTTTTTGCCATATTGAGCATATTTAGGTCAAGGTTTGCCCATTGACATTTACATTTATCCATAACTGTTAGTGGTAGGATATTCCGCTATTGCTTGTGTAACACCAAACTCAGGGTAGTGAATCATGTTTATATGAAATCATTGATGACGAATACCAACTTACAGACAATGTTCAGTGTACATGGGTCGGAACATGACGAAGCACAGGAGGAGATTTTCTTTGCGCAGCAGATCATCTCCGACTCATGGTCATTTTTTCCAAAGGTCAGATTTACAGCAGCACCACCGGAAGTGAGTGCCGAGGAAAGATCGGATGACCTCTGAGATATCTCCGCTATTGTGGCGCCTTGGTGCAGAAATTCGGTGACGCTGAAGGGTCGAGTCCAGTTCGTGGCGCATTTCAATTTCGTTGGATCACCCGCAAGAATCGCCCTACAAGGTGACAAGCTAACGGATGCTGCGCAAACTGTGATGGAACCATCAGGACATCATGACAATATAGGGTTGGAATTGGCGAACATCACATTCAAAGGATAAGTTCACCTTGATATAAATGTGGATTGAATGACTGCAGCAACATATCGAATACATAATTTCAGTGCAATTTGAGGAAAATCTGACAATCTGTTCAAAGTATGAGTGTACTATAAAGTTTCTCTTCAGGTACTAGTGGATGTGAAGTCTGCGACATCTTGATGTCATCATTATTTGTAGAATAATAAGAATAAATAGACAGAATTCAACAATTCTGTTTCTTTCTTCTTCTTTTTTTTTTTGAAAAATTGCACATTCCCCTGACTATACTGACCTTATATTTAAGGGTAATATTATTCCCCTTGCCTTCTGCAAGAGGCAATAACTCAGGAAAGTCAATTGCTCTTTTGATATTCAAGAAATTTTCCTATACATTTTCTTTATATTGTTGAAAGCAATTGAAAGCAGAAGGTGTAGTAGTGTGCTATCTACTGATGGGAGCACTGAAACCTGCAAAAATTCACAGTTTTTTGATCGGATTATCAGATTTTCTTCAAATTGCCTCTTATATCATGTTCTTCTAGTTTAGGTGCATTTTCTCAATCCTCATGTACATTGAGATGAATTTTTTTTTAACATCTGTGAAAAAAAAAATCAAAATCATTTCAATACTGAGTTATGGTACTGTACTTATATTTATTTGCATTTAGAAAAAAAAAAACATGATTCAAAGTGGTACATGAGTCCATTCGACTTTCATCCAATTGCGAAGGACAGATCATTGAACACAATATAAAATAGTCAACATGCATGAATGGTATATATTGTAGCGAAAAAAAAAAAACATCAATACGCACTTTGCAACTGCGTTATATGATTAAAAAAAATTAAGAAGTAATCATAACGATGAAAGAGAGTGTTCCATTAAAAGCTAGGCATGTAGGACTTGGAACACTGAAAAGAAAACAAATGGCAACACCACTATACCAATAAAATGCGTTTATGTTGAATTCTAAAACAAATTTTAGCACTCATCGGGCTACATTATGATGCTTATAATACAAGAATACTACCAACAGTACTTTTTGTTGGGTTTTTCGTTTTTATTAGAATCAAAGCAAATTATATATCGTGGCATAGCAATGCTGTGGCACAGACACTATTTAATTGGCCGAATCAACGTATACCAAGAAAATGTGACTAATGGAGAAGACATATGCGGACACGCAAAACAACAACAACAACACAAACAACACGCAGAAATAACAAAAATGAAGAAAATACGCATACGCAGTTACTGGACAACGAAGAAAGGGAAAAGAGGAGCAAGGAAATATGGAGCAAATAGGACAAAATAGCGTACAAACCAGTGGACAAAGGCCTAAGGAGAGAAGAAGTCAAATTGAAATCAACCAGTTTCAATGATAGGTAAGGTAAGATTAGTGATTGAAAATCACACAGAAGACAGAAAATAAAGGATGTAGAGAGGCAGTAAGTAAATTCGATATTCAACAAAGTCATATTAAAAGTAACTTTGGAAATAGTATTGCTGGTAAAATAATTTGCAGTTGAGAGAAAACACTATTGAAAAATAAAACAGTAAGCACATAAGTAAGTAAGTCTTCAATAAAACTATTCAACCAATGAATGACAAATTACGGAATTATATTTTTTGACATGTAGATATTTTGAATCTTCACTTATGTTCTTTAACAGCTGTCTTTAACACAATAACACACACATAGACGGATACCATTAAATATTTACATAGATACAGCGGTATATCCGGAAGTTATCATAAGGGATAAATTGGAAAGTTCTGTGATTGCGCAGTGCCACATGCATTCAGAAAGCTTTACAAGACCGAAATGCCTTTTTTCATGTAAAATTTTGATGAAACTGCTACCAGGTTGTTTGAGGTTATTTTTTCTTTATTTGACTTATTCCAAATTGTATTACATTACAAATTAAGTCCAAACAAGACGACCACTAAGATAAGGGAGGTTGAAAGGGGAGAATCCAACTAAAATGGTTGGCTCACCTTCTACATTTAGTTGAAGTGAGCCCGTAAATATCCCGCCTGTCGTCGTAACCGTGCAGGTATATGTCCCAGTATCAGCCAAAGTCAGCGATGCTATGGTCAGGTTGCTGTGCAGTATTGCGTCATGGGTAATTGAGAGTGTGTACCTTGGGGTGGCGTTGTGCTTGTTACAAGAACTTTCCTTGCAATTGTACATAGCCAAAGACAAAGTCGTGTCGGCGCGGCCCCACCGCAGTTGATATAAACTCTCGCCAAAAAACGGGTCGAAATGGTAGGTGCAAGTGATTACAGCAGTGCCCGTCTCAACAGCTACATTGCTGATGCTCGTCATAAATGTTTGGTCCGACTCTCGGAAGAGTATTACTGCGTTAGCCGAATTTAATAAACATTAGTCGTATCATTGACAAAAGGCATTTAGAATGAGCGCCAAAGGTTTTCCTTCCTTCCTTATAGCTTTGGTTTGTTAAGTTAAAACAATCTGATTATGAAACTCCAAAGCATTATCTAATTTTCATAATCCAGGCCTGATTTCTGATTGTCCTGTATAAGGTATAGTAGATTTGTTAAGGAGGTAAACGCTGCATTTTTTAGCACAAATATCCTATATACTTGACACAGATGGTCCTTAGGGCAATTGAAAATTTTTCATTCAAAGAGACACTGTTTCTATCCAAATACGCCTTATTTTGCATAATTTATGCAAAAGTACATATGAATTAAAAAAATATATATGTGCATCCAACAGAAATACCTCATTTGGTAGAAGTATTCTATGAAGTATGTGGAAACAAATTCTGCAAAAACTGATTTCATACCTATGTATTAAACACAGTGAACATGGTTATACTGAAAAATTCTGCATTTTTGACAGAATTTCTAATCTATTAAGCACTGGATCTTGTAGTACAAAGTTTGCACCTGAGATGGATGTTCCTTGGGTCAAAAGCTAATGATTTATCTACAAAGACAAACTGTCTCTATTATGCAAACAGCCTGTTATTTGCATAATATGCATTTCAATAGCTATACATAGATAATCAGAAAAAAAAAACCCAACAATGTCTTAAATCGCTTTGAACTTAAAAGCTAATAGAATAAGAAAATATTCTAGCAGCAAAACTCTTTGAGTTGCTTAAAATGTTTCCATATTATATAATTGATTTAGACATTTTATGCATAAATTATGTAAATAAGTATACAAGACGTGAAATTTCGAGAACATATTGATCTTTAAAATCATATTTAGTATCGATCTTTACTTTATAGCAAAAAATACTTTGCAGGATGGGAAAATAGCAATCGATAGTGACACTCTTGATATGAAAATGCATAATTATATAACAGTAGAGCTTACACTAGAACAGCACTGATATGATGGAAATCGGAGCAACATTGCTTACAGAAGGAAGTTTTATTCCCTGCAAGCAGTATACAACTGAGGTCATGGTTAGAAAAAAAAAAATTACAAAAAATCACTACCGTAGGGAAAGTGTGAATTCTGATTTTCATTGTATTTTGTAGGCAACCAAGCGAATAAGAGGCTTTTTACATCGAAGTGATTATAAACTTGTGCACACTATGTGGATGCAAGGGTATCTGCACACATTAAGAACTTACAAGCTCGAGTTAGAAACAAAGTGTGTTTCTGAAAAAAAAAAAGTCCTCTCAGTACACTACGAGCTGCTATGGTATGAACAACTGTGCTAGTAAATTTATAAACAATAACATTGTAATAAGGACATAATTTATGCAAAAAATGTCATGTGAACAATTTAGGAGATGATGTATTTTAAGTCAAATAATCTTAGTCTTTGATTTATAATTGGTCAATTTTTAACAATAAATCAAAGTAGAAATCATATGTTCGTAGTCATGAAGGAGTACATTAGATGGCCTTTACCATTACTAGGATGTGATTTGTCGACAGATCGTCACATGCTATTCTCACTTGTGATTATTTTCCCTTGGGATAATGTAACTCCCTGCGATGGCGGTCTAAAGAATATTGACCACATACCACCTAATATCTGTATAAATGATCATGATCTACATGTTCTTGAAGCTCTTTTCAACAACAAAAAAATATTGTGTCAACTGATTTTGTGTAAAGATGTCAGAGGTCAAAAAATGCACAGGTAAAAATGTAAAAGGTAAGGATGTCAGAGGTTATAGTTTACATGTGTGCATCAAAATTAACTTTCATGCGACCCATATATTAAATGCAATGACGGTGATGACTACTAGTAAACCATGTCACTGAATTCTAGGTCCTTTCCAACTTATCAAGAGGATACAAAAACACTCGAGAGGGAGACGGCTAAACTTTCTTTTACCGATAATCATCAAGAGAATCACTGTCAGGTAGAACATGCACAAATATATGCTAAATTTCACAATAACTTGATTCACATTCAAGAAATGGAGGAAAAAGTGAAATATAGCACTTTCATTCGAGCTTTGACCTTTTTGCAGGAAATTTTCCAGAGAATCTCCATTAGGTAACACAAGTATTATTAAGTTTAAAATAATCCTATGAGCATTAAATAAATATTAGGGAAATAAAGACATTTTGAGGGCCTAATTGACCTTGATCTTTGACAACTGACCTTTGACAAAATGACACCTATAAATTCCCTAGAAAATCCCTGCCAGTACCAAGTTCCATGAAGTTACCTTGAGCTTTATGCGAGATACGGAGAAAAAAGTGAAATTTCAGCATTTTCACCTGAACTTTCACCTCTTGACCAAAAACTTTAGAGAATCTTTTTGGTGGTACATGATGCGGTCACTAAGTTTCAAGAAAATACCTTCAGGCATTGCATAGATATGGGGGAATCATTATCATTTCTAGCATTGACCTTGATCTTTTTGACCTTTGATCTTTTGCCGATTTTACTTTAAAATTCCTTAATTAATTGACCCATCATACGTCATCATTGGACCAAGTTTGGTGAAATTTGCTTAATCCAGTCTTGAGTTACCACTTAAACTGATAAAATTTCATGAGTCGACCTTGACCATTGACTTCTGGTTTATATTCGGCTACTATGCAAATAAATTAGGTGCTATTTGCAAACAGAAATATTGTTTTGATATCACAAACCATTTCCTTATAGGATTAAAGATATGCATACTACTTTTGTAGTTTTTAACATTAAATGCATTTCTTAGACCGTTAGAAAAACTTTAAATATAATGTTCTTACTTTACTTTCTTTAGTTATTATGTAAATTGGGTGCAAATGATGGTTCAATTATTCAAATTCTTTTCTCATTTTGTTTTATGGAGTGTTTCTAACGGGTTGCATATCTATCTAAGATGAGATTTAAGGGGTTTTCATTGTTTAAAAATGAATTTGCATAAATTATGGAAAATAAGGGATATTTGCTTATAGATACAGATTGTCTCTTACATGAAAAACGTCCAATTGTACCGAGGAACACGACATGTGTGCCAAATGGGACATTTGTACAAAGAAATGCAGCGATTGCCCCTTTTTTTCGCCCTTAGCAAGCCTACAAGTATATATGGAATAATTCGGCTTTAACATGGAGTGGCATAATTTTATCACTTTGCAAACCAAAATTAGCTCTGGACATTATTTAGAAGGGTCACTTTGGAAGTCTTCCCATCCCTCTCTGTATGACCAGTCAAATATTATTTCAATCTTTCAGCAATGGGAGTTGGCATGATCATCAATCTGCACATGGAACAATCTATTGAAACCTTCAGGACCATACACTGATATAAAACAGCCATTGTTATCGGCCATTACAATAACGTTACAATCTCTTGAAAATGATTTCACATGAAATCAATCGGCAAAGGAATCCGATAGCTACTTTAAAATTTCCCATGATATCCACCGACGTGCATTGATTGAGATCTACGAGAAAACTAATAGTTATGCATTATTTCTTCGTTCTGAAGGATAAACAACAGTTATATAAAACCTTGAACAAAATCTCCCCACGCGGCAATTAAAAAAAAAAATAGTTAGAATATTGAAAGACAAGGAATTCCTCATGTCACAATACACTGCATTAGATAAATCACCGACAAATACATGGAATAGATACACTGTTCTTATTCATTTTCATCTCTTTCTCGTAATACCACACTTGTAATCTTTTTATCTGTATCGCTGTTATCTTTCTTTGTTGAGTCGCGGTGCTGAGAAAGGTTAATCCAGGAAGTGCAAATTAGCGTCAAATCATTAAGTTTGACATTACTAGTGCTTTGCCCCGTCAAAACGTTCCTTCTAGATCACTTACCTTGCAAGTACAAGAAATACTGAAACTGTACGGAGGACCAGCTACACGTAGCCATATTCCTTCTTGCAAAGGAGATAATGTGTCCATTCTATCAGAGGCAGGAGGCAGACACAAAATCACATGACTGAGGCGAAAACAAATTCTGTGCCAAACTGAACTACCTCTTAAGCTTGCATTCATCTCTCAATAGCTTTTTCAGTCACTGTTTAGGTCTCCGGCCGTCCAATGTCAATGATATAATATCTTTTATGAGGATTTCTTTGTCTCAATAGGCAGTAAAAGCAGCAACAATGAAAGTTAGTCGAAGTGCATGTTTTGGTTTTGCTACGCGATTGTGCGATAGTCAATAAATCATCAAAGGCCATAAGCCGTCAAACACGACTAGTCTCTGATACTGGAATATATCTGCAACAGTATGATCCTAACCAGAGAATGTGAAGACAACAAACAGTAGAAAAGCACCCATCGAGAGCATATCTATGTCTAGTAGATCGTTCCCACCTATATTGTGATAAACAACAACTACAACAAGTATACCATGTATAGACAATAGAAGGTGATCGGTACCAACATTAAGATTTAATCATCTGCTCCTTGTGTAATCATCAACTTTTCCTGGAAATGTCATTCAAATCCGTATAACTTTTTGAGTTATTTTGCAAACTTACAAACAAACTTACAAAACAAATTTAATTCATTTCAATGTAATTGATTTCAATCAAAATTATATCGATTCAATTTTACTTTTTTTTTGTCTAGCAAAATCGGTACAAAATCACAAAGCGTACACACGAAGTCGACAAACAAATAAAAGCCGGAGGTATAGGAGTTTAGTTCTGGTCCCTAATACATGTAACACATTGCAGTGTGTGTTAAGACAAACATTGGTATGACTCAGTATGTATATTGCTGTGTTGCATCTTCCGAAATAACGCTGTTCATGATAGAGAAAGATGTCCCCTTCCCCTACAAATGTTTTTTTTTTTTTTTCATTTATAGAGTTAGAATTGAACTATCCGGTGCGCATTTTTTTTTTTATATTTGGAAAATTCCAATTCTATTTTTTTACCCTTTTAAACATGTTTGCATGTAAAAAAAAAATCTAACAAAAATCTTTAAAAAAATAGACACGATATCAGAATATTAAAGTTTGCAAAATGAAGGGAAGTCCCCTCACTATGAATAAATAAATAAATGAATAAGTGAATAGATAGATAAATAAATAAATAAATAGATGAATAAAGAAATAAATGAATACAAAACAAATATCACTGGGGCGGGAACACATCCACCGCCCATCGTCGTCGTTGAAGAGGAAGAATGTGCAATTCCAAACTGTGTTAAAGTTGGCCTTGATTAGCGGCTATACTGTCAAAGTACAAACGGAGTAGAGTTACTCGTGTAGGTATACGTGCAGAAATAAGAAAGTAATGAAATACGTTTTTGTCATGTCACAAAAACGGTCTTATCCCTGCCATCTACTCTGGAAATTATTTGATTATTTTACTCTGATCATTTCATCCAACTCAAGATGATGGTGTGGATTTCACTATTAATGGTCACTTACTGGGTATAAGTATACACACTGTTCCTTTGATCGAAACAGACGCATCTTTTGTGATATCTAAACATAATTAAGTGAAGCACGCAAAGACACTAGCGTATTGATAGGCAAGTGCTCGAGTATGTTTTATGTATACACCAAAACTTCCCCATCCCACAGAGTGCTACATACATATTGCTTTGTCCCTTTTTTAATATAGTTCTACGCTGTCTTACAGAGTGATCATGCGTGTCCGTCCGTGATGGGGTGATTTAATAGGAACAGGTGTGCAAACAAAAAGAAAGAAAGAAAGAATGACAGAACAAACGCATTTGTGTCGTGTGCAATTAAACATTTACAACAACTAAAAAAAAAAATGTTACACAGAATGCAGTATAAGTTCTAACCCTCTTGACGGTTTGGTTTCTACCACTCCTGCACTCTTTCTATGTGCAGGTTGTCTTGAGGAATGTTCGGTGAACAAATATCCTGTTCCATTTTGTTTTGTTTTATTTTTGTTTTGGTGGGTTTTTTTAGAATTATAGGCATGAGAAAGAAAAAAATAAGAACGAGATTTGCTAGAATAATCTCACATTCAACAAAGCGCAGCAGACTTTTTTAAACTTCGGTTTATATCTTCATTGTTTGTTATATCATTCCTGTTGAAATATAATACAATAAAATTCTGACCTGCACTGAACTCTCACCTTAAACAATGGCATATTGCAACAGCAATGTTTGATTTGATTTGATTTGATTTGATTTTATTTTATTTTATTGGTTCCTGCATTATATCATTGCTCATGCAGATACATAAACATATATCATATACATTAATGGTACCATACATATAAATGGATATACATGAACATTAGTTGCTAACAAAATGAGTTTTTTCATTACCTTTAGAATATACAGCAATACATTCCTTCATTGCCTGTACATAAATGTCCAACAGAACAGTGATGCAATGAATAACGCAGAAGGGCTACAGCTTAAGCATTGCTTGATTTGCATGCAGCCCTCGTACATAATACATAACATATAGGAAAATAGGGGGAGGGATGACTTGCATAGAGATAAGGATAGGAGAAAGGAGAGAGGGGAGGTCTGTCTGCTTTCACTATTACACAAAGTTAGATCACCTGGATCACTGAATAGCAAAGCATGGCAATGTATTTTCTCACCGAGGTACAGGTGAACAGTTACAGGTCATGGTCGGTTACATAACATTACGCAATAAATTCAGAACAACGATAGTTCCACAAGGGAATTTCATATACAATACAATTGCAATGACATTATAAGATCACTGATATCCAGAGAGCAGCATTGTCTTTACAGCTTTCTTGAAAGAATACATAGACTTTAAAATTCGAATTTCTGAAGGAAGAGAGTTCCAAATATCAGGTCCAGTGTGTCTGATAGATTTCAGAGCCATCACCGTTTTAGGATTTTGTAGATGAAATTTATCAGATTCCCTTGTGGGATAAGAATGTATATCCTTGTTTAAATGAAATAATGAAAAAAAAAGAAGATGGCAACTGACCGTTATACAAACAAAACATGAAAAGTGAATTTTGCAAAATGTGCTGATAATTACATAATATTGACTGGTCTCGAGGGAGATACCAGAAAATATTGCCCAAACTGAAAGAATATTGCCCGAGTCAAAGACGAGGGCAACACTCTTTCAGTGCGGGCAATATTTATCTGGTATCTCTCTCAAGGCCAGTCAATATCATAATTATTACCTATCCCCTAGGTAAATTAAGAAAAATATGTGAATACGGCTATACACTATGATATAGATCAAGCCACATTTGACTACCTGTAGGTCATCAACATGTCGAATAATTGAAAAATTGTTCATCAATGGATATCATTCAACTCCAACTTCAAAGATACATATGTAGTTGTAACAGGCGAACATCAAACATCTGAACGCTTTTACACTTTATTTTTACTTCTGTTTAAACAGAGAGGTGGGTTCCCACCTCCCTGGTTTAAATTTGGAGAGTTGTAAAACTGATGGACACTGTGCAATTATTGAGCACAAATGGACTAGTCATTGTTTGACGCGTAGTGCTGCTGCCCAGCTGTAAGTGATGGACCTTGTATGAGTTGATTTATCAGCGTTCTTCTGCGGTGCGTGTAACCGACACCCAGCGACGTCCTGGAATGTTTTCCTTTCGTGGTCGATCGGAATGTTTACATTGAAAGCAGGGAGGTGGGGAGAGAGATTCCACTCTTTCTTTTCCCACCTCCCTGTGTAAAGTGAATGGCGAAAACCGGATGCACTGTTTGCACACATTGTTTTGTGTACGGCACGGTGTGTGTAACCGACACGCAGCGACGTGGCGAAGCGAATATTGACTGCTGACCTTTGACCCTGCAAAATAACAACTGCTGACCTTTAACCCTGCAGAATAACAACTGCTGACCTTTAACCCTGCAAAATAACAACTGCAATTGCCTCGCAAAACTACCTCGTATAGGTAATAATTATATAATATTGATTGGCCTCGAGGGAGATAAGAGAAAATATTGCCCAAACTGAGAGAATATTGCCCGAGTTGAAGACGAGAAACAAAAATACCTCGTGTAGGTAATAATGATGAATATTTAAGGGTCTATTCAAACTTTCATTTTCCTTTGAATCATATGATATTGTCTATTTAATGTTTCATTTTCCTTTGAGTCATATAATATTGACTTGCCTCGAGGGAGATACCAGAAAATATTGCCCAAACTGAAAGAATATTGCCCGAGTCGAAGACGACAAGCAAAGCTACCTCGTATAGGTAATAATGATGAATATTTAAGGGTCTATTCAAAGTTTCATTTTCCTTTGAATCGTTCTTTCTCATGATCATTTTTTCTATTTGAATAACCCCTGCGAGCCCCCTCCCCCCCCCAAAAAAAAAGTCCAATCTTACGCAACACAATTATGTAGCAAAAAGTAAAACGACTGAATAGTTTTGCAAAGAAACACACGTACAAACACACACGCACACACACAAGCATGTGTTTGCTCTCACGGGGAACAGAGTAGGGGCCATCCAACGATATACCGATACCCACCAGTCATACTGCCCATGCGCTAAACTCTAGGAAAAACAAGGCCCACAAGTTTGCCACTAAGCAAACAATACCCTCTAGTTCGACACTAAAAAAAAAAAACAGGCACACAAGTTAGACAATAGGCGAAAATGGCCCACGAGACCGACATTATATAACGGGGATAAGTGTGTCGATCTCGTGGATCTTGTTTGCCTAACGTGTCGAATTCGTGGACGTTTTTTCCTCGGGTCCATCTCATGGACTTTTTTTAAAAGCTTTTATTAAGTGGAACTCATGGACTGTACTCATGTCGAACTCGTGACATGCACCCGATTTGATATACAGACCCCCATCACTAAATGTACATGTATTTGCTTTATTCGTCACGATGATGAAATACATGGTAAAAACAAAAAGCTACATTCAATGACTAGTTGGTGAATGCTCAATGCCCAGACACGATATTGAATGCCCACATGCAAATTTGAACTTGTGACCACTAATTTGGATACCTAAAAACGAATTTGAATTTGACGGGAAATCGTTTGACCAAAGTCACTGCACCGCTTGAAACATGCGAATTTGAATGCACATAAAGTGGAAATGAATATCATTTTTACAAAATTGGCCGGGAAACCTATATATAATGTGGTGTCATTAAGGAGTATGTTTAGATTGTCGTTGCGTGTAATTTGGATGCTCTGCTGATTGAACCTTGTAATTCAAGATTTCTTGAAATGAAAAACGAAGAATGCATAAACACAGACCAATACAGAAACATTAAACATAATATAATCCTTGGTTGTGCTTACCTCTTTGCTTTTTTTAAGAAACTTTCACGCCTTTCTGCCACCATCCTCACCAGTTTACTAAATTCTTCAACAACAACAAAAAAAAAAACGATTTTATTCCCTTCATTAAATTGATAGCACGAAGTATATAGGAATTTGATCATCTGAGATTGACATCGAACGCCCCAAACAAGCTCATCGTGACTATCGCGTGAATTTGAATGCACAAGTATAGGAAAATGCGTGCTCGCATTTGGAAATTGAAGGCACAAGCGTGAATTTATTTGACGGACACGAAATAGAGCTCCCATATATTAAATTGATCGCTCGGATTCTGAATTTGAATCCCCAAATATTTCGCTTGAGCACTGTGTGAATTTGAACGCACACTCATGATTTGGAATGACTAAAATATCAAATTGTCTGGGAATACCTATACATGTATTTACTAAATGATTTTAAAGTTTAAGGGGAGGTTGCGTGAAGTCGGACAAAGTTCAACAAATACAAATCTTTAGTTTTTGATTAATGTGTCGTCATCGCTGTACATTACAAAGAAGGACTGCAACAATTCGTGATATCACAGTAAGACAACGATATAGAAAAAAATACGAAGACAGATCAACATATTATTTTTATTTTTCTAGCACAATGAAAGGCCAGGTTGACAGTAGCCTCAACATTATAGCATGTGTCGCGAGGTACCCATCTCATCCTTCTCAACATAACACGAAATCACGGGATCCAACCATTTCATCACAATCTTCCTTCTCCGAGCCCGAAGTCATCGACTCCGACACCACACGGTTTCCATTTTCGAACCTTTTATTTTCGCCGTAGATGGCTCACTTCATTATTATTAACACCTCGTAACACTTCCCCCGGGGCCACCAAAACGAGGTCCCCCGAGTTACAACAACAACAAAAAAATGAAAGAAAACAATTTCTAACAAATGTTAGCACACATACAATTGTATATAAACAAAGTCGTGCGTCCCAAATTTGACCGGACAACACTAGACAGTACATGCAAAATTACATTACCTAGTGACTCACATATGGACAGGAGTACTGGGATATCAAATGTGGCTGAGCAACAAAATTGGTATAGCTTATAAGTGTGAGAATGGTGTAAGGCACACAATCGATATCAAGCCTGGCCAGTTACAAGACATCAAAAGTGTCAAAGAAAGCAACAGAAACAACTACCGGCTCGCGAGAAGTGGGATCCAGGGGTGATCAGGCCCTAGATAACCACACCAGCAGGGCGTAGCTGAGACAGCAATATGGAGAGTTGCATATTATATGAAGCCCAGACTGAGCATCCGAAAAATACCGTATCCCTAAAAAAACAAATACACAGGATACCAGGCCATTCAAAAAGGGTACAGCTGTACACACATCCCAAAGCATGTAATCCCTACATATATACGGCACATGATAATAACCATCTCACAGAATACACCAAAGAAGCATACATGTACATGTAAACATTAAAACTCATTTTTGACCTTCAAAAACAAGCAAACCAAAGGGAGTTCCGAAAAAAATTATGATAGGTGAGTGCCAAAGATTAGCCCTTCGTACCGTTACATAAAAACCGAAAAACTCCCTTACACCTCTGAGTGATCGCACGAAAAGACGTCCACATCATTTCTGTACCAACAGGCTGTCTATACTATACATAGCCCAAATACCTTTGATATACAGAACAGGAAATACACTTCTCGGTTACATCACAGTTACGCCGACACACATCACGACATGAAAGCTAAAAGCTAAACACACCATGTACATAAATAAAAAAAAAAGAAATACTGCTGATTATGGAAAACATAGAAGTATGCACTGAGGCCATTCCAGTGACAAGTAGTAGGGTACATACACATTTTGTGACACCAATCCTAAACTACACTAAATGAATAAGTCATATGTACTTAAATGTTGAAAAAAACACAGACCAGATAAACCAGGTAAAAAAATATAAAAATACCACTACACATAGAATGGTGAAAGCCATTAAAATAGCCCGTCATACCATACAGTACATGTAAAAAAAAAAATGAGCAATCCCTCTTTCACAAACCAAAACGAACTGGTACAAAGTACATCTGGGGCAAAACTTCCAATCATCATTATCACCACAGGCTGTCTAACCATCATAGAACAAATACCTATGAGATACAGGATGTGAAATAAAATCCCCATAGTAACCCGCGGACCTCAAACTCATGACAGGATTTAACGAACACCATAGAACAAAGCCCTAGACAGGACTACACATTTTCATCGCTGCAGTCAATTACATGTATCACATCACGACAGGAATATGGAATGCACGACCTGCACCCTCCTACACGACCACCTCAGTCTGACGTGAAGGGCCCACAATATACAATTTAACACTTGAAATAAGCAATAATGTAAAAACAATTAAAACAGCTTACTGGTATAGTGGTAACACTAAAAGGGTAAACTAAAGACCCTTAAATCTCAACTACTACTATCCAAAACAGTGGAACAAAAGCTTGTTGCACAAAACAGGCAACAGTCAGTGAAACCCCATTAAATACCACCACTAGAAATAGGAACGTGCCTCCATGGTAGAAGCAATAGGCTACATGTCCACGATGAGTAACATACAGTGGAGACTCAATAAAAACTGTATGATTTCTGTACCAATTGTACTTCACATCACAAAACTACAGAGTTGTGTACTGAACTCAAAACCCTATACATTCAATTATACTGTGTCTGTGTATGGCATTAGGCATGGAATGTCTATAATCAACCAAATAAAATGTGCACTGTCTCACCTGTATGACAGCTGATGCCCATGCTCAAAAAGCCATTATCTTTATAAACAACACATACATTATGTATGAAATCATAATCAGATATCAAATAATTCTACAATTACGAGGGCAGAATGTCCCAAAATTCTACATGGTATGACACACACTCAACCTCTGTAACTTCCTTAATCAACAAATACAGTACCCTACCTTAAAAAAAAAAAAAACTACCTGTCCAGTATGAGAAACAAAATGCCCTTGTTACTATAAATCAGAAATTATACACCTCAACTAGGTCTATGTGCAAATCGCATAAAAAAATAACCATAATAATTCACCAACACTGTATGGTATTACGGCAGTGTACGAATACCGTATGGAATACATGAAGCCTATATTGAATATACGGCGTAACGTTGTACACCGCATGAAGTATTCAAATTCCTGAACATACCATAACCTGTCCATGAACTGACAATTACATGTACAAACAGCGATAGCGCCAAATACATGTAAGTTGTATTGTACAGACCAACATTTGCATTTTTTGTACTGCTCCAAATTTGTAACAGCCTGTACAATCATACATAAGAAATACAAACATGTACAAAATCACCACTCAATTCCAGGTCCAGGATACACACCAAATAACCCTGACAAATTATGTCATTTTAACCAACAACACATACGTTCCTATCATAACCATTCACACTTATGGACCTATACAGTGTACTTTGACTTCTCCAAACCCATTACCTTTTCCTACTTTTCATAATAGGAATTCTGTCCCCAGCTGCCCTCACATACTTTTGGCATTCTGGATAAGGTCCTCAAAACGTACCCAAGTGTTGTATCGAGGAGAAAAGGTCAGCCACTTAACTCGATACGACCATTTGCCTGTAGCCTTAGAAAATTTACGTCCAATGATCTTTTCAATTTCATAATACGGCTGGTCGCCATTATCCTCCTCAGACACATGTGTCTCCTGTTGCCTACGATGATTATCATTCTGCTGAACATCACCTGCAGTCACCTCACCACCCTCCTCATCTGACTGGTTAATAGCTGACCCTGCTTGATCAGCAATGTGTGCCTGTGACGACAAACTAGACACATCAGACATATCCTCCTGAGGAGCAGTATGAGGGGACTCATCTTCCTGGACCATCTCCACCGGGGGCAATGGATCGAAGAAACCCTGAATTCTTTCAGTTGCCCTTTTAAGGCGATTCACATGAATACGTCCTTGCACTAACACATTGATTGCCTTCCTCCGCAATCTAACATTAACTGGAGAAACTTTCTCACAGATATAATAAGGTCCATGCCATGAAGAAGACAGCTTCCGTGATTGCTTGGGATTTGTGAGAATAGGACGATGAAGATACACCATATCTCCTACTCGAAAATCTGGGGCCTCAGCTGGTCGCGATTTGGCCCACATTACCGACTTGCGCTGCCTTGTTACCTCTGTGGCTGTCACACGAGCAGACTCCAAATTATGTAACAGTTCTGCAACGTACACTTGTGCTGAGCGAGGGGGTTCAGGTAGAATAGGCAAGCTACGATCAAGGGGCGATCTGAGGTATCGGCCATTGACCAAGAACGCGAGTGAATATCCAGTACTATCCAAGCACGGTGTAGTATTATACACAAACTGTACAAATGGCAGATGACGATCCCACATGTCATGTTCAGCATCAAGGTGTTTAGCCAGGGATGCTAAAATATATGACATGCATCGCTCGGACTGTCCATTACACTGTGGGTGATAGCTGGTAGTCTGGGTTTTCTCAGTGTCTAAGATCTCACAAGTTTCCTTCACTATGTTCGAGAGATAATTCGACCCATGGTCAGAATGCAAGTAAAATGGTGCACCATGACGACACACAATTTCCTTCACAAAACTCCTTGCAATTGTTTCCGCCTTGATGTCGGATACAGCAATCAACTCTACATACTTAGATAAATAATCAATAAAAACCAAAGCATACTAATTTCCACTGTCTCTGCAGGTTGGCAAGGGACCCAGAATGTCAGTACTTACTCTCTCAAAAGGCATGCTTGGTGTAGGCATGGGAATAATCTGGGCCTTGGTCCTGATAGGCGGGGCCTTGCGATAGTTACAGGGGTGACATGACTTTACCCAGTTTGTTATATCTTGGTACATTCCGATCCAGAAAAACTTTTCAATCGTTCGAGATATACCAAGATGCCCACCAGTGAGAGGGGAATCATGGTTTTCACGCATAATCCTTGGGGAAAGTTGTCTTGGGACAACAAGTTGAACGGTGCTCCGTGCAATCTTGTCTCCTCTACCCGGGTAAGTATGCACATGATATAGGATACTGTCATGTATGAAGTAGCTATCTGCGGTCCTGACTATCCTCGTGGCGTCGCTTGAATCATTTGGTAAGTGAAGGTCGACGTTCAAGATAAGCAATCATTTGGGCGCAATTCAAGTCATCCTGCTGCTTCTTGACAAAATCGTCCTTTGACATCTCGAGCACCCGGTCAGGTGAGTTATCTTCTGCCTCAACCTGGAAGCATGTTGGGTTTTCCTTGTGTTTCCTCTGCTTGACCTTGGCCGCATTAATAGCTGTGACTCGTCCTACTGTCTTTGACTCTGCAGAGGTGGGAAAATCAAAATCAAGGCCCACAATTGGATCATAATCATCTAATGCGAGATCAGCTGGATCTGGTTCTGCATATGCTCGTCGACTCACTCCATCTGCGTTTCCATGGACCTGTCCTGGCCGGTATTTAATCTCAAACGTATATGACTGCAGCAGTGTGATCCAACGGGCAAACTTCCCTGAGGGCCGCTGAAGAGAAAACAGCCATTTCAATGCTGCATGATCTACAAAGGCTGTGAAAGAAGAGTACCTTAAAAAGCAGTCTAATTTTTTGATGCTATATACCAAGGCTAAGCACTCCTTTTCTGATATCCAATAGTTCTTCTCCTGTGAAGTAAGGGATCGGCCTACATAACATATAACCCTTTCACGTCCCTCATTGTCATCCTGACTGAGCACCCCACCAACAGCATATCCACTTGCATCTGTATATAACTTAAAGGGGCGATCATAATCAGGATACGCAAGTACTGGTGAAGTAGTTAATGCAGTCTTTAGCTGTTGAAAAGCACAGTCACATTCAGAAGTCCACTCAAAGGCTACATTCTTCTTCGTAAGTACATACAACGGGGCGGCTGTACAGGCATAATCGCGAATAAATCTGCGATAATATCCGCTCAGGCCTAAAAAGGCTCGCAGCTCCTTCAAATTGGTAGGTGTCGGATAGTCTTTCACTGCTGCAATCTTTTCTGGAGATGGTGAAACACCATTTTTGTCCACTACATGTCCTAGATAATTAATTCTGCGCTGAGCGAAATGGCATTTATCGGGTCTCAGCTTCAAGCCTGCCTTCACTAGTCTCTGTAGCACAGATTCCAAATGCTGTAAATGAAGCTCAAAGGAAGGGGAGAAAACACAAACGTCATCCATATACACTAGAACATACTTCCAAGTTAATCCATGCATCACTGCTTCCATTACACGTTGTCTTAAAGTTGATGGGCTATTTCGTAGTCCCATAGGCAACCGCCTGAACTCAAATAGTCCCAAATGGCATCTAAAGGCAGTGTAATGGGTTGAATCTGGATCAATGGTCACTTGATAAAATCCGCTCTGCAAATCCAATGTTGAAAAATATACTGGTTGAGATGCTCCCAAACTATTGAGAGCCTCTTCTGTAGTCGGCAACGGATAAGCTTCTAACTCAATAAGTTCATTAATACCACGATAATCGACCACAAAACGATAACCTCTATTGTTTGGTTTAACAACCAGCAGGCAGGGTGCTGCCCAGAGGGAAGTTGATCTCTGGATAATATCCTGCTCTTCCATATCATTCAAAATCTCCTCCAATGCTTGCCTTTGTTTAGGCCCAACCTGGTAAGCACGACGCCTAATAGGTTTACATTTGGCATTTACATCAATCTTGTGATGAATAATGTCACATTTTCCTAATTTCTGATCCTCCCCAACAAAGGCCTTGTCATATTTATCAATGAGATCACACAATTCTGACCTTTGTCCCTCATCTAACTCAGTCGCGGATAAGTCTATTTTTTTGTGACACCCTGTAATTTGCATCTACCGACTCCATTTTAACAAACTTGTCAGTTACATTTGAATGCTCTCGTTTACCTGTAATATTACACAACAAAGCATCATTTCCTGCTGGTTTGTCTACTCTGGCACAACTTGATTGCATATTATCACATACATGTACACATTATGGGTCAATGCCAGTAACATCAATACCAGTACCAGGCTCTTGCATATTTTCATCATCAGGTATTACAATTATTTCTTGAGACTGTGTCAAGCATGTGAATTTGCCTAAGTCTGCCTCTTTCTGTACAATCACTGGCACATCACCAAAGTTGGCACAGCCATACTATATGCACCCATTTTTCTTTTTTGACAACGATTTTGTGGGCAACAATCCCAAGGAAGCCAGGTTGGGTGATCCAGATGTGGTCCCCTCTATGCCTTCAGGAATAGGGGCACCTCTGATTTTAGCTATCAATACAGTCTGTGATTTAGGTGGTATTGTTACAGTCTGTTTAGCAACCACCTTTCTCACAGGGTTCATGGTGAGAGACATAACATTCTTACTGAATTGAACATTAACACTGTTGTCACAAAGGAAATCCTGCCCCAAAATAAAGGAAGGAGTTAATTCAGGAACAACATAAAGTTTCAGATTAACCTGATAACCTGCAATGTTTGCTTGAACAAAGATCAAACCGTCTATATCAGTTTTGTTTCCGGTTGCTGTTTCAATAGAACTGTACTCCATATCCTCGCGTGAAAGCTCAGTGAAACGTCCTGCAATCCTGTGCAATAATTTGGGATTAATAGAACAAATTTCTGCACCCGAATCAACCATAGCACAAACATTTACATTGTTTATTACCACATCCACATAATTATTCAATCTTGGTGCTGGAATAGATGAGACCTTAGCAGCCCTACCTATTTTGACCTTATGTGCAGGTTGCACAAATTCAATGTTATTTTTGGAGTCACTGGACAAAAATACACCTGAACAACCTTCCTGCATGTTTTCACATTTACGCATGTCTCTCTGAATATCCTGTCTGTTCTGGACATTCTTTCTGGACGTGTCCATATCGCCCACATTGGTAACATTGAATGCTCGATGGGTCTCGAAAAAATGCTCTAGCGGTTATCTGGGGGCATTCATTTTGGTAGTGACCATACTGTTTACGCTGATAACACTGAACATTTGCAGGATCTCGAAACCGTCTTTGTGGCAGCTGTCTTGTGAACGAAACCGGAGATGGCCCATACTGGTAGGGTGGTGAGTACGTGGGTACAGCAGGCCTTCGCACATCATATGTGAACTGGGAACATGCAGTAGCTACGTGCCCCTCAGCATTACACAATTGACACCTTGTTGATGCTTTTGTGCTGGACACTGCATGTACACCTGCTGCACCTGAACATGAAGGAACGATAGAACCGGACAGTTTCTTGGCCAATTTATCCACCAGCACATCCAAGTCCAAGTCTGGTCCCGATCGGGCGTCAACAACCTGAGCAGCTTCATCAGCCTTTGCAGCATTGAGATCTTCATCGAGAGTTGATGGCTGCGTCCTCAACACGTTTGCTTGGATGGGGCCCAATAGGCCCTGAATAAAAAAGTCAATCTTATTCTGATCAGTCAAATCTGACAGGGCACCCCATTTGCACTCCAGTCGTTCTAAGTACATGTCTACCTTTTCATGTCTCTCCTGTTTAGTTGAAATGAGTTCAGTCCGAAGACGAAATCTGCTTGCCCCCGAGGGACGAAATTTTTCCAAGAAACGTGCTTTCATCCACTCATATTCATCATTGTCCTCGAGTTCAACACCCTCCCTGGGTGGTAGCTCTTTCAACCACCTCGCTGCTTGGTTTTGCAACATAGTTTTGAATGCATTAAAGGGAAGGTAAACCCAAAGAGCAATGTGGATTGAGTGAAAGCAGCAACATTAGTAGAACACATCAGTGAAAGTTTGAGAAAAATCGGACAATCGATGCAAAAGTTATGAATTTTTAAAGTTTTGGTGTTGGAACCGCTGGATGAGGAGACTACTAGAGGATATGACGTATGAGTGGACAACAATATAAAGAAAATATAAAGGATATTCAACAAAAATTCACTTTTCCAGAATTATGAAAGAGCAGTGGACCAACCGCTTTCAGAAAGCAGGGGGAATAATTGCTACCCTTAACATATATCAATATCAAGTTGATGGAATTTGTAATTTTCATGAAAAATGGATTTTTGTAGTATTTTCTTTATATTTTCTTGATATTGTAGTCCACTCATACGTCATAACCTCTAGTAGTCTCCTCATCCAGCGGTTCCAACACCAAAACTTTAAAAATTCATAACTTTTGCATCGATTGTCCGATTTTCTTCAAACTTTCACTGATGTGTTCTACTAATGTTGCTGCTTTCACTCAATCCACATTGTTCTTGGGGTTTATCTTCCCTTTAAGCCTTTTGGCTGGAGCCCATTCAGCAAATTTTGCATAGCGTTCAAATGAATCCACCCACAAATCAGGGTTCTCCGTCCCATCATAGAATGGGGGTCTTAACGATTGATTAGACATGTCTGGCGGCACCGACGCACCACTCACCGCATAACAGTCCAGCAGAACTAATGTTAGAGTTCTAACTAACTTGTTAATATGCCAATCACAATGCCAATAATGGTCTACGTCGACTCTACGTGCATTGCCATTACACGTACGTACCTCAGCTCCATACAGTCACCACTGTGTAACCAGTTAACACAATTTGTTACTTAAGAACCGTCATTAAAATTCTCTGCCTTGCCCGGGTTCTCCACCATTTGTCGCGAGGTACCCATCTCATCCTCCTCAACATAACACGAAATCACGGGATCCAACCATTTCATCACAATAGTGGTGGGCTATAAATGGGTGATGTTTCAAAATCCTTAGGGTCCCTGCTTATTTGGAGCAGCTTATCATACTGAGCATTTTGACACCTTTCATTAAGAAATCGGTTGAAAAATGAGATGGAGTCGGCCAAAAAACTGATTGGGGGGGGGGGGGCGTAAAATTACTGTCGCGCGTAGGTCAAAATGTAGTGAAAAAAAATAAATTCACTATCCAAAGGAGTATGAAGATGATTTAAGTGTCCAGATATATGTTTTCGAGGTCAAGAAATTGATTACAAATGTCAGAAACCCTAAATATACTAGAGAAAGCATTCAAATTTTCAAATTTTGCTTTTTTTTTTTGGGGGGGGGGGGAGTGTAGGGCTAAGTTTCGGCCCATCTCCGGTATTCCAGTCACCAAACGTGCACTTTGTCATCTTCCAATTGTTGTCACAGATTTATGAATTTGATGATAATGAAGATATAAACAACAGTAGAATTGAGGTCAAGAAACTGATTGCAAATGTGTTTTGAAGCCGTATTTTGCTGTAGAAAGCATTCAAATTGTCTCTTTTTTTGGGGGGGGGGAGGTTAGTGGTGGGGTAGACTCTAAGTTTCATTGTATTTTCTGTCCATAAATGACCCATCTCAAATGTGTAGACTGCAGATTATGATCACAAGTTGCAAAGAATATAATTCAACATTACTTTCCTTGATAATATCAAAGGGAGAGTGGACATCCCTTGTTAAACCTCAGCAGAGTTTCAGCAGTGGACTATCTTTCCGTTTTCATCCTCTGTCACATGCCAACATGAAAATAGGCAGAACATCACAAGGTTGTAGGTTGAACAACTACACAGGCTTTTAGAAGCTGATAACAGATTCTGTTTCAAAGAATCTCCACACTGAAGAATCTGTTGCAGTAACCGAATTCTGTGGACTTGGTTTCCCTATATATGCCATTGTTTCTCAGCATGGAGAAGGCAACTCAAGTAGAACCTGTTCAAATTCTTCCACAACTTCACAGAGATCTAGCAGCTCAGAAAGTGAATACTCTCACAGGGTTTCATGTGGCCTTCTAGTTATTTCAACCAGAAGAACCAACATTAGCTGTTGAGAAACATCTCCTACATTACAACTGTAACAGTACTGTACCGTACAGATGCTGTGGCTGTGTTGCATTGCAACAAGGTCGCAAATATAGATTTGGGGCACAGTTTGATCTTAAACCGCATGTAACATCTCTCGATACTCTATAAAATGATGAGGAGCTTGAAGGTCTACAAACTAACAATTTGGATTGCGAGAGAGATCTTGCAAAGTTTGACAAGCTGGCAACAAGATCCGCATCCTGCTCATGTATTCAAACTGGAGTGTCATACAGAGGGCACACTTTTCAATATAGGGGATTTCCAAGCATGATCTCACTTCTAAAAACTTAACTAGATTTCAGTAACAGACCTGAAAATCGTCTGACTCTCATTCCTACAATACTTCAGAGTCAGCCATAATCCGTGCATTGCCTGACATGCCCATGAAAGAGGACATGCAACTGATTCTGAACATCACTTAGGTTCAACAAGCACCTTCGAAATCGAAGTTGCAAGTGACGCTGCTGAACCAGATATTGCGGTCAATGAATTGAACCTTGTGCCGTTATTTGGGATGTTAATAATGTGAAACAGTGCAATGGAAAGGGCACATACATACATATTGTACACATGTACACATGTACACATCTTAAAAGTGTAGTGATCCTGATAATGGGTTACGTTGTAGATACCCAAAGCGACATGACACACAGACTGTAAATGTCCTGCAAATTATACCTGTTGCATGGGACCATGGGACCTTGAAAGTGTACCAAGATATTTGTGGTTCACAATTACCACACAATAACTTTGTTGATGCCTTGTTCCAATCAGTCTTGAGTAGAGAGGAGATTAATCACATCATTATGGCAAGCAGAGATATGCAAGCTTGTTAATGATGGAACTTAAATGCAGTATTTTTTTATACCACTATGTGGTGTCTTAGTGTAACTGTTGCAGTTGTGAAAGCAGTGTTTTAAACGATTTTTTTCATTTTTCAAAATTTGGATTGCTTGAAAGAGCATGACTTACCCTTCCTATATTTAGTAGTGTTTCTATCATAATTTTCATCACATAAAGCCTGTGACTACGAAATTTTGGAAGATGGCAAAGTGCATACGTTGGGTGACTAAAATACAGAAATGGGCCGAAATTTAGCCCTATGGCCCCCCCCCCCCCCCCCCAAAAAAGCAAAATTGAGAATTTGAATGCTTTCTATAGTATATTAAGGGTTTTTGACATTTGCAATCAATTTCTTGACCTCAAAAACATATATCTGGACACTTAAATCACCTTCATACTCCTTTAGATAGTGAATTTATTATTTTTTCACTATATTTTGACCGACGCGCGACAGTAATTTTGCCCCCCCCCCCCCCCCAATCAGTTTTTTGGCCGACTCCATCTCATTTTCAACTGATTTTTTAATGAAAGGTGTCAAAATGCTCAGTACGATAAGCTGCTTCAAATAAGCAGGGACCCTAAGGATTTCGAAACATGACCCTTTTTTACCCCCTGTATAGCCCACCACTAATCACAATCGTCCTTCTCCGAGCCCGAAGTCATAGACTCCGACACCACATTTCGGTTTCCATTTTTATTCTCGCCGTAGATGGCTCACTTCGTTATTATTAACACCTCGTAACACATGTCATTAAAAAATTGAAGGAGAGTGTACTTTTCATTAAAAAGGTCTATTTCGCGGTGAATGGAAAAAATATTCAAAAAGATAAATATTTCATTTCCAAAGTTTATCGAAAAATAAGTTTCAATCTCAACTGCTAAATATTCAAGGCAAATAAGACTACGAGGGACGTCGATGTCGTTGCTTATCAAATGTGTATTCGTTTGCACGTGAAAATTAACTTGGAAATGATTTTGGTCAATTGTACTGACAACGTTTGAGCAAATAATGTTACTTGAGGATATGAATCCTGAACTCATCATCTTATCATTAAAAACTTATAAAGATTTATATCCTTATCAAAGTGCCAAAGCAAAGACATTGTATCTCTTCATCTGATTTGAGTGAAGGATTTCATGATTTTGCATGGACATCGTGATTCATATTAGCAGTTTCGAACATGACTCGAATGTAATTGCAGATTGGCTTATTAAGCCTCTGAGGACCATTATTTCTATACACACTAGATAACTGCATCGAATAGGTTGCCCATGGCAAATACAAGTGTTAAATACTGCAGCCTTACTTTACGTCTTGGAAGTGAAAAGAAAATCATGTGTTTTTTTACAGTATTTATTTGAGACAACTATTTGAAACAACTATACTCTTATTCTTCTACGTCTTACAAATATAAGACTAACAGCACAAGGTAATAATGAAAAAAAAAAGTTGTTGAGTCATTAACCCTATCTGTGCCAGCGTGTCAGATGTGCAGAAGTTAAAAATGGACAGCAAAGTAATGTGATTAAAAAAAATCAGCACATTTGGAATACCCAGAATAATGACAGCACACTCACACACACACAAATCAATGATTGCATTCCATTATCTCAAAGAAACTCATAAGAGAGTAAACAAAAATTGGAAATGCAGACATAATACACACATTATATAATATTTACATATATATATATATATAGAGAGAGAGAGAGAGAGAGAGAGAGAGAAAGGGAAGAAGGAGACAGGAAGAAAGACTCAGAAGGAGAGAGTGAGAGATTAAGCTTTGAACATTATGAATATTATCTTTCTATCGTTTGGTCTTGTTTCCTACTTATTATTTGCTAGAAATTCTAGAAATTCTATTCTCCCATTGGAGAATAAAGCTTCTTCTTCACTTTCTTTCTTTCTTTCATTATATTTTCGGGCAGGGGGGTGCGTAGGCGAACGTGACAAACAAAATAATGTCCCATATTCGTGTTCAGTGATACCTTATCTATAATCATGCTTACCTAGTTCAGACAATACACGTATGTAGAATGAAGATTGCTTGAATTCCCCGACTCAGATTTGAATGACTATTTTAGTAGTTTCGAGTGAGTCTATTCTCCGAAAAGACTTTGCACTGTAATTTGGTGGAAATAACACCTTTTTGGGCTGTGATAAGTGAAAAGCTTTGATACCTCGCTCGCAGTACTGAATCAGCAATCAAATTCAAAATCCGATCATTCGAATTCACTATCGGAACATTCAAATTCACTGTATCGATATCGAAGCATTAAAATTCACTGTTGGAGCATTAAAATTCACTATTCGAGCATTCAAATTTTACAGAGGAGCACGCATTTCAGCAATAAGCATTCAAATTCATGTCAAGCTGGCGACGGGATCTTGTCAGTCATTCAAATTCGTGAATAGGCAACCATGTTCCAAATAACTGCATTCAAGTATAAGAAGTCCTGAATTTAGTTAGTTTGGGCCCGTGTATGTGTGTCTTTTTCATTTTGCTTTGAATATATTGGGATCTTTGATGAAGGTTATTTGTTTTTCAGTATAGAGGTCCGCCTGTTCATTGAAAACTTAGAACTCGGGCTTCAGGAAAGGAACATACAGGCACATGTCCCTCGCATAAGACAAAAAATGGAGGCCTCAAGTGTGAGATGGTCACAACTCATGTACGTAAAAGATCCCACTTCATTTTTTTTCATGGCAAAAAAAAGCAGTGTTCTTAACCCAGTGAAGTGGTCCCACCTTACATCCAACTGGACCCCATAGAAGACCAGCTATTGCAGCTGAATATGGGCTATCCAGCCATCTTCTTAGATGAAAAATGAAACAAACAAACAAACAAACAAATATACTGTATAGGCCTACAGACGAGCATAATATGGAAGGTTGTCTGACACCTTCGTTAAAAAAAAACCCAACAATTTCGACTACTTTGAAACTGAACAACATAACATGAACATTATGTACGTCTTATTTGTTGTCTATTGATATCAAGCTTTATTGGTTTACTTTTGCGGGACTATATGTGAGGTCATTGTGTGTCCGTTTGTCTTTACATTTATGCATTACCATTATGTGATTAGCGTAAGGGCGTTGTCAGCATGCATCAAGAAATATTAGTATTAGATTGTCGTTGTGTTGTTTGGACGCACTGCTGATTGGACGTTACAATTCAGAATTTCTTGAGATGAAAAGCAAAGAATACATGAACAGAGAGTAATGTAGAACCTTTACACAATAATAATCACACTTTATCCAAGAATTCATTGGTTGTGTATGTCATTTCTCCTTTCTTCAAAAAGTGCACTCCATTTTCCTCGTTAAAATGATCTGAAATCTGAAATGTCCTGAAAATGAAATTAAACGCTCTAAACAATTTAGCTTATCGGGACTATCAAATGACTATCGCTTGAATTTGAATGCCCGAGTAGGAAACACAATGCTCGCATTTGGAAATTGAACGTCCAATCGTAAATTTGATTTCATGAAAAAGAAAACGAAATAGAAAGCCCACCAATGAAATTGATGGCTCGGATTCTGAATTTGAATGCTCGAATATTTCCACGTGCGCGCGCTGTGTCATTTTGAATGCACGTTAAATGAATTTGAATGACAAAAGTATGAAATTGACCTGGACAACCAATAAACAAAAGTGTACATTCAGATCGTTCAGGTTCAATTCTTCAAATGCAACAGCTCCGTCGTGTGGGAGGGGCTACCCGTTCCCGCACCCTACCCCCCCCCCCCCCGTCAACTTCAATTCACTTGACACACAGTGATGTCGCACACGCCTAACGAGAGCTGAGATACCGCGATTAAGTAATTCACACAATATCTGTGAATATTTATATTCTTTACTTTTTAGATTTAAACAAGTAAAAATCACCAAAAGTATGCACCAGATGGTTGAATGTCACGTCTGTCCCCTCCTACACCCCCCCCCCCTCCATTCATAATTTCTCAAGGGGTGTTTCCTTGAGCAACTTCCATCCCCATTCTGACACTTCGTTGCACGATGATCAAAGGTACGTGGAATCAAATTCCTGGCTTGTCTGGAAATCATCAAGGAGTACAGATGGATGCCTTGTATCGTAGGAGACGATCTGTGA
This sequence comes from Diadema setosum, assembly GCA_033980235.1. NCBI lineage: Eukaryota > Metazoa > Echinodermata > Echinoidea > Diadematoida > Diadematidae > Diadema > Diadema setosum. The sequence goes on from CM067070.1 coordinate 22,186,762, forward strand.
GGTCATGCTGCCCTCGTCAGAAAACACATCCCTCCTGCTGTCAGCTCCCTCCTGGAAAGATTGCGACACGGAGGACAAGATGGTGGGATCATGCAATGGCGCCAAAGGATGTTGGTCGGCGTTAACCGGCACGGCATACAATCCGTCACTATCAGCTGTCTGGGGGCGGGGAGCGTATTTTTTATTTACACGCAAGCCTGTGGCTTTTCGCAATTTAATTCAATGAAACCGCTTGTGATGCGTCTATGCTTACTCCGCTCGGGTTGCGAAGATTTCTGCAGTGCCTCCCGATTCGATTCGTACACGTGCATCAGTGAGTGTTTGTACGCGCTGTGAAAGTTTTGCTTGCCGTGGTAGACCTGATGCATCCAACAAGTCCATGTACGTACATTGTACTATGTAAACGAGTGAAAGTGCGAAAAACAAGACAATACAAAACAAAAAATTTGAAAGTTTTGGAATAGGCTGGTACATGTGCATGTACATGTATCAGAGAGTTCTGAAATAACTGATGATCGCATAATCTAATGACACCTAAATGGAATGAAATACATTGGAAAATCATGCTTGCCATTTTCTCATTTTAAAATTAATACATTGTATCAAAAGTAATGTATTTGTCTTTCAGACCCCCCTCACTCTCTTATTTCCAAAACGTCTCTCATCTCCCGTCTCTCCAAACATCATAGTATTTGTTCCAAATACAAGCTCTCTCTATCTCTCTTGACTCCCTCTCATATCACATGATTTCTGTTTCTAAGACCCTAGATTGTATGTACGCATGTATTAATGTTATTTCTCAGACCCCAACCCCCCTCTGTTATATCTGTTGCTATAATAAAGGCCCTACATCTATCTTCATACTGATGGTATATTATTTTGTTTCTCAAACCTGCCCCGCTCTTTTCTTCATACTAGTTTCAAAGACTCACTCTGCGTATTCATTTTTCCGACCTCTCTCGACCCCTTCCTTTTTCAAATGCATGACTCGTGTATTTCTTGCTCGATCACTGCTTGAATTAGCCTATATAGATATCATACAATTTATTTGTTTCTCATACTCTCTCTGTCCCTCACCCTTCTCTCTTTCTGATTCTTAAACTTTACAATGTTTGTTTACAAGACCACTTTCTACTCTCTATATAACATTGATCAGTTTGTCTAGAAACATGTACAGTCACATGTATGAAGGAAAATTACACCACTATTGCATGAAGTCATTATGCACTTTATTCACTTCTTTATATTCAAGCACTTTTTTTCATGAAGGTACAGATGTAATCTGATCCTCAAATATCCAAGAAGTACTGTAATACAAACTAGAAGTATCACCTAATGTGATTAATATATACCCCCAACTATAGACACTGAGGCAGTTAGCTCAACTAGCAATGATTACTTTGTATGCTTTTCCTGGAAAAAAAAATACCATGACAATGTATTGTTCAACATTGAATAAAATTAACAGTACAGTAATGTGTTATTTTGCTCACTCACAATAAAGTGCCATATCTCAAGTCAAGTGCTCAGAACCTGAGTGAGTAAAGTAAATAAATCAGCAATTTCTATGATTTTCATGAAAATAATGTTACCATGGCAACACAATGTTTGACATTAAGAAAAAATGAAGTTTGCAAAACTACGGGCTGTCACAGGTGCCAAATTTCAAGTCAGATGCTCAAAAGCTGAGGGAGTTAGGTGAATTCACAATATCATTGTATGATTTTCTTTCAAAATATGCTGTCACCATGTTAGAGCTCACTAATGTCAACAATAATCGACCACTAATGTCATAACAACCACTAATGTGGTTGTCGCATCTTCAAGCTATATGCTTATTTGACGACAGTCTTCTGAATTTACACTCCCAATACATGTGCCATAATTCAGTCAGATCATTTGATTTTCTTTATTCCGAGTGGTTCCCAATCGATGTGTTCTCTTAGTACACGACCGTATATCTCAGTTTTATATTCGGATGTACACACTGCATGTTCCATTGTCTCGTAAACAAAAAGAAATGACTGTATTTCATTTTTATAATATCATGATCGATGCAGAAAATTCTTCATAAATTCATTTGAATTTGGATCGTGCAATATCATAACAACCTCTAATGTCATAACACGTCGACCACAAATGTCAAAATTTCCAAATTTACTGCAAATGTCATAACGCGTCAAAGGGGAGGATCCAGGAATTTCGTAAAGGGGAGGCGCCTTTACAAAAGTAACCCCTCCTTCACTTTCTTTCTCTTTCTTTTTTTTTTTCTTTTAAACAAAAGAAATAAAACGAAAAAAAAATAAGGGGGATGGGGTTGCGCCAGCCTTTTATTTTGAAAGGTGTCTCCCCTTTACGGAATTCCTGGATCCGCCCCTGAAATGCAAGCAATGAGTTTTGACATTTGTGGATGATGCAATCGCGAATCGAGAGGGAGCGCATCCCCCTCTGGTGCCCCTTTCTATTCTTGTTAAAACAACAGAAGTAAAAAAAAAAAAAAATAAAAAAAAATGGGGGCGGGGGGGGGGGGAGGGGTGCGCCAGCTTGTACTTTTGTAGAGGGGCGGCGCGGCGCCCCCCTCCGTCTCTTATATATTTTTGTTATAACAAAAAGAAATAAAATGAAATAAAATGAAGCTGGTTGCCGCCAGCTTTTGATTTTGTATAAGACGCCTCCCCTTTATGGAATTCCTGGATCTTCCCCTGTGACACGTTATGACATTTGCAGTAAATTTGAATAATTTGACATTTGTGGTCGACGCGTTATGACATTTTGTGATTATAAAAATTCGATTTTAAATTTTGTCGTCGACGTGTTATGACATTTGTGGTTAATCCCATTTTGATAGTTGTCGTCGACGTGTTATGACATTAGTGTTATGGCCATTATGACATTTGTCGTCGACGTGTTATGATGATATTATAGTGGTTGTTATGACATTACACGATCCAAATTCAAATTAATTTATTAAGAATTTTCTGCATCGATCATGATATTACAAAAATGAAATACAGTCATTTCTTTTTGTTTACAAGAGAATGAAACATGCAGTGTGTACATCCGGATCTAGTCTTGAACAGCGTCCCTCAGGGTAGTATATTAGGACCTTTACTTTTCATCATTTACATAAATGATTTTTGTAGATCATCCGACATACTTTCTTTTATACTTTTTGCCGATGATTCAAATATTTTCTTCTCCCACCAAAATGCAATCACTCTACGGTTATTAAATGCCGAATTAAAAAAAAAGTGACTTAATGGATAAGAGCCAACAAATTATCACTGAATCTTCAGAAAACTAACTATATGTTATTCAGTAAGTCTATAGAAGTTTTACCCACAGATATCATCTTTGATGACGTTCACTTAGAGCGTGTATCTCATACAAAGTTTCTCGGTATTACAGTGGACGATAAACTTTCGTGGAAGCCTCATATTATTAATATTGGTAAAATAATTTCGCGTAATATTGGTATTATTAATAGACTTAAATCTCATATCCCGTTGTCTTCTTTGCTGACGTTGTATTTTTCATTAATATTGCCTTATTTAAATTATGGAATCTTAGCATGGGGTATAGTGCCCATCAACTTTATTAGATAGATTATTGTTATTACCAAAAAAAAAGGCACTTCGTATTATTTGTGGCGTTTCTCCACGTTCCCATGCAGATCCATTATTTGTTAGATATAAGATTTAAAAAATCAAAGATTTGTTTTTCTTACAGCTGGGTCAGTTTATGTTTAATTATAACACAAATGCACTTCCCAGCATTTTTGATTCAATGTTTCCCCGAAATCAATATTTTCATAATTATCCCACCAGGCGATCAAATGAGTTTCATTTACCCCTTCTGAGAACATTATTGGCTCAAAATACATTTATATACACTGGCCCTATATTTGGGAATTCTTTAAGTTGTGATATAAAAAATTATTTATCTTTGAATTCGTTTAAGCGTAAGTTGAAATATTTTTTTGTTGAACTCATATTAAGATATATACGATTCATTACTTAGCTGGTCTTTACAGCCTAAGGGTTCATCGTCAATCATTGATTTCATCATTGTGTATTTTTTACATTATCTTATTTGTATACACTTTGCTCGGCTGACTGAGCTGAAACACCTCAATTCCCTCTTACGATCCCGATGTTTAGCGTGTTGGCTTTTCCTTTCATTTCCTTTTTCTATCTCTCCTTTCTTTCCATTATTCTTTTGTGTTTTATTACTGTCATGGTATACCCTACTATAAAGTCATGTAATGTCGTTGTGTTTCTATTGTCTTGTTCTCTCCTGTCTTGTTCTCTCCTGTCTTTAATTGTAAAAAAAAAAAAAAAAAAAAAAAAAAAAAAAAAAAAAAATTAATGTATTCACAAGAATCCTTTGAGTGGTTCACAATTTACAAGCATGCTTTTCAGTGAACCTCTCAGTTCTTTCTTTTTTTCCCTCCAAACATAACTTTGTATTCTGCCGGTATGCATGTATAATTTCCTATTTGTTAACCATTATCTACCATGTAAAGTCGAATACATGCCTATGTTATATCTTCTGATTCATTTCGTGTTATGTTTGACGAAAAAGAAAGAAGGAATGAAATAAATGAAGAGAAATGAAAATGAAATGAAATGAATATAAAATTGAGATATACGTGTATCGACAGATTAAAGAAAAGAGTATGAGAGAACGCGTCGATATAGGGAACCACTCGGAATAAAGAAAATCACTGACTGAATTAACGGAGTGTATAAAATAATGCAGAAGACTGTCGTCAAGTAAGCATATAGCTTGAAGATACGGCAGTCACATTAGTGGTTGTTATGACTCTACTGGTCGATTATTGTTGACATTAGTGGGCTCTACACATGGTGACAGCATATTTTGGATGAAAATCTTATGCAATATTGTGAATTCACCTAACTCCCTCGGATTTTGAGCATTTGACTTGAAATTTGGCACACGTGACAGCTATTATAGTTGTGCAAACTTCATTTTTTCTTAATGTCAAACATTGTGTTGACATGGTAACAGTATTCTTAATGAAAATCATAGAAATTGCTGATTTACTGACTTTACTCACTCAAGTTTTGAGCACTTGACTTGAGATATGGAACATGTGACTATCAGTGAGCAAAATAACACATTATTGTTAATTTTATTCAATGTTGAACAATACAGTGTCATAGTATTTTTTTTTTTTAAAGAAAAGCATATATACATGGTGATCATTGCCTGTTGAGCTAACTGCCTCAGTGTTTAGTTTTGGGGATATTAATCACATTGAGTGATAGTTCTAGTTTGTACTTCTTGGATATTGGAGGATCCGATTACATCTGTAGTACACCTTCATGAAAAAAAGTGCTTGAACATAAAGAAGTGAATAAAGTGCATAATGACTTCATGCGGCAACAGTGGTGTAATTTTCCTAGATAACATGTGACTGCATGTACATGTTTCTAGACAAAATGATCAAAGTAGAGAGTAATAAGTGGTCTTGTAGACAAACATTGTAAAGTTTAAGAATCAGAAAGAGAGAAGGGGGAGGGACAGAGAGAGTATGAGAAACAAATAAATTGTATGATAGGCTAATTCAAACAGTGATCGAGGAAGGAATACACGAGTCATGCATTTGAAAAAGGAGGGGGTCCGAGAGAGGTCGGAAATGGATTATGCAGAGTGAGTCTTTGAAACTAGTATGAAGAAAAGAGGGACAGGTTTGAGAAACAAAATAATATACCATCAGTATGAAGATAGATTTGGGGGCCTTTAATAGCAACAGATATGACAGGGGGTTGGGGTCTGAGAAATAAAGTTAATACATGTACATACAATGTACATATATAGAGGGTGTCTTATAGAAACAGAAATCATGTGATATGAGAGGGAGTCAAGAGAGATAGAGAGAGCTTGTATTTGGAACAAATACTATGATGTTTGGAGAGACGGGAGATGAGAGACGTTTTGGAAATAAGAGAGTGAAGGGGGTCTGAAAGACAAATACATTACTTTTGATACAATGTATTAATTTTAAAATGAGAAAAATGGCAAGCATGATTTTCCAATGTATTTCATTCCATTCAGGTGTCATTAGATTATGCGATCATGTTATTTCAGAACTCTCTGATACGTGTACATGCACATGTACCAGCCTATTCCATAACTTTCAAATTTTTTGTTTTGTATTGTCCTGTTTTCGCACTTTCACTCGTTTACATAGTACAATGTACGTACATGGACTTGTTGGATGCAGGTCTACCACGGCAAGCAAAACTTTCACAGCGCGTACAAACACTCACTGATGCACGTGTACGAATCGAATCGGCGCGAGCGGAGGCACTGTAGAACTCTTCGCAACCCGAGCGGAGTAAGCATAGACGCATCACAAGCGGTTTCATTGAATTAAATTGCAAAAAGCCACAGGCTTGCGTGTAAATAAAAAATACGCGGGCGGGGAGGAGGTCGAAATATGTGAGAGAATGACCCAAGTATACAAGAGATAACGCCTGTGTCTTCACAATACCATAGTTTTGCATGAATTTGACAAGTGAAACACTCGCTTTAAGTGACGGGGGGGGGGGGACACAGGGTTAATCAGCAAAACATATTATGCAATCTGGACTAGCTAGCGATGTATTACTGGGAAGTGAATAAGTTATGCATCATTTTATTCGTATATTTTTATCAATTTTTTCTTTGGTATGACATTAAGCTTATCTTCTTTTCTGCTCTTTCGTTTTTAGCACAGACACTTTTATTCCAAAATATTGCAGGTCGAAAAATAATAGCGGTCATCTCCACTTTCTACTGATTAGGCCTACTTTAGGAAACAAAATTAATTATATATAAAGTTTTGTTCTTGCATATGATTGGCAAGTTGTCGTACATCGACGTGAGAATTTCATGAATCTGGAGTTTTTTTTATCCTTTAATTTGTTGTATACTTCTAGAACTTTATGGTTGAAAAAAAAAGACAGAAAAAGAATCATCAGTGAAATGATGGCAATTTGTCACCTAGACATGCAATTAGAAAAATTAACCAAGCGATTATCTAATACCCCATTATGGGTTCATAATAATTACGTTTATGTCTGTAAGTGAAAGAGGGGAAGGAAAAATCATTGTCTTTCCTTGTCCAGAATAAACTTTATACCTTTCCAGGTGTTGATCCATCGTTGGCCGTTGTAACTTGATACAAAACTAAGTAGTCATCGATTTTTCCAATAAGGACAGGAGCAGAGGGTAATTGTCTCCTTTTTCTTCTGGCGGCTGCTTTTTGCTTTTTTGCTACAAAGGTGACAGAGTGACATTCTGCAATTACATTTTCGCTTGACGATAATGTACCAAAATCTTTTATATTGACTGTTGTGCGTTGTCTCTTTAAAGGCATTCTGGATTTCCGTTGACACAAACGGAAATGTATGTATGTATGTGTGTATATTATATATATATATATCTATCTATATATATATATATATATATATACCCTGTCATCCCTGAAGAAGAGGAAGGATCCTCGAAAATTCGGATTATTCATTAAATCAAGATTGGCTATTAATGCATTCCCTGCAGTCCTCTGTTGTGACTTTATTATTGCTATATATATATATGTATATACATACAGTATGTCCAAAAAAAAAAAAATACAATCAGATTTTCGCATTTCTAACACCCAGTATGATTAAATTGTCTAGATGCTACTTCAGGGCCTTAAGATGTAATATCTTAGCTCTATTTTGCAAAAAGGCCCAGTCAATTTGGTTAAGCGGTCAGAAAGAATTGTGGATTGTTGTAAAGCATGTCATGATTCCGATTCTTCCAAGTTTAGCACTTGGATGCTACTGTGTGGGAACACAATAGTCTGAACTTGGAAGGAAGATGTTCTTGACATGCTCTACAAAATTCCTCATTTCTCTTTGATCACTGAAGTAAATCTAATGGGGTTTTCAGTAAGATGTGGGCAATGAGTTATAGTTTCGTACCCTGAAATTGTATTTGAATTGATTCACTATCTTTAAAGTTATCATTGCGGAGGGTCCCGTTGTATTTTTTTTTTTGACAAACGGTAAATGTACATATACATACACACGTATACCGAAAAAACCCTCACATTTAAGCATACGTCTTGTGAGATTAAACGTTAAAAGGGCATATTGGATAACTTTATTCATAACTTCATTAATATTCATTCTTATGCAACAAGTGAAGTATCAATGGAGATGTTTTATTTTGATGAGCACTAGTATTTTATAACCAGTGGAAATCTATAAGGTATTACTATTTCAATACATTTCATTTCAGTTCAATTCACTTTTATTTCCCATCTAACAAAGAGTGAAACAGAATAAAGCCTGGTTAAAACAATCCCATTGTTTGATTGAGTTGAAAAAAAAAATTAATGCGATGAGAAATGTACAGAGTATTTAACATCATATGACATGCACATTTAAGAAGAACTGCTAAAAAACACCAATGCATGTTTTGAAAGTTGACAGAAAACTAAGTGTAGGAAAAGAATGGTCCTGTTAAAAACAGGTCTTCTAATGCATGAATCACTCAAAAAACACAATACATAACTATTCATCATCATTATAAACAGTAATTATTTTATAGTACCAAAAAAATACAAATTCAGACTAATGTAACAATGTTCAACTCGCGGGCACTATAGGTATTACTAGGTATATCTTTGGCCTACATCAAACGAGAAAAAATTGATGAGAGTGAAAGTGTACTACTGAATATAATATTTACTATTTACACGTTTAAACAATAACAAAAGCATACCGACTGAAATCTTCGAAAAAATGAATTGTGCTTGCCTTTGGTCCGTTTGATGGTTATCACGCAGATGATGACAACGAAAACGATGATTATGAAACCTGCTCCTGTCAAGACTGACGCAAACAGGGGAACCAGGCTATTGGGTACTACAGGGCCTATATCATCGGCCTCTCCTCCTATCAAACAAGAAAGAATGAGGGTGACTGATACAAAAATCGTCGGGATCAAAAAAAACTTAATGTTGCAGGAAAAGAGCCCAGAAAGAGGAGAATTGCACGAGAAGAGACTATATTGGAAGTGGAGAAAAGTAAACAGAGGGAGTTGTAAAGAAGAAAAATGTACAAATCAGATTATTACAGAAAATTAATATGAAATCGATGGAAGGAGAGAGATGCATATGACAATGTATTTACTAATATTCTGATAAAGATACTAATAGCGGTATGCTTTATGCTTTAAGAAGGAAAATGTATATCGAGCATAATTATGAAAAGTTTATTTTGTAAAACAATATGACGATGAAAATATACCCGTTGCAGAAATTGAGGAAAGAAAAAAAAATTGGATAACATATCATCAAAGAATGTTGATACAGGGAGGTGTCTCTCCCACTTTCCTGTTTGATATCAATCAAAACCTGTAATTAGTTATACATTTTGAATTGTGTAAACCAAATGTATAATTATAAAGCATAAAGAAATATGCTCACTACAATTATTCGTAAATCTATGATGATGTATTATTCTATATATCAAAGAATATCAAAGGATATAGGGTGATTTGAATTGAGCTTGGAAAATGATAAATACAATCGCAAACATGGTATGAAGATGTCAGCATAAGTGACGAAGAATGAGATCAAAATCCCTCTTATATTGCAAATGCATTTTGTATGTTGATTTTGTGTGTGTGCATGTGTGTGTCCATTCAAGGTGATTAAGCTTTAAAAGAAAGTTTGTGATGATTCACATTTTTCTGAACTTTTGAAAGGTTCATTAGTCATGAAATATTTTTCAATGGTACAAGGTGAAGTTATCAATACAATTAAACCATTTAAACATAAAACTTCAACTAAACATTACGGATTTAGTACACAGTTATTCAGTCTTCATCGTATGAAATCTGTCCGAATTTGCTAAAGATTTCACAGGCATTAAAATTCATATAATGAATTAAAATTGAATAAAACGCCGGTATCACCCGTGGCCTTGTCTTATTATTACCGTATATTTAAACGATTTTAGAAAAGATCGCATATTAAGGAATTTCATCGTTGACAGCTAATAACACCCATATCTTATCCCGGGTTGGTTTTATAGATACTGTTCAAATGATCTTGCCATTGTGTGGTTATCAGATAAAGTCAACAAACAACTTTCTTTAAAAAGTATATCAGTGCCATATTTGTGGTTTAAGCAAGGCGTTTGATATCATTGTCCATAAATTTGTAACTACTAGTAGCCGAAAATTTGTATGTTTTAAAGGTCAGTAGTCGTCCATGGCAAATATCAAGCGAGGAGTCCCCTACTGCTCAATACTCGGCAATCTACTGTTTTGGATACACAAATGATATGAAACAAAGTTTTTCGTCGATTTTTTTTTTTGTTTATTGTTTGGGGTTGATTGTTTCAGCTTTCCAAAAGAACCATAATAGCCTTATCCAGAATTCATTTCAGCATTGCAAAAATGTAATAAACTTTGCTGCATATTTTCAAAATATCTTTTAGGCATTTTCAAACTACACGCTGCGATGAATCAGCAAATTGATTATGGTATAAAGCTTAATGTTTTATCAATAGATTAAAATATTTTTCACAATTAGGTAAAAGAAAAGGTATTTGTACAAAAACCACCCGTCCAAAACTGCTGATTCTATATTTCACCGATTAAATGTTCTGAAATAAGATGATGTCAATGCCTTTCAAACAACAAGATTAATGTTTGAGAATGATTATGAAAAATGTATTACCTGAAGCTTTTAATAACTGTGTTCATAACAAAAATTAAAACATTAATTCGTATCCAACCCGTAGGTGCAATAGCACTCGTTTTGATAACCCAAGAATCCTTAAGACACTGTGGATTTGGAACACTTTTCCAAATAATCTGAAGCAATTTAAATCCTTCTTAAAACCTTTTGAAAAATTTTACATTGAAATGACGATAAATGAATGATTATGTCAGATGTAAGTACATGTATTTATGTTAATAAAAAGTTGTTTTGATTCGTGTTTATTGATTATTTTTTTCCAAAAAAAAAATTATTTTCCCAAAGAAAATCATAATTCAACTTATTTTTACATTGTATTCTTGAAATAAAAGTTGCAGAAAAATCGAAACTTAAAGATAAAAAAACTTAACCTTTGGTGATAGTGACAATTTGCAATAACCATGTCTTTTGAGGTTTCAACTATAAAAACGCTGGTCCTTTAAAGTGATGGTTAAGTATTGGTTAAGATGAGGATTGAGGTTTTAACCTTTTTGGAGATACTAAGAAACCACCATTGAAACATTTCAGACCATACAACTCTAGGAGAAATTCAAAGTTTATTTGATGAGAATCGCTTTTGGAAAGACTGAGATAGCCAAAAATAAAATGAAACAAGGCGATGCTAATAATCCCTTTGTTTTGGATATCTCCGCTTTTTTCAGAGTCAATTTACATCAAACGAACTTTGATTTTATCGAGCTATATTGCGTTAAATTATATTTTTTTTTATGCCGGTTCAAAATTGGAAATAGCCGACCTATCAGGGTGATGAATCGACAGCACTAGGCAGGGTTTGGAGAGGGATAACACAAATCTGTTCAAGGGGAAGGGGTGGGGGAGTCGTTCATAACGGGTTTCTATCTGTACCTGAAATACTTCTGGATACTACCAAGGGACTCCCGCGATCGACATTAAACTTCTCAGAAAAAAAAAAAAAAAAAAACGTATTTACTGTGACTCATACTCAGCCTACTTGATCCAAACACGTGAAAGGAACGTTCGTTAATCCCTTCACTGTTCTGAGCGACGCACGTGAACGTTCCGTAGTCTCTCTCCGGGATGACGGAGGCTATGTATAGAGAGTTGATTACTGATTCTCCGTGAGACTCCATGGACGAGCATTGCCATGCAGCATTGCTGGCCTCAGCGCCGGCGTGATACCAGACGACAACTGCTTCCGGGTTAGAATTCACGTCACACCGTAGGGTCAACTCAGTGCCTTCGTCGGCCGTGACACTGTCATTGTAAGCCCAGATCTCGGGTGGATCTTACGTGCAAAATAGTTACAGAAATATTGGAAGGTTCGAAAGTATTCATAGGACACAAGAATAATCATCAGTGATATAAACGGCTTAAAGAGAGGTCAAATGGAAGTCCTACTTATATTCCTGTGATCTAATAGACTTTGTATTGCTATGAGACACTCAGCAAAAAAGAAAGGAAATACTATTTTTTTTTCAAATTCGTATTTCTCTTAGAAAATTTAGCTAAACATTTATGCTTTTTAGACCATGTTAAAGGGAATTAAATTTTCTATCGACCTGGTAGGACAAACAGGGGGAAACTGTATCCATGAGTTATTGAAACACATTCAATTTTCTCTTCGAAGGCACAAAAGAAGAAATTGGAAAAATTGACAAGATGTCATTTATGCGGACGTGCTCTTAACAATCAGAACAAAAGACAATCTTAATATAATAATAAGAACAAAATAATTTGCAAAAAAAAATCAACCTCAATAATGGCTATGTAGGCCACAAAGATAAAGAAAGGCAAAATACAATGCAGAAAAATTAAGAATTTTGAACCAATCCGAATTCAAATGACATTAGAGAATAAGCAAATCAAAAAAAAAAAATGGTTAGATTGGACATGTTATTTCCAATTAAGGAAACTGAAAATGGACATTCGGTTTTTGAGGTTGTCTCATGAATTTCAGAGATTTCCAAATTAAACGAATGGAATATTTTAATTTTGTGCCTTGGAAGAGAGAAACAAATGGGATTACTCATGCGTAGAGCTTCTCTTTGTATCAGTCTACCAGGTTGATAGCCAGTTAAATAAACTTTAATATGATATATGCCACAATGTTTATTTCTTTTATCAAAAACTTTCTATGAAAAGTATTAACTGAAAAAAAGTGTTTTTGTGTTGTTGTTGTTTTTTTTTTTTTTTTTTGCTGGATGTATATTCATGTGATGTTTACGCATTGACTAGTTCGACCTGACGCCGCGCGAATTCTGTGAGCGACAGGGCTAAGTATAGTTACACATTGACATTCACTTCTAGCTGTAAGTCTTCATGGTACGGAATTCTGCTAAAGAGACAAGACAGGACAAGAGAAGAGAAGACAAGACAAGACAAGACGAGACAAGAGAACAGAAAAAAAATACATTTATAACACTACTGTCAAGGCAATAACTGTGTAATTGTCCTTATAAGAACGTTTGTTGTTGTTTTTTGTGTGTAGCGAATTCTAACTTACAGACAATGTTCAGTGTACATGGAGCGGAGCACGATGAATTACAGGAGGGAGTTTTCTTTGCGCAGCAAATCATCTCCGACTCATGATCCTTTCTTCCGAAGGTCAAATTTATTGAAGATCCACCGGAAGTGAGCACCGAGAAACGGTCCGATGAGCTCTGAGTTACCTCGGCGATAGTAGCGCCTTGGTGCAGAAATTCGGTGACGCTGAAGGGCCGATTCCAGTTCGTGGCGCATTTCAATTCCGTTGGATCACCGGCACGTATCGCCTGACAAGGCGACAAACTGACGGATGCCGCGCAAACTGTGAGGAATCCATAAAACAGGACACAATAACAGGGATTCTTATAAGATGAGAATCATGTGAACAATAGTGCAGAAAAAATCTATGGGCGAAGAAGCGAAGAAAGACGAAAAAAATATCTTACAATCTAAAGGTGCTAGAACCATCTGCTTAGTTGGGACGATGTAGTGAACGAAGGCGGGAAAGATAATATTTGAATTGAAAGATAAAAAAGAAACAAAAGTAATTTATTATTTTGTGAGCGAGAAGGAAGAAGGTTTATTTAACAAACAGCCATAAAAAAATGGATATTCAATAAATGCATTTCGAAAGTAAATAACTAATGAGTAGTAGACTGCAAAAGAAAAAAAAAGTTTGTTGTTCATTTCACTTCATTTCCGGCGAAAGTATGCAATGTGACATCTCCATACAAACGAAATAAAAGTAAAATGTGACTTTTCCCAACTACTTGGGAAAAAGAAGAAGGTTCTCTTATTGTACATTGTTGCACAATTTAAAAAAAAAAATTAAAAAAAGTGATCTCAACATGACAATATAATGCAACCTAAATAAACGATGATGTCATTTCCTCGTCTGATTTGCGTTATGTGATTGCAACAGGCCTTTCCTTTCAGATTGAAACTTTGCAAAACCAAAATTCCTCATTTCGTTTCCGATTTTAATAAAACTTCTACCATTTCATTTATTTGAGTTGACTTTTCCTTTATTGACAATTTCAACATTTAGTAGCCTAAAATGTGTCCAAACAATATGTCCAATTACATATTTCTGGATGGGGGGGGGGGGGGGGTCGAAAAGAGATGGTCAAACGAAGCCACCGGTCGCTCACCCTCCACGTGAAGTCGAACTAAGCCAGTAAATATCCCGTCAGTTGTATTAACCGTGCAGGTATATGTTCCAGCATCAACCCAAGTCAGCGAGGCTATAGTCAGGTTGACATCCAATACTGCATCATCATGGGTACTGGCGAGGGTGTACCTTGATGTCGTGACATGTTTGTGGCAAGAACTCCGCTGGCAATTATTATACGTTGCCAAAGGCAAGCTTCTGTCGGAGCGACCCCACCGTAGTTGATGCAGTCTCTCCCCAGTGGACGGGTCGAGATGATAAGTGCAGGTGAGCACCCCAGTGCCAGTTTCGACAGCTACATTGTTGGTGCTCGTGGTAAGTATTTGGTCCGACGCTCGGAAAAGGGTGACTGTGTTTAAATATACAAATTTAGAATGCACGACAGGTCTTATTCTGAACTTGAATCATGGGACGCAATTTGAAAGAGTACCCTCAATAGAGTGATCAGTTCTACGGCCCATTATAATACATTTACAGTTACTGTTACAGAATACAAGACAAATAGTCTAAGTCTACAGGTAGACATATACCAACTGATTATTACAACTCTGTTGACATGTCGCCGGTGACATTTTCAAAGCTCAGGGGACACACCGATATTCTTTGCCTGTAGGAATTTCGAAATGGTGATAATTATGAGGTTATTCACCGGGGTAGTTTCTCAAATACTTAGCACTCCCGTTCCAATTTGTCCAGCCAATAAGTGCTAATTTTGCAGGATAGGCAGATAGGCCGAACTAACCCCCCCCCCCCTCCTTAATGTCGCCATCATTACCATTTCATTTTAAACAATGCGTTTTCAGTTTCGTCGGGTGCATTCTGGAAGGTGCGAAAGTCCGTTTCAATGTCATATTTTGTCGATCAGAGTGAAGTGATATAAATTTTAACATGGCGTGACAGATTACTCTAAAATTAAAAAAAAAAATCAGATTTCACTGATACTTTTTCCGTTTTGTTCATAATTATGATTGCAGTCAGTCTTGCAAAGTTTATTTTAAACATGACTGTTAGGCGAATAGCAAAGTTAGTATTCCCCCCCTCCTTTTTTTTTTCTTATGTCATCAGTCTTATTTCATTCCAGTCTTTCAGCAAAGGGTTTTGGCAAAATCCTCTGAACAGGGAACCACACTACCATCAGGCTGTTAAAACCGTTTGGGACATTGATGTAAACTACCACTGCCATCTGATATGACACTGACATCTCTCGTTTGTCCGTCTCGAGATATAGTAAAACTCAATTTCTCAAGCTAGATGGATGAGAATAAATTTGCATGCACGTAATAAGGGTTAGACAAACGCTATGCCTATACATGTAAGCACGTACAGCCCTGAAGTTAATCTTTCCGACTCGGCAATTCTGAAAAGTCTGCATAAGAAAAACAACCCAGCTAGTTGATCGGACAATAATCTGAATGAATAAATATCAGCAACAAAAACATGGAATAGATGTTGTATTACAATTCCCTCCCATCTATTTTTGTTTAAGCCTAATTTTCTCTATCTGCTCTTTCCCAAACTCTCTTTGTCGGTTCACAGTGCTGTGCAAAGAAACTTCAAGAAGTGCATACCATAACAACGTCAAATCATTAATGATAATGATTAGATTTTTTCATCCATTATAGAGTATACTGACCTGTCACATTTTTTTTCTTGCAGCACTTACCTTGAAAGTACAAGAAATACAGAAAATGTACGCAAGAGATGCAACACTTATACATTTCGTCTTGTATATGGAGATGTGAATGTATTCCACTTGATCAGTTACAGGAAGCCATCGATGACTGAGACTAAAATGAATTCTGAACTAAACTGAACTTACTCCGAAACTTTCTTTCATAATTATGTCGAACCTCCAGCTTTGATTGTTAATGGAGCTATCTGTCAAACTACAAGTGGCATTTATCTTTTTTGAGTGCCTGTTTGTTAGGAGGTGGGAGCACTTGATAAAGAGCTTTGATGTTACTGAAAGAGTTTTGGTTTTGCAAGGCGATTGTTACCCATAAAATCATGCAGAGCCATGGGACTTTAACAATTAAAGGGATCGTATAGTTTGGTTGAGACCTAATATCAGGTTTCTAACATATTTTTGAGATAATGAGAAACATCTTATGAAATATGAAAGCGCATTTAATTTAATGAGGAATTCAACGTTTATTTGATGAAAATTGGTTTTGAAATGGCAGAAATATCCAAAACAGAACGATTCTGAAAAAGTGTGGGACCCAGCTTTCATTACAAACACCTTTTTTTTTTAATTTTGTTTATGGATGTTTCGGTCATTCCAAACCCGATTTTATCAAATAAACTTTGAATTCCTCTTAAAATGGTATGCTCTGTTCTATCTCATAAGTGTTTTCTTGGTATCTCGCAAAAAGTCAAGGGCCCAATTCTCATCTCCACCAATATTGTACCATCCCTTTAAAGTTGACCAGTCTCGGTAACGCGAGAAAGAAAAACGGTTTTATGGCAGATTGATCCCAACAAGAGGCCCTTAAAGATAACAAGGAAAATGCATTAGATCTGTCGTCCTTATGACATGATGCATACTATGGTATATGTTTGAAATTGATAGTCGAAGGCCGTTTTAAGAAATACTCTGCACAAGATTTGAGAAGAAAGAAATAGAGAAGAAGATGAAGATTAAAGAAGAAGAGTAAATAATTCATACAGATATAGAAGGTGGTCCGAGAGAATACCGAGATCAACTAATCAAGAAATATTTAGATCAGTTTGGTGCTGCTGTGTAGAAACCTACACATTGAAGGGCATATTATGCAGAACTTTGGTAGTGAAATATTCAACGTATTTTGCACTTTCCTCAGATATATTCATATCTCTTCTGGTGTACGCTCTTATGTAAGATATTTGGTTCTAGCTTGATTTACATTCAATGTGACTGGGCATCGGTTGAGATAAAGCGGTGGATATTCACAGGTTAAAAGTTGTGAGTCTCATTAAACCTCATCTAGTCGAAAGTGAGACAATAGGTGAGACGATGGGTGGAAGATTTATGTTATCCGAATTAAAACTAATAATGACAAGGCTCGAAAAACATCAGCAACTGTAGATGAGTCATCTGGCCGTGTTGCATTTGATTATGATGTATCATAGAAACTGTTTGAGAGACTATGAACGTAATTTGACTACAGCTTCCAAACCATGAGTCCATGCACGTAAGATCCCGCTTTATGTAGGCACGGTTTAAATATGCTACGATCTGGCAGACTCGGTAAATAGCCTACCTAAGGGTGTGTTATTAAGTCGATAAATTTACTGTACATCATGTGGTTAATTGTCATTACTCCCGCCAGTAGTATCATGCTAACACTCCTTGTCTATGTTATATATCTCCGGGTCACCTCTGTTGTATCCACTGAGCAAAGCATTACGTGCCAAGGAGCACAATCACATTAAAGGGATGGTATAGTATATTGGTGGAGATGAAAATTGGGCTTTTAACTTCTTGCGAGATACCAAGAGAACACTTATGAAATAATACAGAACATACCATTTTGAGAGGAATTCACAGTCGATTTGATGAAAATCGGGTTTGGAATGACTGAAACATCCAAAAACAAAGTAAAACAAAGCGATCGTAATAAAAGGTGGGTCCCATGCTTTATTAAAGTCGCTTTGTTGTGGATATCTCAGCCATTTTAAAACCAATTTTCAAATAAATTTTCAAATAAACGTTGGATTTTTTATGAATTACATGCTCTTTCATATTTCATACGAGGTTTCTTATTATCTCACACACACACAAAAAAAAAGTTTGAAACCTGAAATTAGGTCTCAACCAAAACTATACGATCCCTTTAAAGGTCCTGCTTACTTTTGGGAGCAGTGATATTAAAAAAAAAAAAAATCAAGATATCACTTTTGATGCATATATGTAGGTCAGTTGTATCACAAACATTCTACCATATACAAGTTTTGCATTAAGGCCTACTAATAAAATCAGAACGACATGTATAGAGAAATATGTAAGGTCTGAACAGCGTCCCCTCGTCCGATTTCTCTTCGCTATTTGTTTAGTGCCTGCCTGCTCCATCATATTTTGCGACAGTACAAGGTCCAAAGTTCATGTAATGCGATCATACCTGTAGAAAGTAAATGGATAAGTGGCTAGGATGCTAGTATAGCCTCAAGACAGTGCCAACTTTATTTACTTTCTCGAGTGTGTCTTCCTAGTTGCAGTATCCTCATAACCATTGTGAGCATTTTTTTTAGATAAATCTTCTTCGAGTTATCACCAGATGTTGTTAGCATTACGTTTCCCATAGCATACAACTCAAAGTATGTTGTACTGCTGTGCGGTAGATACTCACTTGCAGTGTACACTCAACCACAGTTGACACGTTGACTAATGCTCACTCACCTCTTTGTTCTTCGTGAAGTCTGCTCATGAAATGAGTATGAGTCTCAAGCATGTAACACTGTCGCTCCTTTTGGGAGCAGCGTCTGGTAAGTATTATGCCTGAAAACATATTCGCGTTTGGGAACAACCTTGCATTATTCAATGTGCTGACAGAAGAACTGTACGACTTTTATACTCCATTTTGTTTCCATCTCATGCCACATAGTTGCGGCTTCTCTTCTCTATCATTCCAAGGTCATTACGGAGCGCCTTTCAAGGATTATCATGTTCATCACTCGTGCTTATACATAACAATAGAAAGCCACCGATATGTTGCATGTTAGTCCTACTAATTGTGACGTCATTTCACTCCCCCATTCTTCCCATGTAGACCTATAGTACAATGGTATGTAAGTAGGGCCTATAATAATGCTTTTACACAATATTGTGTTCAAAGATTTCCCTTTGTCGATTCCTTCCGATATGTGTACACTTTAACGCAAATATAGTCCCCTTTATGTATGCACACGATGTACTTTGGATTATTAAAATACTTTTAAACATACTTATTCAATCATCTATTTTTATACGGCTATCTTCATTCATGTGTATAGGGCCCCTACTGTGACAACGTGCATGAAATTTTCTCAATGTGTATTTTGAAAATAGTGACGAACATTTAACATTTAATCTGCATGACAAATCGTGACAGCAAAACAGACAGTACATCAAGCCCAAGAGTTACGAGGGGGAAACTTGTGAGTTATTTGAGCTCAACCTCTTATTCGTTGTCAAAAGAGTATTCATCCTCCAGGAAAAAATACAACATTGAGGAAAGAGGATGTCATAATTCATTGGTGTCTTCTTTCAAGTTTCAAATTCACAATTATTGTTTTCACGTCATGTGATGTGTTCTCAGCTCCCGTGAATTTACGACGTCTCTATCATGCAGTGATATAGCTTAAACACGTAGAGTTACCATAATTAATTGGGAATTTGACGGGCTGGTCAAAGATTAGTTCGGCAAGGAGGAGTATTTCACAATTACAGTGATAATTTGATCAAAATGAGATAAAAATCAGCGGAGTTATAAAATTGTGAACTAGTGTTATACAGTTTCAACGGTTCTCGAACAGCTGAAATGAATGCAAATAAGTGAGCTGGTTGAACGTTGAAAGTTGAAAGTTCAAGTGTGTTTTCATTTCCATGAAATAAACAGGGAAATTATATACAATATATCAGCAGATTATCAATAGTAATTGCAAACATGTGGATAAACAAACAAAATATGTGGAAAATGAGAAACAAAAAAGAGAGAAAACATAATTGTAATTCTTAATAATATACGAAGAGTACAATATAAGTAATGATGGGGATGAAAATGGAGGACTCCATTAAATAGCTTGTACGATATGGGACCCTCAGAAAATACATTAGAAAACGAATATTGTAATTAATTAACGAAACTACAAATCGATGTAAAACAAAGGCAAGCGAACCAATGTCATGTCCTCAAAATTTGCTCATAACATCTCCTCAAAATTGTCTATGCATGCACAGGCACTACCTTTTCACTTTCTTTACATCTTTCATCCTCTAGTCTGTCCATTGCAATGTAGATCTATTATAATCTTGTTTCTGCATTTTTTTTTTTTAATTCGACCACAAGTGGTTTTTGCTATGGAAGATGTCGTCCTGACAGCCGGAGCCATGGAGCATATCCGATGTGTGTCAGAGATACCACCTGACTTCTCGGCCATCTGGTGGTACAAACTCGACCAAGACCTTCACCAAATCAACCCACCTGTAGTCCAGTATCCCGGAAGTCTTGATCAGATAGACGATAGATTCAAGATAGTTCAACCGGCCACCCTCCGGATAAGTCCTGTAATCACTGAGCATACAGGCTGCTATCGGTGTATTATAACTACAAGTTCATCAGCCAGGATAGTGCGTGAATACAACGTTTCTATTGATGGTTAGTCATGAACTTTCTGTTATTGCTTGGGAAAGAAATATCTAATATTTGCATTATTTCATAAAAGTCACCTAGTTTTTCTAATAAAGGACTATATCCTTCTTGTTCAGTTAACGCAAAGTCCATTTTCATTTCAACAAAAGCCTTGTAATGTAAACAAAGTTACAAGATGGTTTATCATATCAGAAAATCTTCTCAATGCTTCTTTGCCAACAATAGGCTTCACAAGTTTTTGTAGCCATATTGTGCTTCAAATTCCCATGGGAGGGTTAATAAAAATTTCTTAGCGTATTTAGTCTGATGTTTGTGTGTTTGTTTAAGGGCTTGTCTACGTTATTTAGGGGCATAGTTTTCATACCGAATACAGGCATTGGATGCTTTCTTAATTTCGTCATCTTTGTTAAACACATCGTTCTGTAGAGGCTGGTGCATTTCCAAGTGTCAATCTACTGGCTGGTACCAAGGATGTGGTCCCTTGCATCCGGAGAAGGCAATTGGATTTGGTCTCAGTTGAATGGTACAAGGCGGGAAAACGTAACGAATCGGGAGATCAACACGCCAAACTTGTGGGCAAGTTCGATCCAGAAGAATCCAGGGTTCCAATAGCTGGAGTCCAGGTTTTAGCCAACGCTTCTCTCAGCATTGATAACGTCATTCCAAACCACGCCGGATCGTACAGATGCGTTGTAAAAAAGGACGGCTCATCCTACCAAACAGAGTTAACAGTGAATGTACTCGTGGATGGTGAGTTTAACTTCATTGTCAGTATATTTCACTCTCCTCACTGTAGTTATACGCTGACACTTACAGGATAAACAGCTCTAGATCAAAATGTTTGTTTGCACCCGACACCATTATACATGTGCTTTGCTTCGAAGGCTAAAATACTTTCTAGCATTCAATCTTTGTTTTTCCTTCCAAAAGCTACCCATATCCAGCCCTGTGAATTAGGTGGGTAACACCGCGCGGAGTGTTCGGTTATCACGTAACTACAAAACCTTCAGGACAGACATTATGTTGCTTGGTTCAGTTGAAATAGCTTTCCTTATCATATTGATCTCCCTCATGTTATTACGTGTCTGATTAAATAATGCGTAAACCAAGCCTGGGGATGCGTGTCTGATAAAAAATCCATTTCAAAAATGGTCTTTTCCAGACAAGACATCAATATGTGTTAACATAGGGTATGCACTATTTTGGAACCTTACTGGGACTTAATGGTCTCTGATATCAGATCGTTGTTTCGGGATATCATACAGATATATCATAGTGCTTGTATAAGACCTTGAAATTGCATGATCTAGAAAGACATTAAAGACCCTATCAATGTGGGGCTGCGTATGTGAGTACATTTATCTGCATTATGTTTATCATTATTCCACAAACTGAGGTACTTACTTATGTTCCTTTTCTTCGATTTTTCATGTCTATCTGAATCTAATGATGTTTCTTCCCCTGCAGAAGCCGCCGTCTGGGCGAAACACATTACCTTGACCTTGGGCTTCCTCTCTGTAATCATTCCCCTCACATGCGCCGGCTACAAGAGGGTATGTTTCATTATAGGAGAAATTCTCGTAATCTACCTGTTTAATGGAGGTAATACATACCCACTTCTTTCCCAATGTATACAGAAGAGAGTGTCGTTAGACATTAGTATATCTTGAGTTTGCACCCGTTGATTTTTTTTCTTTTGCCTCATCTGAGGATTTATTCAGGATTCCATTCAAAATACACAATCAAAATAATATCATCGTAACGATGTCACATAAAAGTGATGCAAGCACAATCGTGCATTAGAGGTTCAACAATTCGTTTGGTAACAATTGTTCCAATTCTCCGTAGTGTTCTTCTATGTTTCATACAACATTGTATTTCTATTCTCGTTCTAATTTCTCGTATAAACACATACTTTAAAGAACAACTTCTTTTTTCATTACTGGTTTCATTCCGTTTCAAAATAAGCTTTTAAATACTCCAAAATGCTATTGTAAAAAACAAACTGTACTGACTCTTGCACTGTATTTTCAGCAAATGTGAAACATTGATATTTGTTACTGTTGTAAGGTATACATCTTGTAACAAACTCCTTACGTATAAAAGAAAATTTTCATTCAGTTTGCATTCAATGAAAGCATGAACAATGTCCTCTTTTACGTTACAGTTCGGGCACAAATCATCATGACTTAAACCCCATTTGAATAGATTACTTCTCACTGACAATAAATTATACAACAATTTCAAATTAAATTCTCGTAATTTGTTTTCTTTTATATATTCTAAGCTATATCTGAATACACTGGCCCTATCAGCTTGGAAATGAAACTTGTTCTCCCAATATAAGGAACATGTATTGGTTAACAAGTTTTTTGAAGGTATCAAATTATACAAAGCCTTGCTGCTTAGATCCATAATGAAGGCTACTTTTTTTTTTGAAACACACACACTTAGTATACACAATACTTTTTCTTTTCTGATATAACTATCAAACATCTCCATACGTATCATGTTAAACCATACTAATGGTATTGCTTTTTGTAATGTTGCATAATCAAAAATTGCAGTACATTTTCTTCTTTTGAAATTAATTTCTGACATAATGTATTCAAAAGACCGGAAACCATTTATTGTTACTAAATCTCCAAAATAGAGTATGTCACTTTCATGCCAATCTTTATAAAGAAGCGAATGCTTGTCAAAAAATATAAGTTTGTTATACCAAACAATCTGATTTAGAACATCAGTTGACCCACTGTATACACTGTTGATATCTTTCACTGTAGTACAATATCGTATTTGTTTCAATGCCTATAAAATGTCTTTATAAATTTTGGAACTTTCTTATCAATATAATTAATAATACTCGAGTCGTAGGTTACAATTCAGCAGCAAAATAATACCCCCTAGCAAATCAAACCAATAAGAACACATTTTTTTCCATATATCTCTTGAGTCATTGAGAAAACGACCCAGCCATTTCAACCGAAAACTTAGCAATTGTTTTCGTATATCCATCATCTTTATTCCACCTTTGCTGAAATCTTCTGTAATAATACTTTATTATCTTTTTCCATATACTCTTAAACACCATATTTTCCAAAATCTTCAAAAATTTAAACGGTATTGAATCTACCATTATCAGATGAATAACTTGACTAAGGGTAAAGCTTTTTAAAACAATAACTCGTCCAAAGATGGTTAAACTTCTCTTTGTCCAACTGTCAAGAACTTTTTGCAACTTGAATAATTTTTGCTCCCAATCTAACTCCAAAGCTGCATCATTATTGGGATGAATGTCCCAAATATCTAACTGGTTTATTCGACCTCTTCAAATAAAACTAATCTAAATTTCAACATTTGCTCTGTTTACCCAACCAAATCATAAATGTTTTATCTTTGTTAATCTTTGGACCTGCTACATCTCCAAAAGAATATAACTCTTTTAAAATTTCCTCGTTGATAATGTACGAAGTTTTGTCATTTTGTTGATGAGACTCTGGACGGTATAAACATTGGTAAAGCTAGTGGGGAGGGGCTTGGGTATAATTCATTATAGGAGACATTTTGGTAAACTCTACCTGTGTAATGGAAGTAATACATACCCAATTCTTTCCCAATTTTAACATCGTTGGACATAATTATTTATATCTCGAGTTTGCTCCCGTTGATAATATACGAAGATCTGTCATTCCGTCGATGAGACTCTGGACCGTAAACATTTGTGAAGCTAGTAGGGAGGGGCTTGGGGCGTGGTCCTGCATTCGAATCGACGTTCAGTTCATAGGTAAAACAGTGATGTTTGGGGTTTGTTTGTTTGTTGTTGCTGCTGTCGTTGTTGTTGTTGTTGTTGTTTTCCGATATGAAGCCATGTTGTTCTATCATAAACCATAATATCCATATGATAACCTCCTTAAAGTGTTACCTGTCTCTGATGCCTTTGTCACAGAAAGTCTTGGATGGTGGAAGGGGGACAACAGCCCATATTCAGGGATGAGGACAAACTCGCAATACCCAGAGCCACACCCCTCGGTCTGCATCCGCTCGTCAACCACGCTGCACCCGGTTCTCGGTGGCCGAACCCACTGTTTCTGTAGATAGGTGTTTGGTTTGAGGCTCGTTTTGTGGCTTGTAAAATTCACTGAAATGACTGGACTATCACTTGCGCGATTACGTCAGAAGAAATTTGCGATGTGATCTAATGAAAGGTGGTCGCATAACAAAACGTTCCGTTGATATACCTTTAGTAAAATACGAGAAGTGACGTCGTTATTGAGGCAGATGGTAAAAAGCATACGCAAATGATGTTGATTCAGCTTACTCCCGCAGTCTTGTAGCATTTAGCTTGAAATTTGGCACATATGACCACAATGGTTCGTAGATGTGCAAACCTATTCTTTCGTAAATGTTGAATAATGGGTTGCCATGCTAACAGTCTTTGAGAACGTTGCTTGAAATTTTGCGCATGCGACTGCTATATTACAAAAATGTGCCAACTTCATCTTTCGTCATTGTTGAACGATACGTTGCCATGGTAACAGTATATTTTGAATGGAAATCATAAAAATTTGGAATTCAGCTAACTCTTATTTTTTTAGCATTTGGCTTCAAATTTGGCACATGTAACCACTATATAACCTAACTGTACAAATTGATCTTTCGTCCTCCTTGAACAATGCGTTGCTATGGCAACATCATTTTTTTCGCTAAAAAGCATACACAAATATTGTGGATTCAGCTTAATCCCACAGTCATTTTTTCAATTTATAGAGGCCTAGCTTGAAATTTGGCACATGTGACCACAATGGTGCTTAGAAGTGCAAAATTATTCTTTTGTAATTGTTGATCGATAGAGGGCGTCAATGGAGTGAGCACACAATTTTTGCTTGTCTCAAAAAGGCATCTAATTTTTCCCAAATGGGTGCAAAAGGACACATTCTGTGGAATTCACATAAAGCCTGCTTGGAAACATCGACGTAAACTTTCAAAATGGACCAGCAGCTTCAGAAAAGACCAAAGAGGCTGGCCGCCACGAAGCCGAAAAACTACGGTACAACTCACACCATCCGCAAGTCGCCTGTAACTAACTCGAAAAGCCCGCCAAATTCAAATGCGTTGCCCGGGTCTGCTGCTGCCACAAGCACCTGTAGCCCTGGAGATGAACCAACGCCCGCACCTATGGCGCAGCGGGATGACGGCGCTTCGTACATCGCTGAACCTGATATTCATGACAATATGGCCGCCATGGTCGACCCTGGCCCTGAAGCCCCGCTCGCACCACCTGATATCTCCGACTCCATCCTGTCGCCTATGCTTGACGCATTCTTCACATCCACAACAGAAAAATTTGAACGCATGATCAGAAACGCGGTGGATAGCTTCATTTCAAAGCTCAGCGACTTGGAAGGAAAAATCGGCGCCTCGGAGTTTGAGCGGGAAAGAATCGACAACCTGCAAACAAATCAGTCCAAGCTGGAGGAGAGAATGGAGAAAATGGAAAGAGAAATGGAAGAAATGAGAGCCAACGTGAGCAGAAACGCAGCAGCTGCAAACAAGAGTGAGAGGTTCCTGAGGAGGAATAACTTCCGTCTTGTTGGAATACAGGAGGTTCCATTGGGCCAACGGGAAAATTGTGTCGACATCGTAGAGGAAGTCCTGCGAGAGAAATTTGATATGAGCTGCAAGGTGGAAAGAGCCCACATAGATGGACGACGATCCGAAGGCAAGCCGAGGCATATCCTGGTCAAGTTGCTCTCCTACCGGCAGAAAGTAGATGTGATGAAACGTGCGCGTGAAGTCCTGAAAAACGAGCCATACTTCATGGTCGATGATCTCACCCCCAGCGACCTACAGGAAAAACAGAAACATGTCAAGAAAGTCCAAGACCTGTACAAACAAGGTACTAAACTTCGATTTTTTTCAGGAAAGTGGCGCCAAACCGGTGGTGTCCCATTTAACTTTGAGTGAGGATTCTCTTACCAGTTAAACTTACCTTACTAGATGTAGGTTTAAATTTTCATGATAGGCAGGAATCCGTTTAATAACCATGGATTGATTGTATAATTCTGATAGGGAATCAGATTTTTGAATATGAGTGCTGACGATGAAAACTGTCTGTGATAATTTTTGATAAGACAAACCGGCAGTTTTAAAAGTAGCCTGTATATCTGATACAGTGCAGCTATACTCACGTTTATTTTTCCTCAACAACTTTTAGGTGATTGAATAAGTGATTTTGAATCAGAAGATGTATATTTTTTTTTATGTCTTGGAGTGATAAAGTAGGAAAATCATAAATTTACCGTATTTGTTTAAAAAAACACGTTTTTGACCCTCATGCCAAGGCATGTTTGCATATATTTTTCTTTATCTCTACCATTCCTACTGCATTCCTACTGCATTGCTCAAGCTGGGTATACACTAACTGCTTGGCATTCAGATATTTTCCTGACACTATCCTATCATGGCAACATTTACTGAATGGAATGGTGTTACTAGATGGCTATCTGATTAATGACAGGTGTAGGTAAAATTTTCAGTCATATTAAAGGAACATTCATATACATAATTGTTGTCATAGTTTTTCTATCACGTAAATTTGTAATGCATTTTAGATAAAGTATATGACTTTTGAGGGCTTCAGCAAGCGCTATGCATTATAATATACGCTTGTAATTCTTAGGTGATTTGCGGGTTTTCTTTTCTCTTTGAGTCATTACAGCCGAAATGCAAACAACCACAATCGCCTCCTACAATGTATTCGGCCATCTAGAGCCGCCTATACAATCTCTCAATCTGTTCGGCCCCATTAGTATTTTACTGTATACTTTTGCTGGGTTTGTGCTCATGTATCCATTGAGATCATTGCAAAAAAAGCTATTTCTCACTTAATTGTGGTTACAACAGCTGTGTTAGTCACTATACTTTTTTTTTATCTACAGCTGCATGACGGCAGGTGCTCGTTATGAGTCACTATAGCCCTACTGTTTTGATCCTTGGTATATATTCCATCATGTCTAAAACCCAACTGTTGTTTAAAATAAACGAATAAAACAGGTCATAAAATTTATAATTGTTGTTGTTGACCAGCACTCAAATAACATACGATACATTTTTTACAAAGTGTTCACGGTGACTTCATTTATTTTTCTCTTGATGAAAAAATACATATATGAAGATTTATGACCTATAAATGAATTTCTTTAGAAGAGCTGTTTTTAAATAAATTGTTCCTTTTTCTCATTTATAGATATAACAACGGCTGGAAATTTTAATGCACAATATGGTGTATCCATACCTGTTTGATGTATGAGTTGTATGTGTAGCGGTGTCCTATTTGAGTTAAAGTGATAAACAGGAATAATCATTTTATGTCACACCATTACACAGAATAATTTTTGTTGACTCGTAAAACTGCATGTGTAATTTATAAAGCAAGTCACATAATGCACGTTTATGATTACGTCATCCACGTGGACATCAGGTTCAGGTTCTCGGTTTTTGTTTTTATTTTTATTCTCCAATGACATGTCCACTTTCATTTGTGCAGTAACCGGTTCCTCCAAGATCACTGACTACAATGTTTGTTCCGTTCATCCTAAAACACTAGCCACTAATTGTTTTCCCCCTCACTTCGAATATATAATGTTTCTCTTTTTCATACACAAGCGCATCAATATTTGTAGTTATGGTAGGCATGATTCACGTTTTATTCAACCATTGTACAAAGTGACTCGCTGCCGATTTTCTCTGTATTCTGTATTCTCAAAGGTTTCCTGGTGTTCAGTATAGCTGGGTAAATAGGCCAAAGAAATGTTTGTCCTCAATAATAATACTTGTGTCACATGATAATTACAGTACGCCCTCGTAAATTTGCACTTTTTCCATTCTTCATTTCTTTTTCAAAAAGTAGTAATTTTACTCATACGAACATTATTTTGGTCCCTATTATTGACGATTATATCTACTTACCTTGGCAAAGCAGTCGGCTCTTTAACCAGTGATTATGAACCCTACCCCATAGTTATTGTCTGCAGTGGTTGCTCCTCGTGACACTGCAACGACGAGGTCCCTCTGAAATGTGTTATCATGCGGCTCCTTTGTTTGTTGGAATTTTGTTTGAGAGTGCGGGCATGCTGATTCTATCTCGTGAGTGAGTTCGATTTTGCAAATTCTTGTTTCGTGCAAGCCTCTGCTTATAAACAACCCGGTATTTGCAGGTCGATTGTTATATTATGGACCCACAAATTATCACACGATCGGATGTTTTTCATTACTATTATCCTTATTAGTTTGCATCACAATGTCAACCTGCCACACACACGCATCTCATAGTTATGCAGTTCTGTTAAAATGTTAAGTAGTACAGATTGCAGTTCTGTTAAAATGTTATGTAATAGAGATTTACGGTTGTCGGACACCATTCTCCTGTTATGTTCCAAGTCTGTAAACATTCCCCTAAAATTTCTCGCTTTGTTGCTTTTTTCTTTCTTTATAGTGATTCGTTTATCGACTGCAAGAATGTTCACGGCTACTTTTCTTTTGTTTGAACTTGCGTGTGTGTAGGTTCTATTTGTATGCTATTCACATTAATGGAGTCGTTGTCACTTACCCTGTGTCTCTGTATGCAGCCTATTATACATGGGGATGAAGAACCCTCTGATTCATATCATATGAACAGTCATGTATCACATATATGTCCCCTTAATTTATCCAGTTAAGTTTTATACCTACTACATAAATGATTCTGATTATCACACAATAATCAAGGAATATAGTTTTTATTGGTACATTTGATTTTTTTTTTTGCACATAATATTATATGCATGACTACCTTTTTTCTGTGTTTGCTGCTGTTTTACAATAAGTAACTCAAAGAACGTTAACGGTGTATTGTCCTTCTTGTCCCCTATTTTGAAAATTTATCTGATTTGAGACTAGCAATGTTCAATTCTCATGTTACGACACTATTTGATACATATATATGTATGTATGTTGTCTTTCTGTCCTTCTTTCTCTGTCTTCTTCCTTGTGTTTGTCCTCTCACACCTATCTTCCTTTTCAGAATTCTATGTTTACGTGTATTTGCCTACTCGCTGTACGATCCGCGAAACCGGAATTGTTTGTGCTTCACCTACATGTATGTCAAAATATCTCTTACTTCAACCCCGGCAGTTGATATGCTTTCATTCTAGATTTTATGCTCTCCCTTATGGCTAGACAACTCAATGCAGCGTTTGATTCTCTTAATGATGATGAACTCTATGATTTGTTTAGACGCTCCCCTACAGAATTAAGTCGGATAAATTCACGTTCTTCTGTTGTTTTTGATAACTTCATTGCCGATAATGTTAATTTGTCTTCGAAAGATTTATATGATGATTTCGATTTTGAATATGATTCCTCTCATATTTCTTCAAAGTATGTTACAGTTGATCAATTCACAGATCATGTCAAAAGTTTTTCAGAAAGTACATTTTCTTTGTTACATTTGAACATTAGGAGTATAAATAAGCATTTTGATGATTTACAGATATTATTAGGTAACCAAATGAAGAAACAAATTTCTGTAATAGGTTTAACTGAAACATGGTTATCTTCTGATATTAATTTACCATATGCATTAAATGGATATGAGTTAATCGTTAATAACAGAGTGAATAGGACGGGCGGTGGGGTTGCTTTTTATTTATCACAGAAATTTGACTTTACTGTTTGTGATGAATTAGAAATAATGAATGATAGTATAGAGTCTTTGTTTGTGGAAATTTCCATTCCGCAAAGTAAAAACATTATTGTTGGCATCGTTTATAGACCCCCAAGTTCTAATCCTAAAGATTTTTTGGGTTGTATTATAAATTTATTAAAAAATCCCCTTTTGGTTAATAAAAATATTTTTATTGTGGGTGATTTTAATATTGATTTGATTAAAAATGATGATAATACGTCACAAGAATTTTTTGAAATATTTTTGTCAGCCTCATTTTTGCCATTGATTTCGAAACCCACACGCGTTACAAATCATTCCGCCACCCTTCTTGATAATATTTTCACTAATGTTTTGCAAATGTTAAACTCTTCCATAATTTTATCCGATATGTCCGATCATTTCCCTATTATAGCATGTTTTGATCTCGGGTATTGGTTTTTCTCCAACCAGACGAAGAGCTACACCAGAAAATTTGGCTAGCCTTGGTGCTAGCTTAGATAGGGCTGATTGGTCTAGTGTTTATGATAGTGATGATGTTAATATATCGTTTAATAATTTTTCAGGGATAATTAAAAATCATTTAGATGAATATATACCTAAATCAAATGATAAGTTAGTTGATTATAAAACATCCCCCAGATTTCCATGGATATCAAAATCTCTTCTTCGTTCAATTAACAGGAAAAATAGATTATATTACAAATTCAAAATGAAAAAAACTGAGAAGTCAAAAGAAAAATACACTTCCTATAGAAATACTTTAACCAATATTATACGGTTGGAAAAGAGGAAATATTATATGTTTCAGTTAGAAAAATATAGACATGATATGAAGAATACATGGAAGATTTTAAACCAGGCCATAAATATATCAAAAAAGAAATCAAATATTACAAAAAAAAGATATGATAACAAAATATATGAAGATTCAAGCGAAATAGCTAATATATTTAATTCTTATTTTTCAATGATTGGGGAGAATTTGGCAAAAAGGGTACCACAGTCAAATACGCATTTTTCAACATTTTTAGGTCAATCTAACTCAAGTTCTATTTTTTTTGTTCCAATTACGAAATATGAAATTATTGATATTGTTACTGCAATGAACGACAAGCGAAGTGCTGGTTATGATGACATAAGTAATTTCATTTTAAAGGGAATTATATTTTTAATCGCTGATCCACTTTCACATATTTTGAATAGATCTATATTATGTGGTGTTTTTCCTGATTTTATGAAAATAGCTAAGGTTTTCCCTTTATTTAAAAAAGGAGATGGTTCTGATATGAGTAATTACAGGCCCATTTCTTTGCTTTCATCTTTATCTAAAATTTTGGAAAAATTGATATTTAAAAGAACGATTAATTTTTTAAATTTTCATAATGTTTTTACAAATTCTCAATTTGGGTTTCGTCAGAAACACAGTACCATTCATGCCCTTTTGAAGTTTATCGATCACGCAGCGCATACTATTGATAATCATTCTCATCTTATTGGTATATTCCTGGACTTCTCCAAGGCCTTCGATACAATAAATCATGAAATTTTACTTCGCAAGTTGTCTCATTATGGAATAAGGGGGAAGGCCTTGGAGTGGTTCAGGAGCTACCTGCAAAACCGCAAACAATACGTATCTCTGAATGGGAACGTTTCAAGTCTCGAATTCATTAAGTGTGGCGTCCCACAGGGTAGCTTATTAGGACCTTTACTTTTTATCATTTATATTAATGATTTTTGCAGATCATCCGACGTGTTGTCATTTATACTTTTTGCTGATGATTCAAATATTTTCTTTTCACATCAAAATCCAGATAAACTCGTGCACATTGTTAATTCCGAATTGAAAAAAGTGACCCAGTGGATAAGAGCTAATAAATTATCTCTTAATCTTTTGAAAACTAAATATATGTTATTTAGCAATTCTATAGAAGCATTACGTAAGGAGATTATTTTTGATGACAGCCTATTAGAACGCGTATCTCATATAAAATTCCTTGGGATTACAGTAGACGATAAATTATCATGGAGGCCACATATTATTAAGATTAGTACAATAATTTCACGTAATATTGGTATCATTAATAGACTTAAGTTTCATATACCATTGTCTTCTTTGCTGACGTTGTATTTCTCTTTAATTTTACCTTATCTTAATTACGGTCTTTTAGCATGGGGTATAGTGCTCATCAAACTTTATTAGATAGACTATTGTTATTACAAAAAAGGGCACTTCGTGTTATTTGTGGCGTCCCGCCACGTTCCCATACAGATCCATTATTCACTAAATACAAGATTTTAAAAATTAAAGATTTGTATTTTTTTCAACTTGGACAGTTTATGTTTAATTTCAAAGCAAATGCACTTCCCTGTATATTCAATTCAATGTTCATCAGTTTTTCTATAATTATCCCACCAGGCAATCTTCTGAGTTTCATTTACCCCTTCTGAGAACATTATTGGCTCAGAATACATTTATATACACAGGCCCTATATTCTGGAATTCATTAAGTTGCGAAATGAAAAATTCTCCTTCTTTGTACTCTTTTAAGCGGAAGTTGAAATCCTTTCTGTTAAACCCTCTCTGATTTTTCGCTTTTATTAACCAAGTCCCAACAACCACAGAGTTCATCATCCAACCATCAATCAATTAATCTCTGAATTTATTATAATGAAATAGCCATCATAATCTCTGCACGGCTGTATGCAGCCACCAGCTGTTTGAAGCACCTCTTCAATTCCCTCTTCAATTTCCTCTTTCGTTTCCCTCTTTCGTTTCCCTGATCAGCGTGTAGGCATTCTCTTTCTTCTTTACTTCCTTCCTTCCTTTTTTCCATCTATTTTGTCGAGTCGTGTCATGTTGCTGTGTGTCTCCTATTTTGTTCCGTCTTGTCTTAAATTATACTTGGCTAAGCATATGCAAATAAGTATTTCATTAGATTTTTCTTGAGGGGTTCACAATCTACAAGCTTGCTTTTTAGTGGACCTCTCAGTTCTTTTTTTTTCCAACTGAAACATAACCTTGTATTTTTTTTTGCGTATACATGCATGTAACTTTATTATTGTATCATTTGATATCATTTGCAAGATGTATGTACACGATTGTGATATGATTCCTAATTTATACTGTGTTATGTTCTGTTGGAAAAAGGAGAAGAATATAATAAAATGAAATGAAAATGAAATGAAATGAAAAATGGGTTAGCATGGTAACAGCATATTTTGAATGAAAATCATCAAAAAATACTGTGGATTCAATTAATTCCCTCAGTCTTTGAGCATTTTGCTTGAAATTTGGCACATTTGACCGCAACACAGAGCGTATCAAAAAAGATAATCCAACTTTGGAGGGCTGCCATTTCTTACTTGTCAGTTATGAAGAGCACAATGTTAGTTATTAGTACCTAATTATTTTGACAAATGTCATGTATGACTGAGCACATGGACTTTAAAGACAACAATGTAAAATTGCACTTTTTCCAAGTTTGTGTGTTATTGTGAAGGAACAGTGCATATCTCACTGCATGGATGAAATCTGTCAATGAAAGTGGGCAAATCATCAGGCCAGCCTGCACGACAGCAGATTCGTGTTCTACGGTTTCTTTGACGTTTTATGGTTCATAACCTTTATCACGGCCGCGTTGTCGATATTTGGTCCTCCCCATTAAGGCGAAACCATTATCCATTTTACTGACAAAGATGTGCAAACTTCATCTTTTGTCATTGTTGAAGAACGTGTTGCCATCATGGCAACAGCATATTTTGAATGGAAAATCATGCTAAAATACTGTGAATCTAGTTAACTCCCGGAGTCTTGAGCATTTGGCTTGAAATTTGGCACATGTGACTGCTATACTACATTCATGTGCAAATTTATTCTTTTGTCATTGTTGAACACTGTGTTGCCATGGTAACAGCATATTCTTAATGAAAATTAAAAGATACTGTAGATTCAGTGAACCCCCTCAGTCTTTAAGCATTTTGTGTGAAGTTTGGCACATGTGACCGCTATAGTACAAAAATGTGCCAACTTCATCTTTTGTCATTGTTGAACGATTTGTTGCCATAGTAACAGTATACATGTTTTTTTAATGGAAATCATAAAAAGTTGGAATTTAGCCAACTCTTATTTTTTCTTAGCATTTGGCTTCAAATTTGGCACATGTTACCACTATATTACCTAGCTGTACAATATTGGTCTTTCGTCACTTTTGGAAAACATGTTGTCATGGTATCAGCATATTTTTAATGAAAATCATACATAATATTGTGGATACACCTATCTCCCTCAGGTTTTGAGCATTTGACATGTGACAGCTATGATATATCCTTGTGCAAACTTTTTTGTTAATGTCAAACATTGTGTTACATGTTAACTGCATTTTGTAATGAAAATCATAGAAATTGCTGATTTATTTACTTAACTCACTCAGGATTTGAGCACTTGACTTTGATAAGGTATGGCACATGTGACTATCAGTGAGCAAAATATACATTTGTTTAATGATGAACAATACATTGTCGTGGTAATTGTTTTTCCCCCCTCTCTCAATAAGAGGCATACAATAGATTTCGTTTTGATAGTTTTCGTTGAGATGGAACTTCAGGTTTCCACCTTTTTGGTGAGATAATGAGAAACTTCTTATGAAATATGTAAGATCATGTAATTCTAAGAGGGATTCAAAATTCCTTTGAAGAAAATTGGTTTTGAAATGGATAAGATATCCAACACAAAGGGATCCTAAAGGGACCAGCCGTTTACTCGAATCGCTTTGTTCTATCCTGGTTTTGAATATCTCAGCGATTTCAAAGTCTATTGATTTTCATCAAATAAATTTTGAATTCCTCTTAGAATTGTGTGATCTGCAACATTTCATAAATGGTTTGTTAGTATCTCGCTAAAGGATAAAAGCTCAATCATCATCATCTTCACCATGGTCCAATACTATATACCATCCCGTTAGATGCCAAAACGAAAGAGCTATTTAGATAGAAGACTGCAAAATCTAAAGAGACATTTGATGGGCCAGTAAAGCAACAACGGCCTTACATTGTCTATTAGATAAACAGGTAATGATCTTTTTTTCACGACTATTGCACCACCATAATTATCGAGTAAAGATCATGCAAATAAGACTTCACATAACACCTTTATTAAAGAATGACAACAATCTGTGCCTGATGCAATAATTGCTACCAAGTCCATCTTGTCGGTGTTGTATTAATTATTTGTTGTCTGTAACACCCCTAACTCTCCCCCATTATGTAATAAATTAGGGTGAAATGCCTTTTCATAATATTGCACTATATTTTAAATTGAGCTTTTCAAATAACTGGATAATGATCACAACAAATATGTAAAATTAGTTGCTACGACTTTCCCTCAATTATCTCACACGAAGTGTACATCCGCCATGGTTAAGGCTATCGATACATTGCTGTTACAGCAAAGTATATTCCCGCCAATTCTAATCATACACATTTTACACATACATACAGACATACGGAAAGAATAAGGAGTTATCAGTTTTGTCATTAATTTTTCTTTCATTCTACTTCGCTGTTTTTAAAGGAGCACTGCTAGAATTCTACTTTTTGAGTCAATTTGAAGGTATACATGGGTAATGCCCATCCTATTGTGTAGATTCAATGATTTATTGTCATTTTTTTACTCCCGTTGAAATAGATATCTGCTGGTTCGAAGGTAGCATTAACACGAAAGTCATATTCGTACTCATTATTTGAATTGTGTATACTGATGCAGACGTAAGAGGTGAATGTGACTGAACTTTATGATTCGAATGTGGTGTTTGCACAGCCAGCCTAAGTCTAATGTTTTCTTTACAGTACATTTTTTTTTTTCAGGTGAGCCTCTGTTGTTGCACACAACGCTCTTTAATATGTTGATTAAATTGTGCTCAAGTTCATGTTTGAAGTAATTTTGCACAAAGATCACCCTGAAAATTCCAATAAGGTTAATAAATCAACATTACCGAATTCAAAATATTGTCATGTTTTCCAGAAACAGTAATACCAATCATTATTACAAAGCACATTCCATTAAAGATCTCATATAGAATTATGTTATATGACAGAACAACTACATGTACTCTTCTAAAAAAAAAAAAAAAAAAAAAAAAATTACTGCTCCTAAATCACCACCAGTCTACAACGAATATTGAGTTCAAATAGAATGAAGGAAAATATTCTGAAATAAAAAAGGACTGAAAATGATCCCTCTTGATGGGGTGAATAACAGAATAGAGTGAGTGTAAAGTGAATTTTGAGTGAAATGTTTATTTTCACTCATTTTGGGGTGACGTCAGGGATCACTCAAAGATTTGTTATTGATCCCCGAGGTCACTTTAAAATAAGAGAAAAAAAATCATATTATACCATGGTTGCAAGAATTAGCATTAAATTCAAAAGGTCTCAACTCATATTTTATTGCCCATTGTTTATACCTAGCACATGCCTCGAGGAACCCGTCATATCACGCAGATGTGTATTTAGGAAGGTGACAAAAAAGGAATGGACTTGGAGTAACTCTGGGTTACATGAAATGATGCACGATGAGATTCAGAACGCAAACATTCACACAATATAGTTCTCACCCATCATGTACAGTTTGAGTATGCATTTTTTATTTCTTGTTTGGAGGCCTTTTTTGAATGGGGGTGGGGTCTTTTTTCACATGCAAAAAAAAAATAATCAGTTATGTTGTCTACGTCAATGGCTGACATGTTTTGTAACTGACATTGAAATTAACAAATTTCAGATATCTGTGTGAAATTTCATCTTCCATCTTTTAGAATACAGGACCAGAAAGTCAAGGCATAACAAATGTATTAAAGATTGCAATCACAAAGCAGTATTTCAGTTAGAAAGTACTTGTCATAGGTCCCAGCTCTATATCTTAGAAACCTGGTAATGTACGTTCGAACAAAGTATTAGGAACAACGGGGGTAATTAGTAATATCTGCCTGTGTGTCTTTTACTTGCATGAAAAAATTATATTTGACTCACATTAAAGCCGCAAAGATGCATCAATATTTAGGTTGTATCCTAATTGATATGGTCTCACGTTAGTAAACATTTCAAATTATAGAGCTGAACAACTCTGTTCATGCACGTACCATAATGATGTAAAGTTTTTTTTTTTTAATAGTTACCACGATCTACCAACAGACTCAAACACCGGCTCACTGCATAATTTGTCAAAGGCATACAGAATTCAATATGGCTTACAGAAAGGACGAAATTGAACATACATTGATTATTCAACTTACAGGTAAAAAGAAAGGCATATTTCTATATTGACTGTAACAGGGTCACAGGAGAAGATCTCGACCTATTACATATACTAGTGTTAGCTCTTATATAATCATCAAGTGGCATACACAATTTGCATATGCTTTTTAATAAAGTACTCCTAAGATAAAGCACTAATTTGACTGATTTTTTTATCAATCAATATAATTATATTACGACCATTTGCTAACAAAAATGTTAATAAAATGACAAGCTATATTCAATGTATATTATGTCAGTTGCATGACAGTCCCTACATTGCTATCATTATTTTGCAGTCAGCAATCGGTTTTCATGATGATTACGATTTACACTTGATAACATTCCAATGCATTTCCTCCTTTTCACATAATGCAGTATAAAGTTTTATTTTTTATATCTGCTATGATCTTTTTTTTTAACAAATAGTAGCCTGCAGCAGAGCTTCTAATCACTCAAAAAGTACATTCTTGGCAGCCATTTTGCTCATACAAAATAGATACGTTTTTCGCTAAATAACAGTGCGTGGGAACCGCGTTTGTTGGCTTCGTTGTACTTGACCAGTTCCAATCTCACTCCTTATTGACGTTAGCACTCGTAGTTTACCCACTCGTCTGTGTACATAAAAAAAAATAACAGAGTTCACTGGTGCCTTTGTATACAAGTCTCTGTGGCTCTTTCAGCTCCAAACACAATGCTCAAATTATCTAGGATCGGGAACAATAAAAACGTTTCACACTCTTTACGTCACAAATGTAAGAAAAATGAGTCAATATTTGCCCTTTATCTCACAACGCAGTGTGAGATCTAGGCGGGGGTGCACAGAGCACCCCCGTCCCCTTTGATTTTTACAGAAACCACAGCTGGTTAAACCTTGAAGTGAAGAAATATATTTTTGCTCCCTTCCTTAACGGAATTCCTGGATCCGCCACTGAAAAAAAAAAAGAAGGAAAAGTAGAAATTACGCGGTGCGTAATATATGCCCCCGCCGGAAATTTTGTAGCAAAATGTACAATATAGGTCAAAAATCAAGGGCAAAGGTCAAAGAAGTCAAAGGTCAAAATTCTGTGTAGAAGTTTTGAAGCCCTCACCTAGTGCCATCACAAAAAGCAAACGGAATCAAAATCGGGTTAGAAATGGCGAAGGAGTAACATTTTGTAGCCAATGTACAATATAGGTCAAAAATCAAGGTCAAAGAAGTCAAAGGTCAAAATTCTGTGTAGAAGTTTTGAAGCCCTCACCTAGTGCCATCACCTAAAGCAAACAGAATCAAAAGCGGGTTAGAAATGGCGATGGAATAGCATTTTGTAGCCAATGTACAATGTAGGTCAAACATTAAGGTCAAAGGTCAAAGAAGTCAAAGGTCAAAATTCTGTGTAGAAGTTTTGAAGCCCTCACCTAGTGCCATCACATAAAGCAAACAGAATCGAAATCGGGTTAGAAATGGCGATGGAGTAGCATTTTGTAGCAAAATGTACAATATAGGTAAAAAATCAAGGTCAAAGAAGTCAATGGTCAAAATTCTGTGTAGAAGTTTTGAGGCCCTCACCTAGTGCCATCACATAAAGCAAACGAAATCGAAATCGGGTTAGAAATGGCGAAGGAGTAGCATTTTGTAGCATTTTGATCACACACGGACGCACGCACACACGGACACACGGACGCACGGACATACACACGGATCCGTTTCATAGTCCCCTGCTTGAACTTGTTCGGCGGGGACAAAAATGAGAAGAGGCATTTATATATAGCTATGACGACGCGGATCTAAACATTTTTTTTTTCTTTTCTGTTTCGCCGACTTTACTACCTTTACGTGCCATGTATTATGCAGATACAAGAGCACTATCCTAGGTAATCACAGCAGCGTTCTGATCATATAGGCGCAATATTTACATTCGGCGTAATCTAACACTAACAGTCCGTATCAAAGGTGAAATGATCTTGTAATTGCTTTATGAGACTGCTACGATTTCTGGTGGGTTTTGTAGTCTCGTACTTCTAGGGTGAAGCTCAGACTAGTTGGAGCTACAGTTACGGATGAGCAGGAGCTAGGTTCTCAGGGAGTACTGACAATGACGCTCAACTTCCATTACATATTCGACAGATCAGTTATCGACGGCACCACGAAATGCCTTATTGCAAACCTGCCACCATCTTCTTGTTTCTGATCCTGAGCAAATCAGGTAAGGCATTATTCAGGATACCAGAGATAAGCTTACTAAAGTTCATGTAGTTAACATAGACGGAAATTCATGCAATCTGTGACTGTACGTGTTGTAGGGCGTACTAGCAATAATATGCTAACTGCGCAGACCTTGGTGCGGTGACAGTGGTCTATAAGTGATCTTATCTACAGCAACAGTAGCAAGAAATCACAATTTACGGAAAGCCAGTCCAATTTGTATTTGATATTTATAAAATGTGTGACATGGGGATCTGCCGCTGCACCCCCATGCAACTGGATCAATGGCTTGTTTACTGAGAGTCTTCTCAATCACTTGGTCTTCGTGTTACTGTATTAAATTGCCCTGAATTTTTCTATACGTGTAAATGTATTACAACATGTGAATAAAAAATGTGAAATAAAAATTTCTCACTTAGCTTATTCAGTAATGTCTGGTTGATTTTTGCTTGTCGGTTTGCAGAAACCAGGGAGGTGGATTTCACCTCCGTACAGAGCTGTACAGAGAGGATTATGTTCGCAGTTATGACCCAAGAGGTCACTCCCTTGCGCAGTAAATCTGTAGGATCTTTTAGGACTGTAGTACACTTTCTGCATTTTCCTATCTGAATTTTGAAATTCTGAAATAAGTTTGTGATACAAATGGTTATACTATTTGAGTTTCCTCACTCTTGACCCATGTAACAACAATTATAAAATTATATTATATATAATTGTAAATGATTTCATTGTACTAAATCATATGAAAATGATTTGACAGAGATTGGTTAACCTACAACTTTCATTGGCGTTTTTTCTCCTTCCTGTGCAAGCTAAACTCTCCCGGCCTCCGTCGCAATTTCCTTCGAGTTGACGAGATATTTACCTTTTATCTATAGCAAATACGTGATAGTATGTGACCTTTTGCAGTCCTACTTTCTTCTCCTTCCAAATTCATGTATTAGGGTAGACCGGTCTGTCGATTACACTGCTGTATTACGGAACACTTCCGAAGAAGTGGATGCAGCGGTTTCGTGAATAATTTTGTGCTCTGGTGTGCTGGATATGGGGTTCTGCATTTCGGTTTTGTTTCCCAATTGCACATTTACTTCTTAACCACACTTGCAGGACTTGCTGTTATAAAACCAATTATCTTTTGGAGAAGTTCGTGAAATGGTTCACAAAACATTCTAGCATGTGAACAAAATGTTTACACACTTGAGACTGACTTTTCCATAATTTCAGGGAATTACTTTTGAACATAACTTCCAAAGAAAGGGACGTTCCTTGTAACCAACTACCAAGTGGGCTTTCTTTGATCATTACATTCTGGGCGTGAACACCACTTACTAGTACTTAATTTCTGCCTCTTGTGGGCTGTCATCCCAGGGACCCTCGCTCTAGCGATCCCCGCACCTTACGTGAGACACCCTTTCTCACTCTGATATCTTACTTCACTCATGTCCTTGACGTTTAAAAGAAAAGGCCTGTACGGGAAGTGCTCTCTTTCTTCCTGTGCAGTGTAAACTGACATGAACACATACCTTGCACATGAACATCAATTTGGTGTAAAAGGGGTAATAAGATTCCCAGGGGAACTTTCAGATGCGTAACGTAACGCATCACACGTCGTGTCAATGCGTATATAATCAAGTAGTATTTCTATTGTCAGGACTTCCGTTACCCCCCCCCCCCCCCAACACTCACACATACACACACACGCACACACACACCCTTCTGTTGTTCTAACCCGGTATATGAGTATTTATTTTCACTGTATAATTATTTCTTCTACACTTCTACAGAATCTGTTCTGCCAGCAAGGGAGGTCGAACTTATTCAGGGCAGCAGGGAAATCATACCTTGTACGACCGAGCTACCGCCAGGTGTTACTATTCTGGTAACCCAGTGGTACCGAACCGACGAAAATCGAGCTATCATCTTGCCTCCAGTGGCACCACCAGTTTATACTGACGATACGGGTGGTTTCCTTCTGTCAGACGACGACACATCGCTCGTGATAGAAAATGTCACCGAAGGCAACCACTCGGGGCGTTTTGCTTGTGTTGTCACAGCTGAAGTTTCTTCACCCGATCCGCTGCAGTGGAATTTCGATTTCAAAGTAAT
This sequence comes from Diadema setosum, assembly GCA_033980235.1. Classification (NCBI taxonomy): domain Eukaryota; kingdom Metazoa; phylum Echinodermata; class Echinoidea; order Diadematoida; family Diadematidae; genus Diadema; species Diadema setosum. Next base: position 22,228,786 of record CM067070.1, read on the forward strand.
ACGTAAGTTTAGGATTCACTACAGCAGTCACATCATTCCCGACTCTTGCTCTTCATTTCGTCTTATTTTGTTTTATTAACTTGATATGTCTCAGGTAACTTTCTCATTAATAATTTTTCTACAGAAAAGAAATACGTGCACAACATGTACAAGATATGAAACTTTGTGTGTTTGGTTTCGTGATACGAACTCGTATAACTATGTATAATCTATGAACAATCCTTTGCAGAAAGTTTGACAGGGTTGCAAAGGATTGCACCGTCAAACACCACCAACAACAACAACAACAACAAAAACAACAACAATAACACTTTATAGCTTGGAAACCCTGGAGGAAATCTATAATCTTTATTTCGGGTCCAACGTAAAACAGCAGGTAAACCTGTATAAGGGAGTGGGGGCAAGGAAAGGGTTCTTGACCCTAACAGTGTGTTTAAGAATCTTAAGTTTAAATTGGTGGAGTATATGAAAATGAAGAGTTTGTTTGCAAAAACCGACAAGTCCATTTTTGAAGATTTTGAAGTACGGTCTCTGTCATAAAGTACAAAATAATACCTTTTAAATGATATATTGGTCACTACATATAAAGGTACATATTTGAAGTTATGGTCAAAAGAAGCAAAACATTTCTTATTATTCTCTTTATTTTTCTTGACCTTTAATCGCAAATATCTCCATTTGGCAAATATGGACTTATCGGTTTTTGCAAACAAACTCTTCAAATACTTGCAGCTGCTCGATGTACGATAAAAACATGTATTACATTAACTGTTACAATGTTTTAGATGGTAAACGTATCAGAGAATAATACGTTAGTTTCTAATATGGCGTATCGTGTTCCGAAGTGCATATTTATCTTTATGTATTATACAAATTTACTCAAGTAACTGTAATAAATCTTAGTTGATCTTTTCCAATAAACAACATTTTGTTTAATTAACCGTATAAAATTGAGTATGAATGCTTATAGTCATTCTCGCTTTGTAAAATTGCAGCGACGGTAAAAGAAAGTACAAACAATAACATGCTGACAAAAGTGCATAATGGACTGCCGTTTGAGCGATATTTTTTTCTTTGGTGACTTCGCGTGAGGGCAAGATTTACAATCCGCACATTCCATCTTTTGATTTTTCCTTAACTCACGCAACTCATCCTTGTTCCCATGATTCCATATATCACATTATATAACGCCCGAAGAGATCCTTGTCATTTGATTGGTTGTTTGACATTGATCATTCGGCCCATTTCACTATGACGTCATCATCCGTGCAATTGTGGCTCAATGTCATAATTTTGAATGCAGTTGTTATTCGCCACCGTATCTGTCTGAGAATTTTTTCTTCGCGTTTTCATCATGTGGCCATATTAACAACACTGCAATGAGTTTCTGAAAAAATAACACCAAAAGGAGGCAACTTGCTTTCAAATGTGACAATGCGGGGGTCCGTTTCAAGAATTCATTACATAAAAGTCGTCACACAAAAGTGCTCGTATGTAGCTATGTAGCTATGAGAGACTTTCAGAGAGAATTAAAATTCTTTTCATGAATCTCTCATAAGTGCGTCTCATGATCAAAAAGTCTCTCAGAAAACTTTCATGAAACGGACGCCTGGGCTTATAATCACCACTAACAAATCCGTGGATCTTTCTTAAGACAGATACTAATGAACGGTCTCATAGCATGATTCAATGGGTGTCAGTTTGTGGGATAATATTACTTTCAGAGATATCAAAGGTATTCATTGTTCTCCACAGAAAAAAAAAATACTCCTTGTAATACTCTATCCAAATCGCTTAATCTTGCACTTGCTGTCGATCAATACCATTACATGTCATGAATCATGGCTTTTGCGCTATTTGATCAAAATTTGACATCTGAATAATTCCGTCTAGATATCAAATGGGGCATATTATATTAATCTATATTTCAACAACAATGTGTTTGATCCTAGCATATAACAAACATCTAGTATTTAGGGTCTTGCAAAGGTACTGCCAATGGAAAACGAAGTCAAAATTCTGGTTGTGAGAAGTAATCACAATATTAAAACAAAATGCAAAAGTTTACAACACTTAAACGCCGAAAAAATGATAACGGTCAAAACGTCCCACGCATTATTGATATTCCTGTCTCGCCAGACTATGGTTATTTTTACATTTCTGGTTTGCCAAGAATCGCATTGGTTATTCGTATGTTTACATATATCTCAGTCATCTAAGCATGCAGTTCTCATTTTAACACTGGTCTCTTGAACTTCTAAACACTTCTAGCGAACAGACTTAATAGTGATGTCCACCTGCTGAGCGGAGCGACAGAACGCGTCCCATTGCTCTATCGTTGGCGACCCAATTACCTTCCCATCCACTGGTGCAAACCAAAGAACGGCGACGGGGTTCCGGGTGGACGGCTTGACCATTTCGGCTGCGACGATCCAACCAAGGCGAAGGGCAATTTTGAGATAGTGGAAAAGCGGTATCTACAGGCAACGAACGTCACATCCAAGCACGCAGGATCGTATAAATTTGTCATCAAGAGGAATGATTCTGATCAGCAAACTCAAATGATCTTTAGATTTGAAGTTGATGGTAAGCACTCATGGTTTCTATTCTCTGACTATCATGTTTGGATGATTTGTGTCCTTTTTACGTAATTTTATTCCTTCTGTTTGTCTATTCTGCCTGCATCTATATCTCTTTCATATTTAAGTTGGCTAATGTGCAGAGTGTAGACAACAACAAAAAACACGTCAGTGAAATCCATATTGAATATCGAACAAATAAATGCAGCTTATGAGGCTCATTGTCCTATTTTCCCCATGAAGATCTAACGTTGACCAAACCAAAGTATTTAAATGAGGTGATGATATTGTGATCAATCAAGTCTCTCATTTTTCGACTTATTAAATGCTCCCTATCTTTCATATTACTTCGTTTGAGATGTAAAGATCGTTTCTATACTAAAAATGTTTGAAACTGTTACTCATACTGAGCACATTTTATTCTTTTAAATTGTAAGTGTGCTAAATGTGTGCGTGATTTGTTGGTGTCAGATGTTATGCATTTCATTAAACAATAACATAAGGATCATATTAGGCCGTAGCTTTCTCACATTTGTCAATGATAATAGTCTCAGGTTCTTCTAAACACTTCTAGCAAAAGTTGATAGCGACGTCCACCTGCTGAGCGGGGCGACAGAACGCGTCCAGTTGCTCCATCGTTGGCGATCCAATTACCTTCCCATCCAGTGGTGCAAGCTGACCAACGGCGACGGGGTTCTGGGCGGACAGCTTGACCACTTCGGCTGCGATGATCCCACCGAGACAAAGGGCAATTTAGAGATAGTGGATAAGCTGTATCTACAGGTGACGAATGTCACCCCCGACCACGCTGGATCGTATAAATTCGTCATCAGGAGAAATGATTCTTATCAGCAAACAGATTTGGTCGTCAAATTCGAAGTGGATTGTGAGCACTTTTTTTTTTTTTGTTCGCCCTCGCTTACTTCTTTTGATTGGTTGATAAGAGTGGGCGTTTTTTTTTTTCTTTGCATTATGTTGTTTATGTTTGCCCATTCTCCCTGCGCCTACAATAAATATCTACTCCGCCATTAAAGGTACTGTTTACCATTGGGAGCAGTGACTTAACAGTCTTTTGAGATATCACATTTCAGTGGCGGATCCAGAGGGGGGCGCAAGAGGTGCACGCACCCCCCCCCCCTTTATTTATCGTTAAAAACAAAAGAAATAAAAAGAAAAAAATGAAATGAAACCCGGATGTGGCACCAGAAATATTAGTTGCGCCCCCCCCCCCCCTTTACAGAATTCCCTGCATTTGATGCATATGCGTAGGTCAGTTGTATCATAGAACAGCCTACCATACAAGAATTTGGCAATAAAGTCTAAAATATAAGCCTCAGTATGGGATGCTCATGAAATCAGAATTTTCGGATCATATCGAAAGAGTAAGCAGTTGCTTACATCCAATAATGTGTCACAAGTCAGAACAATAAGTACCACCAAGTGACTTCAATTAGGCTCCCCCAATAAACAAAAAATACAATTAAATCCCTCAATTCTTCATGCGGTATTATCTTAACGGTACTTAATGTTGGATGGAGGAAGCAAGATTTATGCATTTCTGTCCAAGTGCAACTTATCTGGACAGAGTCAAAGTCCGAGTAACAGGAAAATGCAATTGTAATTTACGCATTTGATAGTCTGAAAATTTCACGATATGTTAGTGTACTCGAAAATAGATTATAAAGTCCAATATGTACATAATCAACATTCTTCAAGCCGTTAAGGGTTATCATCTACAATCAGTTCCATTTAGAAATGTCGAGGTCTATTGTATGGGTTTATAATCAAGTTGTTTCATGTGATTGTTTAACTTGAAGCAAACAGTGCGAGCCCGAGAGTCTATTTACTGACGGGAGCCAAGGAACTCATTACCTGTGCAAATCCTTGGGAAAATGGACATTTGCAAGTCACATGGTATAGGATTGGCAACAATGGTACCCATAAAATCAAATCGAAAGTCCAGCGCTGTAACAAAACCTCTCATCCATTCGACTATTGCCTCGACATTGTCAAAGGGAATTTGGTAGTATACAACGTCACTCCTACCCACGAGGGATCGTACCAGTGCGTCATAGAGAGGAGATATGTGCCTCAACAGACAGAACTGAAATTCAGTTTTATTGTTAAAGGTGAGATGATGAAAATTTAATGCCTCTTGCATGATGTAACATGTTGGTTCTGCACTGTAGCAGTGAGGCAGGGCCAGCGATACTTCATAAAAATGAGTCGTCCGACTTTGTGGGGAACAGGGACGTTAATCCGTTTTCAGGATGGAGGAGAAGGGGCATTTTGCTGCCACTTGTCAACCAAACTCGGCCAACAAACAAAACAATGATAACAACAATAATGATAATAATAATAATAATAATAATAATAATAATAATAATAATAATAATAATAATGATAACAATAATACAGGTCTTTACTTTTTCGGCTGCCACGATTCTCTCCATAATTTGGCTGAATAGGTGTGACAAGCAGAGAAACAAAACACCGTATCTTTCTGCCAAAAGCGTTGTGCAGACCCAGAAGGGGAATTTAGTCGGTTGATAAATCACGTTATCAAATTTATAATTATGCACATGCACTGACGGGTCCGTATAGAATGCGTACCGAAGACAACAATTTGATTTCTTCAGTAAATGACGATCATTCGCTTGTTCACTAATGAGATTTAATTAATGTAACATACATTATTGAACACAAAAACTCTTTGCCTACAGTCTGAATTACTGTTTTCGTATCCTCAATTCTCTTCTGCCCCTTTTGCTCAATGGGTCTTCCTTTTCAAGGAAGAGTCTGTGGCTATTTTTGTGTAACATAGTTATTGTGTGAACAACTCGTTTATAGGTCGAACGGAAAGTAGTGTGTGTAAAAACAACATTCAACATTGTTTAATATACTTCATAAATAAATTTTACTCCTGGTTACGATAGCATTATAACCCGTGCTTTGTCGAACTTTCAATGCAGTGAACGATGTTGAGTCTAACGTCCACCTCCTGAGCGGTACAGCGCAAGTGGTCCCATGTATCAATGTTTCGAATGTTCAACTGGATGTTCTGTCGGTCAAGTGGTACAGGCTCGGTAATTCAACCTCTGGGAAACGACAAGTAGCCGACTGGGATCCTGGAGAATCCAGTGTGTTCGTGCGCGGACTCGGAACCGTGAGCAACTCTTCTCTCATGATAAAGAACGTCAATCCTAAACATAGTGGAACATACGAGTGCGTCATGAAAAGGCGTAATTCAGCTCAACAAACGGAGGTGACTTTCAATTTCATCGTACAAAAAGGTGAGTGCCATTGCCCGACATGATCTCGAAGTTGGTCAAAAAGGTAGCTCGGTTTAGCTCTTTCATGAAAGCCATTAGTTTCTTGGCATCAGGAACATACCCGTCTTTCAAAGCGATTCATTACTTGTTTGAGGAACAAAGATCATAAGCGCGGTCACAAAACGCAGGGTAGCCTTGGGGTAGCCTCGGGTGTAGAATTTCCCCCTGAGAAGATTGTGTCTGTTAAGAGAAAGTCATGATTGTGGTCAAGATTCGGTCCCGTCTCTGTTCCTGGTATGTTGCCGGTTTGAGGTCTTCTGACTCTGTAATCCGGCTTATTGTACCTCGTAAACCATTAACTTCGCTACGCTTTAAAGTTTTACCTTTAGGTATCAAGGTGGATGCATTACATCTCTTCAACGGAGAACAAACAAAAATCAATAATAATTCAGGAGACCGCCATCATTGGCAAAGTAGGGCAAGGACTATGTGGCCTCAAAACGAATGAAAATAAATCATTTCAGCAAAAGTCAAATACAGAAATAAAAAATGTACATGTCATAATTTGTTCATAATTATAATGTAATGAGTGTGTGCGTGTGTGTGTGTGTGTGTGTGTGTGCATTAACTCGTGAATAGCACGTAAGCTTGCTAAAACATCCATACAGGTCGCTTAATGTCAAAATGTGGGCTTACCGTTACAGGGCTGATAAAAGCACCAAATTTGGAGAGGTGATCCCCTAGGACCTTCTCATTAATATCAGAGTAGAGCCCTTTGGAATTTTTTTTTATTTTTGGGGTGAAAATGCTGAATCTCAATGTTTCTTTATATTCATGATAGATATATACCGCATTTGCGTAACTAGGGGAATATGACAACATATAACTTAAGATCTGTTGTGAATTCATTTAATTTTCATTGAACTGAAAACATAAACCCAAAGTTGAGACCCTGATCAACATCAAAGTATTTGAAACATGGAGTTGGTGGAATTGATTACTGATCAAAATGTAATATGAATATATTATATACCGATCAAATATATGTATACACTTCAAATAGACAGAAAATAGTTTTTGAAATAAACAGTTTTCCTACTCAGTGGCGGATCCATGCAGGTGGGCGCGCAACAGGCGCGCCCCTTTCTATTTTTTTTTTTTTTGGTTAAAACAAAAGATATAGAAAAAGAAAAAATGGAGGGGGAGGGCATTCGCCCCCTTTAATTTTGTAAAGGTGCCCCTTCCCCCTTACGGAATTCCTGGATCCGCCCCTGCTACTCCCATGCTCTGAGACTCTGAGACTCACTTTACACTGAAATTATTTTGCAGTGCAGTAAAATTTATTTGTGGATACAGTGCACTCCTGTTATAACGAACACGGCAATATTTTTTGTTCCCTTAGAACGAAGTGAGAAATCAGGTCCCAAAACTATCATCTATCTTTCTATACTTTACTGTTCGGTTATAACGAAATTTCGATATAACGGAAAAAACTGCCGGTCCCGACGACGCTTGTTATAACGGGGGTACATTGTACTGTCTTCTTATGGAAATATTGGACTCCCGTCATAAATCTAGCAAGCTCTAAATTCCATGAAATTGGATGGTCATCGAATAATCAACTATTACTTAAACCAGAAACAGCCACATTGTAAAGACAGACATCTTAGAAACCACTGGTGAGGATGTTAGACTACATTCAGCTACTGCTTTCTTCCTGTGCCACCGACACGTGTCTCAGCAGCCAGTTGGCAACAGAAAATTTCCCTTCTGAGATTATGGGTGAGCTTTATCTTTTACCAGGAATTTTACAGATAATTATACCAAATAAGGACAGAAAGATAGACACGATGTCTTGTAATAATTATGCTGGCCATAATCTATATTTGTGTTAAAGATGGTTTAAAGTTTCGTGGGCCTACTTTGGCTTAGGGAGGTTTGTTTTGCAGAATGTTTCATTAGACTAAAGGAACTAACTGACTAGCATAGTCGCTTTACAAGAAACTGTATAATGTCCTTTTCCAGAGGATTAACTTCATCATGTACATGTGCTTTCTGCTGTAACATCCCAACGCGACATACGTGTACATACTTAGAGATCAATTTTCACCAGAAAATGTCTTTGCTGCCAAATACATGACACCATCACTCCAATGATGCGATGGAATTCAAATGTTTATACAATAAGTGGATTAAATTCCAATACCTTTGCTTTTCAGAATGTGATCCATCATGGTATTTAAATGGGATCGTTGTGTAATTTGCCATCAAGACACCATTTAAAGTGTCTCTTGAAGAATTCAAGGGCAAGTGGTGACAAGACAGAGGCCTATATACAGTCATTCCTATATAAAGTCATTCCTGTCCAATGCCGAGCAGTTCTGAGCCATTATTGCTGTTCAAGTTGAACTCAGTTTGGGGAGCGAAGAGACTGTTGAAAGCTTTGTTACACACTCAGCTCAATGGCATAAACCTAACTATTTGAAATTCAATAATTCTAAATTGGAGAAGGCAGAGAAGAAGAGAGTTCACACCCCAAATGAAGATCAGAAAAGGCCCACTAAGCGCACAGCATTAGATGTTCAAAATTGTTTCTTCTGTGAGAAAGGAGCAGAGAGTGGAGGATGTCCTCCATGAAGTGTCAACATTCGACGCTGATAAAAATATCCGTGACATGATCACAGAGCTCAGTGACACCTTACTAATGGCCAGAATAGTTGGAGGAGATCTCATTGCAATGGAAGCAGAACATCATTGATATCGTCTTGTCAAGCTCAGAAATAGATATCGCAGTCACACTCCCAAGGCAGGCCAGACGCCAGAAAACATAATGAGAGGGCTCCTATTTTAATGTTGTTTCGTGATCCTCAAGGAATCCGTGCGCCAAATTTGATGCTTTTATCCGCAAGAACAAGCGGAAACCATTTTTTAAGGGGGGGGGGGGGGGTCACGCCACTTTTTTCACTAAGCGACCTACTGCATAATATAGAAAGATACACACTGACTACCCGTCCTTCTGGGTCCCGTTTCATAAAAGAAGTTAGGATGTAACTATTGTTAGAATAGAAACTTCTCATGGCAATAGCTAACAAGGAAGCCTGATTCTTGTCGTTACATGACAATTACCATTCCTGCAAGAGTTGCTATCACATTAACCTTTTATGAAATGGGGCCCTTATCTTGTATTTATTTGTTGCAGAGGATGCCGCTTCTCGAAGGTTGAAGATATTTGTACTTGTTCTGTCTGCACTCACTCCGGTAATTCCACCTGTCTTGCGTCTCTGCCAGACCTTCCGGTATACGATATCGTTTTTCGCTTTTTGTTATGCAAGTAAATTATGCTGCTAGTGTAAGGCGTTTCAATTTCAAAGGTTACGCTGGCTTGATATTGCCATAGTAAGCAGCCTTCGATCCTTTCATTTCAACCAGGTATAATTTCTCATTAAGTTTTCTCTTTTCTCATATTTCTTATTTTCAACTTTTCTTCTTCCACATCTCTGCTGTACAGTCTGCTTCTCTTTTCCTCGTGTCCATACCTACATACATTTTCATCACATGTAACAGCTGGAATCATAGGGCCTGTAGGCAAAGTAGAAATCAGATTACAAAATATTCAAACTTAACCCGTTCCTTACGGGAACCTGGTGGCCTGCGTATTAAGTATCTGCATGGGCATTTTAGAGTTCAGTATGGAATGGGTTAATCTGATTTGAATTTCAAAGCTTTACTCAAAAGAGAAGTATTTTTTGATAGCTTATACGAAAACTAATGAAAGTTGAGCTTAAGGAATACAGGAAGTGAGAACAGTTTCCTATAATATAATTTCCACACATTTTGTGCAGCATCCACCAGGTTTCCGCGTGCAGTGAGTTAATTTAGTTGTCGTTGAAGTAATTGTTTCAAGAATTGTTTATCAATGTTTATCAAAAGGAAACTAAAAGCCACAAAACTAATGTTCTGGTTTCTGTTTTGAATGCAGACCTTGCCCCCGACAGTGGCAGTAACAGCAGGACAATAATAATCATTGAATAATATTCGGAAATTATTCAAGCACGGATGGCAACTGTCTTCTTCGACCGATATGGGAAACATGACTAGAAAACGGTTTGGACTACCAGATGACTACGGAAGAAGAGCAGAGTCCAGACAACTGTAAATCTCGAATGTATATTAAGTATTTTTTTGTTGTTTTGTAATGGTTGAATATTTTCCGCATCAGACTTTCGTGCAGGATGAAATTTGAAAATAAATGATCCTCTCGACAAAAAAAAAAAAAAAAATTGTAATGGTGCCAAGATATATTCATACGCCTATATTTAAAACACAGGGAGATCTGTTATATTGCTTGTTTGTTTGTTTGTTTGTTTGTTCATTTCCATCTGAGAAGATGATTGGATAGCCCATATTCAGCTGCGTTAAGCTGGTCTTGCATGGAGTCCAGTTGGATATGAGGTGGGGACCACTTCACCGGGTTAAACACCCTGCTCTTGGCTATGAATGAATGAAGCGGATCTTTTACGTGCATGAGTTGTTACTCTCTCATATCACCGGACCTCCATGTCCTATCCGAGGGACAGAGTGTTTTGCCTCTTGCTAGAGGGGACGGTATGCTTACACAATATGTCCTCTGCATTGGCAAAAGAATGAGAAGATTAAGAATTTTTTGACACACTTACGGAAGCTTTATACCTGCCTGATTTCAATAGATAGTACCTTTATCCGTATTAAGCTCACGAAAATGCTTATTATAGTATACGGAGATGCTCAGCAAGCATCTTCCTATTTACCTGGAAATTTACACGTTTAGTCCACTTGGCGTAAACTGGACCAGCGAAACGGCTGCGATACCCGAAATCAAAGAAGTCCCAAATAAAGGTGGACCCAATCCTCCTTTAGGACCATTCCTGTTTTACTTTGCCCCTCAGATACCTCAGTTGCACCAAAACCGATTGCCTATCCCTCGGATAGGACATAAAATGGAGGTCCCGTGTATGAGAGAGTAACAACTCATGCATGTAAAAGATCCTGCTTCATTCATTCATCGCAAAGAGCAAAGTGTTTAACCCAGCGAGGTGGCCCCACCTCACATCCAACTGGGCCCCAAGGAAGACCAGCTTAACGTAGCTGAATATGGACTATCCAGCCATCTTTTCAGATGGAAATAAACAAACAAACAAACAAACAAGACAAACAAACCCGAAACTCCTCCCAGAACCGCAAGCTCTTTAACACCCCGGGGTTTTTTTTTTTTTCTCGCAAAGGTAAGTATGGTTTCTTACGTATCATTCACAACGAACAAGAAGGTGAGATTATGCAAGGAGAACAGCATTACTTTGTGTATGTGTATAGTGGTGAGCAAACTGACTCTTATAAAATTTTAACAGCTCTGAATCAATGTTTATGTATGTATATATATATATATATATATATATATATATATGAAGAGGTTATGAAGAGGACTATATTGTAAGGAAAGGGGAACTCTTCCTCTTTTCATTGATACCTAATTATGTTGACAATTGTCATGCATGACTGAGCACATGGACTTTAAATACAACAATGACATATTGCACTTTTTCCAAGTTGTTATTGTGAAGGAACAATGCATGCCTGTCTTTATGGATGAGATCTGTCAGTGAAAGTTGCCAAATAGGCCAGCCTGTACGAATGCAGGTTTGTGTTTAGGTTTTGTGTTTAGGGTTTGTGGTTAGGTTTTCTCCTAACATTTTATGGTCCATTTTGCCCGAAAACTCGGTCACTCCCACAAAAGCCAACCCACACAATCCATTTTCCTCTGTTCATATTCAACACATAGCTCCCAGTGGCAAAACATGTCTTGAATATGAAGAGAGTAAAATGGATAATGGTTTCGCCTCAATGGGAAGGACGAAATATCGACAACGTGGCCATGTTGAAGGTTAGGAACCATAAAACGTTAAAAGAAACTCTAAAACACAAATCTGCGGTCGTGCAGGCTGGCCTGAAGATTTGACCACTTTCATTGACAGATTTCATCCATGTAGTCAGACATGCACTGTTTCTTCACAATAACACGCAAACTTGGAAAAAGTGCAATTTGTCATTGTTGTCTTTAAAGTCCATGTGCTCGGTCATGCATAACAATTGTCAACATAATTAGGTATCAATGAAAAGAGGAAGAGTTCCTTTTCCCTTCCAACTAACATTGTGCTCTTCATAACTGACAAATGGCAGCCCTTCAAAGTTGGATTACCTTTTTTTTTTGATACGCTCTGTAGTTGTGTGCTACGATTTTTTTTTAGTGTACTATAATTGCATTAATATCTTCATTATATTGTAAGGCGATACGATACTTACGTGTGTATTAGATTAAATATGTGCATACATATATCGATTTATCTATCTATCCATATATATTTTATGAATATGGGTATGTATGTGTATGTATAGGATAGGTACATCATGTATACTATATGAGCATGTATATGTATGTATACGATGTGCCCTACCATTACTGCGCACATAAAATAAGCACGATATATTTTATTTCATGTCAGATAACCTTATGTATAGAATACTTTGTATTCACATATTACTATTTTCATAGTGCATATTCGGTCATTACTCCGGCAAAGGCAACTGAACGTGTTAACTTTAATATCATTATCATATATATTTATTATCATTACTCTTATTGTAAAGTAGTTGGAGTGGTACATATACACTCTGTAATTTTCCCTTTTCTTCCTTTTCCCTTTCCCCCTACCCTTCCCTATCTCTCTCTCTCTCTCTCTCTCTCTCCCCTATTCTATCCATAGTAGCTAAGCATAGAGTCTCCATACCGTCAAGCCTCGGCTTATTTTGGAGACCCTTCTGTTTAAGCTCCCTAAGCTGTTTGTATTTGTCTTGTATAATTGTACTAAAAACTATGTGTCGATATACTGTTTGTCATAAATGACGTGTACATAATCATATCTGATGTAACGGAATTAAGCAGAAATAAATCAAATCAAATCAAATCAAATGTCAATGCTAGTTTCATTGCCATTTCACTATATCAAAGAAAAGCTGTAAGAAATACGAAATATACGTAAATTATTATGTTTCCGTGCATGCTTTGTATTGCAATTTTATCAGAAATGTTATATTGCTGTGATGCTTTTGCATTTGTTGTGTGGACATAATATAATAAAGTACGTGGTGATTGTCTTTCATTAAGTCAGTTTGAAGTCAAATCTAGTATGAAAGTGATAGGATTTACATGAACAAAAAACAAACAAACAAAGAGTCTACGTTCAGAGAGATAGTCGATGTATATAGCTTACAGATTTTCCCGTAATCAACCAAGTAAGAAGTACAGTAATTAACTTGAGTTATGAAGGACGCAATGTTTCAGACGTTTTAAGGAATAAAATATCCTGGTGTAGACTAATATCCATTTAAGTATTTACACTGGCGTTAACCAGTGGACACACATCAAATGCACCATGCTTAATCGGATTGTAATCCTTGTTAGTTTTCCTTGTAAAATTGTTTTGAAAATTCATCCTATGGTTAAAGGAGACCTCCGGATGATTTTCAGACTTTTACATTAGAACAACTATGAATTAGTTATACCGAGTACAGACTTTCAGAATTTATAGTGATTGGGTTGAGGAGAAAGATTGTTTTCAAAATTTACAACAAATTGCAATAAACAAGGACGATGACATGGCAGCCTCACCATAAGAATGTATGAGTTGGGGCTCAAGGAAGCAGAACAAAAGAAGATGGCATGCATACATTCTACACAGGTGAACTTGTTGAGCAAGAGTGGTATTGTATAAATGGAATTACCCTGCTCCATTTCTGAAGTATGTGAGGCTCCTATGTCATCAACACTGTTCAGTGTAATTTGTTTAAGATTTTTCAGAGTATTGTTTCCCTGCTCAGGGACCACAATATATCCCAAAAATCTATACATGGAGCTGTCGATTTATGTACTACATGATGTGAAATTATGAAAATCGTCTGGAATGTCCCCTTAAGCCTCCGCCACGAAGTGTTTCGCCGAGGCATTTTCGGGTTATCCGTCCTTCCGTCCGTCCGTAATCAATTTTGTGGGCAGCAAAGCTGTTTGAGGCATCCTAATGAAACTTGGTGTGTTTATTTATAGTATGTGGGAAGTTGTGCCTATCAAATTTTGGGCGCAGACACTCAAGGTCAAAGGTCAAGGTCAAGGTCAAATGCTCTAAATTTCATTGTTTCCCCCGTATCTATGCAATGCCTGAAGGTATTTTCTTGAAACTTAGTGTATAAATTACAATAAATTATGAAGTACAGAATGAAGATTCGCTAGAGAGAATTTCGGGTCATGAGATCAAAGGTCAAAGGCCAAGTGTAAATGTTAGAATTTCACCTTTTTCTCCATACCTCTGAAATCGTTCAAGGTATCTACATGGAACTTAGTTCGTGTGCTTGTACTGACTGGCAGTAATTATCTAAGGAATTTGGGGTCGTGGGGTCAAAAGTCAGGGGGCCAAAGGTCAAGGTCAAGTCCACTTTTCCCCTCATATTAATGCAACACCTGCAGGCTTGATGTCGTTTTTTACTTAGTATATGCATGTATGTATTACACAATAGAGATTCTCTTGTTGTGTGTGTGTTTTTTTTTACTGAGCATATACATGTATGTATTACACAATAGAGATTCTTTTGTTGTTTTTGCCAAAAAGGTCAAAGGTCAAGTGAAAGTGCTACATTTCGTTTTTCCATATCTCGTAAGTGGCTCAACGTATCATCATCAAACTTGATACATATTCATGCGTTTTCTACCTGACAATGATTCTCTTGGGAAATTTGGGGTCGTAGGGTCAAAGGTCAAGGGTCAAAGGCGAGGTTAAATGCTAAAAATTTACTTTTTAATACTTAAATTACATCTTTTCTCCATACCCTCAACACTACTAATACATAAACTTATAAAAAAAAAGGTTAAAAATCAAGTAAATATCCTCAAATCCCCAAATAAATGCTCTCTTAGGAAATGTAGAAATTTATTGAATTGAACTTAGTTCAAGGAAAATGATCATTCGACACATTTGTGCAAACATGTCATTTTGATATTTTGCCATTTATGTGAGACACATTGTCAAGACGTACTGAAGACCTATTAGAATCATACGTTATGGCGGAGGCATACCAGTCGCCATAGGGACACTTTTCGTTTAAAACATGTAATTTTACACCTTGACAAATTACTCTTGCAATACATGTACGTATCATACGTATGTCATTTCAAACTACTCTTGCCTGAGAGTTTTAATCAATCAATTCTTGTTCATTAAATGAAAGTGGGTTTTTTTCACAGTGAACACAGATATTTTGTAATGAAATTAATACATTTCTATTGTTGCTATTATGACAATATCCGTTTCGAAAAACATGAGAAATGAATTACGGAATCTGTGGATTGCTTGAGGGTTGTTACGATTGAGAGAAAGTAATATACTCAGTACTTTCTTGTGTAATTGTAATGTATGTATATGAGTATATCTGTTTGTTCTATTCCGTTTCCTTGTTTGTTTTATACCACGAGAAGTGTGTGAAAAATACATACCTTGCAATGACACAAAACTTTGTTAATATAGCTTGCCTTTGTGTTACTTCTGTGCAAAGAGTTCAGTGCATGAACAAGCGTAAATTCGATGAAAGGTCAATGTCAAAATGTACCGAAACATCCTTTCCATCTTTTTACATTCAAACTCTCAAGTTAAACAGAACTTTAAAAAAATGCCAAAGATTACAGAGGTTTTCATTTTTGCTGTAACTCTCCGTGAATAAGATCGTGTGCTCGGCCTGTATTACTATGAACAGCAAGAGGAAAAACAAATTCCCTTCATTGCCATACATTATACATACAATAAGATTATTGTGACAGGTAACATAAAGCTTTTTACCTGGCCAACTATTGGCAAGTCAACATACAAAATAGACATTATTGTCGAAATAAGCATGTCACAAGTTGGGTAACTTGTTAATGGAATTACCCATGTATATAAAATGTATATACATATTATTATATGTATGCATATATGTGTTTATGTACCCATACATGTATACATACACACACACACACACACACACACATATATATGTATTATATATATATATATATATATATATATATATATATATATATATACCTGTATATATATATATATATATATATGAAGGGTTTGTTTGCAAAAACCGATAAGTCCATTTTTGAAGATTTTGAAGTACGATTTTTGTCTTAAAGTACAAAATAATACCTTTTAAATGATATATTGGTCACTACATATAAAGGTATATTTTTGAAGTTATGGTCAAAAGAAGCAAAAATTTTCTTATTATTCTCATTATTTTTCTTGACCTTTAATCGCAAATATCTCCATTTGACAAATATGGACTTATCGGTTTTTGCAAACAAACTCTTCATATATATATATATATATATATATATATATATGTATAAGTGCGTGTGTGTGTGTGTGCAGACTGTGTATACAGACATATACACACAATATAACATTACATAAAGGTCACGGTAAAAAAAATCTTTCTGTTCGAATGTATCATTAATACATCCCGTACTCGTACAAAATCTATCAGTATATAGATCATGGCGTTGACAATCTTTAAAAGCAATATGTTAACTGAATGATAATTTACGCAAGAAAAAAACAACAACTAATTTTAATGATTTCTCAAGAAAGTCTGTGTTGTTTCATGCAACGCTCGAGAATATTTACATTTATATTTGGGAATCTCATCTTCGCGTTCAATTCGATTTAACATGAAGAATCACAGACTAGTCGTTTGACACTGAAAGGTTCTTTCATTGAGGCAAACAATGCAGTTTTGAAATTCAGTTTTGAAATGGGAACATCTTTCACAGTTAGATTACATCCATTTCGTCATGAAGTCATATTTTGTCAAATAGCTGAATGATTATTATGTTTTCATAGTGTAAGAACTTATTTCTCATTGATTGTAATTAAGTTCGTACACTGATTTTTTTTTCTTTTTTTTTTAGTTCGAGTCTCAAAGATTGGGCCTTACAGCGGGGGGAGGGGGGAGTAGTGAAGATTGATATTCAAGTGAATGTGAGATTTAAATGAGTCTATGATGTCATTGCCTCGCTTTATTTGTATATTTGGTATTTTCATTGCGAAAGATTTCCTTCTGCTGGAAACGCATTGCCACTTTGAATGATCTTTGTGAATTTATTTCTGTTGAAACTTACAGATTTTATCTATGCTGATATGATTACAACGGCACTTTCACAATATTGTTCATTTGTTTTTACTCTATTTAAAAGATATGTCTTCACTAAACAGCGATCTTAAAAACAAAAATACGGAATCACAAGATCTGAACAGACGTCGTAATTACTATACTTAACATTTATTATGTAGGACCTACGTTTTTCCTCAAAATACATTATACGTATCGTATACATGTAAATCATGTATACGATTTTTATGACAAAAAAAAATACAGGAGTTTGAGACGATGATGTGATCACCTGTGATATACAACACCTATGTTTCATGTGAGGGGAAGCTGCCTCAATCTTTCTTGTAAAACGTACACAGCACTGTATAGAAATCACCCTAGTATATACATTCTTTACACTTCATACCATTTGCAATACATTGTACACGACAAAATTCCCCGAAAGCCTTGTGTATGTCTGCTTAGAGGCCCACATCCCACATAATATATAAACTGTTTTGATTTGATTTGATTTGATTTGATTTATTGGTTTCTGTATCATCATTGTACATAACACATTCATGTACAAACATAAATATAATGATATATATAAGTATTTTCTTGTTCATTGCCTGTGTACAATGTACAGCAAAAGTACAACAAAACATACAACAATGAATAATACAGAGGGGCTACAGCATAAGCATAGCTTGATTTGCGTGCAGCCCCCGTAGCATAACATAATATTATAATATACATCGGAAGGAGAATAGGAGGGAGGGATGACTTGCATAGAGATAGGATAGTTGAAAGGAGAAAGGGAAGGGAGAGGTTTATCTGCTTTCACTAAAGGTTTATACAAAGTAAAGTCACCTGTATCACTGATTAGCAAGACATGACAAAATATTTCCTCACCGAGGTACAGGTGGACAGTAAGTTGATACAGGTCATGGTCGGTTACATAATCATTATTACATAATAGATTAATTGCGTCGATATTTCTACGAAAGAATTTCGTGTGTAATACATTGAAAATGACAATGGAATTACTGATATTCAGATAACAACATTGTTTTTACAGCCTTTCTAAAAGAATACATGGACTTTAAACTTCGAATTTCAGAAGGAAGAGAATTCCAAACATCGGGTCCGGTGTGTCTGACAGATTTCAGAGCCATCACTGTTTTGGGATTATGCAAGTGAAACTTATCAGATTGTCTTGTTGGATAAGAATGTATTTCCTTGTTTAATTGAAATAGTGAGTAAAAAGAGATGGCAACTGACCATTATGAAAGCGAAACATAAAGAGTGAGTTTTGCAAAAAAATTAATGTCATTTACCTTAAGTGTTCTTAATTCTGCGAATAAAGGATCTGAATGGTGTCGATAACCGGAGTTGATGCATATACGTATAGCTTTCTTTTGCAAAAGTAATATACTATCAATGTGGCTTTTTGAAGTTGCCCATACAATGTTGCAATAAGAAATGTGCGATAATATCAACGAATTATATAACATAAATAAAATATTCTGAGGGACATAATACTTTAACTTCTGAAGTATACCAACATTACGAGATACTTTATCAGAGATATATTGTACATGAACGTTCCATTTCATATTTTCATTTATATATATTCCGAGGAATTTAATACTCTCTTTTTGTTCCAATAATACACCATCCACCATAATATTTAAATGTTGCACTTCATTGTTATGCTTCTTGTTATAGAAATACATAAAATTTGTCTTTTTCAGATTAAGTGATAATCTATTACTCTTAAACCACATAGATAATTTCGGTAATTCAGTATTGAGAGTTCTTAGGAGCGAATGAAAATCAGAATTGGAACAAAATACATTAGTGTCATCAGCAAACATAATATATTGCAGTGACTTAGATGAGTTTGAAATATCATTTACATACACTAGAAATAATAGCGGTCCGAATATGGATAATTGTGGGACTCCACATTGTATAGGTAATACTTCAGAGCTAACAGATTCATAGTACACATATTGCTTTCTATTTGACAAATAATCTTTAAACCATTCAAGTGGAATGCCACGAACACCATAGGACTGCAATTTACGTATGAAGATAGTGTGGTCAAGAGTGTCGAATGCCTTGCTTAGGTCCATGAAAACAACGATGACACGTTTTTGTTCAGCTAAGGCAGTCGACACTCTATCGTATAATTGGGCTAGTGCCATATCTGTTGAATGAAATTTCCTGAAACCATACTGGTCTTGGTTAAATATATCATATTGTGTCAAAGAATCATACAATCTGTTATACACAAGCCTTTCTAGATATTACCTTAGAAATACTAGGAAGAATAGAAATAGGACGGTAATTTGATACAAGAGAAGAGTCACCTATTTTATAGTATATTGGAATAACTTTAGCAATTTTACATGCATTCGGAAATATACCAGTTGAGAGTGACAAATTACAAATGTACACTAAGGGTGTCAGTATACTACCAATAATCTGTTTTAAAAAATACGTGCTCATTTCATCATGACCAGTTGCATAACTTGATTTCAATGAGTGAACAATGTCAAAAATCTCACCATAATCTGTTGGTTTAAAAAATAATGAATTATCATTTGACGCACCTAAATACTGCGAAAAATCAGTTTGTGTGGGATCTATTTTTGAAGCTTCACTAGGACCTATATCAACAAAATATTCATTGAAACAACATGCTACATCCCTAGGGTTACAGAGTGTTTGACCGTCACGCATAATTTGAAATGCTGACATATTCTTTTGCTTTATACCAATAACATCATTAATAACTTTCCAAGTGGCTGACATATTTCCAGTAACATTTTGAAAGGCTTCTGTATAAAACATCCTACGGGAAAGCCTTATAATTTGTGTCAATTTATTTCTATATAATTTATATCGATTAACGTTATCATTATTAGGATACCGTAAACTGTATTTATATAACATATTTCTTTTCTTTGTTGATCGGAAAATTCCTTTTGTTATCCATGGATTTTTAATTTTTCTATTACTTTTCCTTTCAATTCCGGGGATATGTTTGTTAAAATAAGAAAAAAAAAATATATTCCAGAACTTATCATAAGCAAAAATATCGCCCTTTAGATTTCAGTTCACATGTCCTCACCCGTTGACAAAAATAACGTGTAGAAGTTTGTACATACCTGATATGAACATTTCAAAACTTTGACAGAAATGGAGTAACACTGCATGCAGTGATACAGAATGTGGTAACAAAACAAACAATGATATAGCATAATATAGTTATCGCCTATTATCTGCATATTTGAATATAGTGTGAGTTCCTTGGAGGGATCGTTTCGGGAGGAGGGGACAGGATACATTTCTTGTTTACTTACACAAATACACGTACAATGAAAGCAAAAACAAACAAACAAACAAACAAACAAAACAAACAAACAAACCAAAATAATCATCGTTCATTTTCGCTTAGTTTTTAATGAACAATGATCGACAACCGCCCCCGCCCCCCAAAAAGAGAGTTATAGCATATATCCATGTGTACAAATCTCAGGTAATTCTTTGAAAATAGCATTCTATGGAGATATTACAGGAAACAATGATGATACCGTCAGAATTGTCAATCTACGAAAGTTTATACTAATATCCTACTTATCACTGAAAGCAAAGTTACTAGCATAGGGTGACTGCTATAATTATGACACATTTTTTTATATAAATCACATGTTATACTCTCATTAATCTTTCATGGAAACTAGGTAATACACTAATGATACCCTTCGATTTTCCGATCTAAGAGATTTAACAATATCTCAATCGTCAAAAGCAAATCTACCAACAAAGGATGACTGTTAGCTCGCACCAGAGGTATGTATAAGGCGGTCAATATTTAGTTTATCTACTCTCAAACTCACTTAAATCTTAAAAAAAAATATATATATATGTTAAACCCACAGACCTTTGATAGTTATACAATGTTACTTAGAAGTCAGATAAAAGTCATGTTTTCATGATTTGTGAGCGTTTTTTTAACGTCTGTGACCATTGGTAAGCACAGATAGCTTTAGCATTGTTTTTTCCTGTGAACTTTCTACTATTAATAAATTATTATGCTCTGAGAAAAGTCGAGGTGTCTTTGTGTGAACAAACGAGCAGGTCACAGCCACAGTGACAATCTTATTCACTTAGTTTTATTCAAAACGGGGATGATTGAACATGACCCGGCCTGTTGCTTTTGTGCTGAAAGACCATACACTGATCAAAACATATATACAGGAAGAGCACACATTTCAGAGAAATATGATATAAATTTTCGCTGCAGCATTGTTTTACCTGATAGGGAACTCTTCAGTCTTGTTTTACCCTAAATTATCCTTCATCCTCACACGTTGTCTGCTATTGGAATTCCCCCAGAAACATCTTTCAACCTAGAAGAAATAAGATAAGGAATAGAAAAAGGAATCAAGTTGAAAAGCTAATGTAAATATAAAACTGAGGAAGGAATACTGCACAGCATTAAATATAAATACAAGGTCCCACCATGAATAGATCCTGCATGTACATATTTTGTAAGACGTATACGATACCAGAAGCAGATCTATCATCTTTTTTTTTTTTCTATGAAAGATATAATACATGCTTGAACATAACGTTCAAATACACTCTATTGAAATCACTGGACAAATGCAAGTATACAATTATACAGCAGAATGTCGGGTTTTTCTTGATTCCTATCTATCATCAAACCTTGCAAAGAAGTTGCCTTGTGAATTTAGAGCGTTATATTGTAATTTTCTGTAAAAACGTATGCATGTAATAAAACTTACTCTCCTGTATGCAAAATCACCATTGCTTATAACAATTATATTTATCATATGGGATGATGTGATGCCAGGGCTTTATACATTTAAGATTATATCTTCGATACTAAAGTAACTTTGTTTCTATCAATTTGAGAGGGGATACCTTCATTACGACAACTTATTTTTGTACAATTTTGTGATACTACGATATCACTGTTACTTGTGATATCCTGACATTCCATAACATACACTGTACTTATATCCCTCCCTATTTTGAGGAAAGTGCAATTTTCTCCCGTTTGAGAAAGCATCAGAAAAGGGATTCAAGGGATTGTAACACAAAATCTATACCATATAAACAATCTGTATAAATGAAGCCTAAAATATAAGGAGATATCGCTATTTTTCCCAGTAAACCATAACTGTAGACGGTTTAGTCAAGAAATATGTTTATCACAACTATTGTTCACATTTTGTATGTTTAACAATAATCAACATTGATCATAATGTTTCACATTTTTACATTGGTTGTTTCTACCCGAAAGGCATCTTTTAGAACTATTTCGAAGCACTAAAGCTGGGTTTTTGTTTTATCTGCAAATGGTAAACAACGCCTTTGAGGAAAGTCGGGATATTATACTTACCACTTTCACTAATCCGATGATAGCATGGACACCGAGGATCGTCCCACTCAAGAAAATGGTAAAGTACCCAAGCCCTGAATCGGAGTCTAGAAAAAAAGGGGGGAGAAAAGAAATGGTAAATATCTTATGCTGGATGTAATAATGTTCGGTCTTAGTTTTGAAAAGAGCTTCATTTATACATATCAACAACATAAATACCCGTTGAGGGCATCATGATTATATCTGTCATTTCTCACTTTCACGAATTTCATCTGAAATTTAATAAATTTTGGCGTATTTTTGTTACAAGGGATTTTCAGAAGTTTTTGAGACCCCCATCCCCCCCCCCTTGTTTTTTGTGTAAGCTTTCTATAGCAAACATCTACACTTCGTTTTCTTTTCTGACACCTCTCTGCGTGTTCTGGTGGTAGATGTACGTTCAATTCAATTTAATTCAATTCATTTATTTCATTTTCATTTTTCTTCCAAATAAACATAAGACAAAGTAAATCAGGAATTCTATCATAAGCAAAAGTACGCAAGCATACACAGCACGAAAATGAATTATACGTTTACTAAGGTCGAATATTGTTGTATGCACTGTCGTATTTGCTTGTTGGTGTGGTATTGTAATGATTAAGTTATTTATCTCTCCTATAGTCCAAAAGAGATCGACAGAAATTGGAATGGATCCCTGGACAAGTGCGTCAAGTTTTCCATCATAATCTAATGGAGTTTAAAGGGGATGGCTAGTACCTGATCAGTGGGAATCAGTGGGTATACTGGGGGTGATTGTTCCAATCCTTGTGGATTCATTTAAGAGTATATTATATCTATTGACGGGACGATCGTTAACGGGCCGAAAGATCGCCCCGTCACTGTACAGGCATACTAACCCGGAAACATTAAACTGCACTTTACTTGAATGTGAGACCATTCTGAAGCAAATAATTTTCACACAACAATAGATATATAATGTACTCTTAAATGAATCCCATGAGGATTGGAACATTCATTCCCCAGTATTCCCATTGATTCCCACTGATCAGGTACTAAAAGATAGATGAAATAGACACTTATCAATCATGATATCAAAAATAATCGTCTACCGTTGTCAATCATAATATCTAAAATAATATAATTTTATGTTCTTATAAAAGAGAGTAACTCTTCTCCTCTTTTTTCAGGCTGGATGCGCCTTCAGAATCTTAGTTGGTAGAATTGGTGTATTATAATGTTACCATGGCAAAGCACCTGGTTTATATACGTGCGCACACTGACATGCGCACTCAGAAACGCTTATAAATGCTCATAATTATGGTAAATGTTGTCACATAATCATAAAGACTTAAAAATTGACATTGCTGCCCTGTTAACTCACTATCGACAATGAATAAAAACGTCATCTCAATCGGCGTATCAGACTCTTCTGTATAAATGACGCAATTGTAGAATCCACCATGGTTCGGGATGACATTCTTTATTCTGAGAGATGTCTCGTCAACGATGCTGAATCCACTCCTTGAGAATGGGTGATTCCCTGGAATCGACTGGGCCAACGGAAAGTGTTCACGCGTTCCGTTCTTGAGTCTGTACCACTCGACCGACCGCATTCCGGTAGCGGATGCATTAGGATTCGGCTCACCACATGGAATAACCTCAGCAATACCGCTTAGAATGTGAACTTCATTTGTTGCACTAGCAGCCACGACTGTTAACGTAATAAGAAGTAACAAAATGACAACGATTACGATAATTATGTGTAACAAATACAATACCACCAGTGTACAAAACTATTGTCAAGCTATGCCACAGTAAATGTGCCAATCATTATTTTGTGCACTTAGAAACGCCCGTGTAGAGCACCATGCAAATGCACTTATTATAATATGGCAAATATCAATAAATAAACGTGGCGCAGTATATTGATTGATTATTTTCATTTTATTTTGAATTTCTTTTTCATACATAAATGAAATACAAAGTAAATTGAACAAACTAATGGAGTACAGTATAATTTGAATCTGACAATTAAAACAGATAACTAATTCAAATTTTTCAAATTTTTCAAATTCATTTCACATGTTAAAAAGAAAACATCACATTCACAATAAAACAGAAGAGAAAATATATATACAAACATAGCACGTGAGGGATCAGTAAAGGCCATATGAAGCCTATCGAGGCAGATTCCCTTACAAACAATCAAATATACATTAAGAACAAAAACAACAAAGAAACATCACAACAATAAAAAAGGGAAAAAGTGGCAAAATTATTACAATAATTACTCAATTGCACTTTGGATTAAAAATAGTTTGTATTTACGTTTAAAAGATGACAGTGTTGGACTCTCTTTAATAAAAGTTTAACTAATTCAGATATTCAACTTTTTCCCCTGACACAATGCAAAATGAAAATCAACAAACTATTTTGTGCATGCATTTATGCCAACATAAATTACAGTATATCTCTTGCTCAAAGACAAATTAGGCAATTCTTGATGTACAGAAATTCAGGACACCATCATCATAAGCAAACGCTTGACGAGGACTTTGCCTCAGAAATGATTGTGTAAACAATACAATATTGTAAGAATATAACATGTAAGTCATCACTCACTGAGTGGCGATAAGGAGAAAGGAGGGAAGAATGAGGGGGGAAATTGCAGTGGTGCATTGTGCATTGTGAAGATGTGAAGTGTTTACGTGGAAATAAGTTGTGAAAATATGTTAATGTTCACCTATATGGGGATACTGTGTTGCAATGTCTTGATGATTCAGTCATCAGCATGATTGTTATAGAGACCAAGATTTATACCTGGGTCGAGAGGGAGGCACTGCCATCATCATCTCATCCAAAGATCTATAAACACAATGCAGGATCTGACTCACAGTAATATAGAGGCCTCCGTTTGACATGCAGTTAGGTCTTATCTATATCAAAATTCCCCCACT
Organism: Diadema setosum; assembly: GCA_033980235.1. Taxonomy (NCBI): domain Eukaryota; kingdom Metazoa; phylum Echinodermata; class Echinoidea; order Diadematoida; family Diadematidae; genus Diadema; species Diadema setosum. Next base: position 22,254,230 of record CM067070.1, read on the forward strand.
ATACAGCATATCCAAAAAAAAATTACAATCAAATTTTCGCATTGATAACACCCAATATGATTAAACTGTCTAAATGTTACTTCAGTGTCTTAAAATATATCATCTTAGCTCTATTTTGCAGAAAACCCAATTCAATTTGGTTAAGCGGTCACAGAGAAATGTGAAAAGTTGTAAAGCATGTCATGAGTCTGATTCTTCCAAATTTAGCACTTATTTTAGCACTTCGATGCTTTTGTGTGTGTGTATCATAGACTGAACTTGGAGGGAAGAGATTCTTGACATCCTCTACAAAATTCCTCATTTCTCTTTGACCTCGAACTCGAAATTAGTAATTAATATCTCATCGCATTTCTTCTCTTCTCTCTCCTCTATTCTTCCTATTCGGGTACTTATTCTCAGGTTTTGTTTTGTTCTTCTTCTTCTTCTTCTTCTTCTTCTTCTTCTTCTTTCGTCTTTATACATTCCACCTTGTGTTGTCCTTTTTCGGTCATATGAAATTTAGAATACTTTAAAGATTTACATTATTTGTTCTAGACGTGTGTATAATTGTTCCATTCCTTCCTTTAGTTAAATTTTTAAAGAAAATGTTACAAGGCATATTATGTTCAGAGGCCGTTGTCCGAGTCAAGTGTTTTGCTTATTGATAACGGTCTCTTCCACCTGTACACTTAAAAATCTGTAATGTTTGTAATGCTACATTTTGTCTATATTTTCATGACTTGTGTATAATATTTTCGAAATTGTTATACTTATTTTCTGTTATGTACAAGTGGAGAAATAAAACTTACTGAAACTGAACTAAAGCTATGTGATAAAAAAGAAAGAAAAAAAAAAAAACTATTCTAAAAATAATGCGAACCATTATCGTGACCGAGCTATCATTCATTTCCGGAGTAGAACATGATTTGCGTATAGAGCCTACTTTGGTATAGACATATAATATTATTCAATTGTCTATCACTTTTCAAAAAGTGAAGTAAAATTTACTTTATTTCCATCGAACAAAATGCGATACGTAAAACTAAGTGAACAAGCAGTACAAGTATAGAATGTACTCATACAACGCTGGGATTTTACTCACATTCAGATTATCAACAATGTCTGTCCAATAATATTTACTACAAACAACTGCATAACCATACTGGCATGGCTGGAATATTTGTTGTTGGTCTTGTTGCTGTTGTTGTTGTTGTTGTTGTTGTTGTTGTTGTTGTTGTTGTTGTTGATTGTTGTTATCAACAAACATTGTATATTTTCTTTACCTGTCTGCAGTGATCAGTAAAAGTAGCAATAACGTCCTTTACCATCGTTTACTGCAAAGCCTGCATCATCCCAGTGGTTTCTCTTTCCAGACACTTTTGCATCATTATGTTGGATTATTTCAATTACAGCCACTTTTGTTATATAGTGAGCCTATCACTCCTTGCTAGGATTCAGGTCCTGCATGGATTCAGGCAGCCTTGCTATTCTCTGTGCAAGTACACGTTGGTCTGTTATACGTGACCTTTCCCCTTCTCCTCCTCGTCTTCCTCGTCCATCTCCTGCCTTCTCTTTGGAGGTGTGCGATGTTTTGGAATGTCTACAGTTTGGACTCAATTTTGTGGCAATAACTACAAGTTTAACTACCTAGCTGATGGAAGAATTTAAAATCTAATCTTCCACAGTAGTGAGATTATCACGGGTGCAAGTCACGAGACCAATACTCACGAGTTATACAGCCCACGAGTCAAAGCGCTCACGAGTCATAAAGCCCACGAGATATACAGCTCACGAGTCATACACCCATGAGTTCCACACTATTAGAGCTAACAAGGCCCACGAGACCGACACATTAAACCCCGTGTTGTATCTGTCGAACTCGTGGGCTGTTTTTAACTAGCGTCGAACGCATGGGCTTTATTTGCCTAGTGTTGAACTCATGCGCTGTAGGCCCTATGACTCGTGAGCTGTACGTATGAGAATGGACCTGTTTTCAATGTCGAACTCGTGGACTCTATGACTCGTGACTGTTGGTCTATCACGGTAGTAATGGTCTCAGCAGTCGATTTCTGTTGATAAAGTGTTCCTCCCGCTGCACCCGACGCGACGGCTACATTGATATATGATGATGATCCACCAAGATGCATGCATGGTTTTACTATAACTTCGTGACTGTATATTCAATATAGTAGCCTATAAATAGGGGAAGTTTAAGGGGGGAGTTAAAGCGTTGTTTTTCTTCCGAGCGGGACGTGAAAAGTAGGCTAATATTATAACACATATAGTTTCGCTTTCATGTGTCTTGAATAGCTGCATGTCTCATATTTCTTTACCCTTTTCTAGTTCTGCCAGGCTCTTGGGGATTTTTGTACTTGACTATAAACAAAAGAAGAGCAACGTTTTAGATTCGTCGAGAGCCATTGTGAGAGGGATCAAAATACATGCATACAGTATTCGTTGTTATCATGTGTACTGCACAAAATTTTAGGACAGATATTATAGTGTGAGGAAAGCTTTGCGTGAGACGTCTATTCATATAATTCACGGATTCATAGCTGTGCTCAGAGAGCGCAATGTTTCGCTTCGACTATTCTTTTTATGCCAACTGGGAATAATTGACGTTTAAACTCGACAACTGCTCATCAATGAAGGCAACATTCCCTCCCACACGAACGTGACAATTCAATCATCAACGCATGGCAACCATGCATGACAATACACTGAATGAGCATTGAATTCAAGTCTGTGTTGGACCCGAGGGGTCTATGTACTATGTACTGTATAATAATACCAAGTAGTCTCTCCCAGCTTGTTTTCATAATGAACATGAACTCGGCCGTGACAGAGGCTCAGAGCCACCTTCGCGCCTTTTCAGAATAACAGCAAAGGAGAGATTAATTAAGGACGTGATTACATGTATCCCAGTCTCTCTCGTAAACAGACAGGTCTGATGGCTTGACTTCCGTTTACTAGTTTATTTTTCTCATGGCAATCGTACGCAGATAACAAACTGTTAGAGACATTGCAGGAGAATTTACCTAAAAGCCTTTACATAAGATATTCATGAAAACAAAATCTTAAATACTTTTAATGCTGCAAACATTGAGGAACACAACATTGGAGTTTCATGAAGATTATTTAAGAGTTGTTATATTCAAACTCTTTAATCCATGTGCCACAGTATTTCGATATTGTATAGGAAGGCTACAACAGTGTCACAAACACGATATCTTACATAAGTATAGGGAAGTATGATCAGAATTAAAAATGCATTTCTCATCCATAAAGAGTATAGACATTCCTCTGACTTGTTATTGACATATAAGCTCATTAGTTTATACTGATATCATCCGCACAAATAGCCTTCTGAATGAGTTTAACTCGAGCGCTCCTTCATCATGCCATAGACAATAAGAAAATGTGGAAATTCCTTTGTTTATATCTCACTACATCATTTCATGATACTGTGGTGGGTAGTTCTTGAATCATTCCGTCTAACCTATGCATTCATTTCCTCGCTGTTATACAAGGGAAAATGGGGGAGAGGACGGAAAGACACACACAGTCACACTTAGTAACACAAGCACATACACACACGTGTTTGATATCCCCAGTGTAAGGTATATTTTCTTTCATTAAAGTCATGATTATTGTATTGTACAAGTTGCATTATTATCTGGATGCCACAAAATCGAATGCCATACTGTTATCTCCCAAGCGATAGACTTTAGATAGGCCTATTACTAAAGTTTCAATCCCGCAATACGAGGAAATAGGCCTACATGTAATATCTATCCATCCGTCTCGAAAATATAGTGTCACATTATATTAAAATATTACTGTGCGATCAAATTCAATTTTTTCAGGGTGAATTAAGTTCTTCCATGTCCGATCACAGTAAAAATCACCAAACTTCGGATCCCCACCTGCAGAAAACTTCGATCTCGTTCGCTTGTGTCAATGTGTGTTATCAGAGGCGAGCCCCATAGTAACAGACACAGTGACGACTGTTTGCTCGATCACAACATCGAGTAATTTTGGAATGGATAAAACACATCATGCAAATTCCAAACTGATCCAGTCTTAAACAAAATACTTACAGCTTGTGACGAGTAGGACGTGTACCAACATTGTGATGAAGGAAATTGTAAAAGCCATGTAGGGATTAACACAGGACTGGCACCTGGGACGACTACGCATCTATCTAGAAATGCGCTGTAACGATAATTATGATTACGGAAGTACAGGGCTTGGCGCGAACAATTGCTAATTGATTCACGAGTCAGTGCACATAATAATCAGTTCATTGTACTGATGGCGGTGGACTGAGTAACAATTGGCTAGCATCCAAGCACAAGATGTCACTTTTTGAGATAAGTTTTCGAGGGATATATACATGATGGCATGGATAGAGACAAATGCTTTTCTCGAGGTATTCATGTCTCTCAGGATAAGATTGAATTTCAAAAAGAATTTCACTGTACATCTTAAAAGAGAAAACAAGGATTACAAAACGAGTATCATACAAAAGGAACAAGTAAAATACAGACATATAACACGAAGTCTTATGACAGGACATGTATAAGCCTTTACAAACTGGGCAAAACCGTCATAAACCGTTCCCTTTATTACGTCATAACAAAAACGTAGGTGACCATGAAGGTTCGGCATTCACTCTTTCATAACCTCTCTCACATAATACATTTTGATAATAGTAGAACATAAGTGAAGCTTGGGGAAAATCGGACAATCCAACCATGTGGTTGCTTAATTTCTTTCTTATTCCAATTTTTTTTTAAGTTTCAGTACCGCCATCGCTGGATGAGAAGACTGTACAAAAGTTCGTTACGTCATTGCAGGACAACAACGTAAGGAGATTAAAAAGATAATTCCACAAATTTTATTTCATTTTCTAAATGAAAAGTAGGTCTATACATTCGTTTTCCTTGACTTGTTAAAGACATCGAAAGGGGCAATATTATTTCCCCTAGCTGTAATCTGATAGGGTATGCGTCACGAGCTCGAAACTCACGAGTAATCCGTATAAAAGCTCACTAGTCATATAGTCAACGAGCTATAGTGAACAAGCCACGAGTACGTTACGACATCAAGTAATAGTACCAGTCCACGAGATATACGGCCCACGATCTAGTTAATATTATGTATATAGGCAAATAAAGTTATGTTCGATGAGGGACACTGCATGCAACCAAGGCCCTATACAAAGTATATATACGGAGTATATATACGAAGTATATATACGAATTACTCTTTATAAAATATCTCTGAGAAAACCTACTCCTGAAAACGTGAAAAGGTATAAAACATATAGAAACAAATTAACTACTTTGATTCCAGTTTCACGTAAATCATATATTTCAAATAAACTCGAATCTAATAAGGATGATAAAAGTGCTCTTTGGCGGACTGTCAATGAAATACTCAAAAAGAAACCTACGGAATGTCCTGATAGCATTACTCATAATGATAATGTTATTACCAATCCTGACCAAATTGCAAATATTTTTAACAATTTCTTTGTCAATGTTGGTCCTTCTCTAGCAGCATCTATTCCCATAAATGATATCAAAAATTATAAAGATTACTTAGCCGAAAGTAATCAAAATTCTTTGTTCTTTACACCAATTAATGAATCGGAAATTATTGATACTGTTCGATCTCTGAAATGTAGTAAATCCTGTGGGCCTGATAACTTAAGGGTGAATTTCTTGAAAAAAATAATTTACCCCTTAGCAGCCCCTCTCACCCATATATTAAATCTATCCCTACTTAACGGTAAGTATCCAGACTCTTTCAAAATCGCCAAAGTTATCCCCATTTATAAAAGAGAAGATCCATCAATGGTGAAAAATTATAGACCCATCTCATTGTTACCTGCAATATCGAAAATTTAAGAAAAAGTAGTTCATAAGCGTCTCTCCTCGTTCATTCTTGAAAATGAAATAACAAATGTGAATCAGTTTGGTTTTAGGAAAGAATTTTCTACCGATTATGCTATAATCAAATCTGTTGCTAATATTATTGATGCGCTTACTAAAAAGGAGCACATAATTGGAGTCTTTATGGATCTTAGTAAAGCATTCGACACTATTGATCATGACATTTTACTTGAAAAATTACATAATTATGGCGTGAGAGGGATTACTTTGTCGTTGTTCAGAAGTTATCTAAGTCATCGAAAACAATATGTTGCATTTAAATTCAGTCACTCATCATAATAACGTGTCGTGTCCCTCAGGGATCTATCCTCGGGCCCCTACTTTTTTGATTTATATTAATGCTATTATCAATTCCTCTCCTCGTTTAAACTTCATCTTATTTGCAGACGACATCAACGTTCTTTATTCCCACAAGGATATTGTAACACTGGTTGATACATTAAATATGGAATTAAGTAACATTTCGAAATGGTTTAGAAGTAACAAGCTTTCATTGAATATTGATAAAACATGTTTCATACATTTTCATACGCTTCAATCTCAACCCACCCTTCCTCAAAGTATTTCTATTGATGATATAAATATTGCTGAGAAATATTCAGCCAAGTTCCTAGGAGTGACCCTAGATAGCAATCTAACTTGGCATACTCATGTCCAGAATATTACAACAGCAATATCTAAAGCAATTGGTGTTTTAACCCTTTGAACCCTGCATTATTTGAGATGGTTGTGACCCTCACCCTGCATTATTTGCACATATTGAGCATATTTTGCTAAATGACTGAATACATTGGTAATACATACAAAAAATACAACAAAAACAAATAACCAAAGGTCTGTGAAGTGTGGTTATGATTACTCCAATTTTATTTGAGCTGCAATAATAGCTCAGCATGACAATATAATGATTATAATCATAATGATAATCAACAATAGTAATGTTAGCTATAAAAACAATAACCTCACTCCCTGACTGTGCCACGCCCCCTTGACTTCGACGATCACCAACATGATCACCTCCAGCTCCAGCTCTAACGGCATCCCAGCTGCTATTTCCCCGGCTAAGATTGTACAATACCTTGTGCAGCATCTAGCTCATCATCTGTGTCCGTTTCATCTTCAAAATCACTGATTTTGACTATAATATGACTTGTCAATAGCTTCCTCATAATCACCAGATGATTCACCTAAGATTATCGCATGAGCCTCCTCTGCAGAATAGCATCTTTTTGTCATTTTTATAGCTCAAAACTTGCAAATCCAAACCGTAATCAACGAAAGTATAGACCGAAGAACCTCTCCACATCGTTGTCGTGAGATGGCGTCATATTTAGGGGGTCACCTGACAGTTAACTCTCAAGTTATCAAAGTCACATGATTTCTGGCCGGTATACCGGCCTTTAGGGTATTTGCACGTTCTGCGCGCGGCCGGTTTTCCGGCCTTTCGGGTTCAAAGGGTTAAGGAGAATAAAATAGTTAATTAATGATCAACCTTTAATAATGTTATACAACACCTTATTTCTATATGTAATGTACTACAATATTGTATGGGGCAACTGTAGCAAAACCAAATTGAACATAATTTTTCTTCTCCAGAAAAAGGCTCTTCGTATATGCACACATTCAATTTTTTTGGCTCACACTGATCCCATATTTTATCGCCTAAAAACTCTAAAGGCCCATGATATACATTTATACCTAACTGCCATATTTATGTATAAACACATTCGAAATTTATTACCATTTTTCCATAACCAATGACCATATTATTCACCCATACCCTACCCGTCGTTCTCCTGATTTTCATTTAAGTAATCCAAAGCTTTTACTTGCTCAAAAGTCGATTAGACATCACGGTCCGGATACATGGAACACTCTTCCTGAGGAGTTGAAACAGTGTGCCTCCTTGTGTTCATTCAAAGCAAACTTAAAGAAGCATATTTTCCTACAGTATACTTCAAATACGAATTAAGCATGAATAATTTATATGACTCATGTTGGTCTCCCGATAGCAACATCGCATGTCGTTCCCTCTTCCAGCAAACCAATTCTATTATTCTAAATTCCAGCCTATCTGCCCCTATGCACTTTCAAGCTCTTGCACGCAGATTCACCACCACCACACATCACAGTTTATTTTCCCCTGGTATCTTCGCAGCAGAATTTGTATTGTTACGAACCTAGTACGTCCCTACATTTTCCTCGGGCCGGCCAACTTTTCAAGCAATGCTTACAATGGTGGCCCTCTGCATTATCGCTTCTTAATATTGTTATTGTAATCCCTGCTGCATAGACATGCATACTGTAATATTATATCATTAATTTCCTTTTATATCGTTGTTTATGCAAGTCAAACGACTCTGTTTCAAATATACTTTGTATGTTTCCCATGTTCATGATTATGTAATTTATGTATATATTGATTTGCAGAAAATAAAGTATCTATCAAACAAACAAGTATACATCCCGGGGGTGTTTCATAACGCTGTTCCTAAAGTTATGAACAACTTATACGAGTGACTGGTGATCAGTTGTGATGTGCTATACTTATCAGAATTTCAATAATTCAGCACAAGAACTGATCACCAGTCGCTGGTAAGTTGTTAGTAACTTTAAGAACAGCTTTATGACCCCCCCCCCCCCCCCCCGGATATCAATGTATAATAGGCCTACGTAGTGCCGGGCCTTTTTGTCTAGCGTCGAACTCGCAGCACAAGCCTGCTTTGCCTAATAGCCTCGAGCTCATTGGCTAAGTTGACTTGTGCCTATAGCCCACGGGCCTGTTTTTTACGTAGTGTTAATAAAGGAAATATTGAGCCTGTTTTACTTATACTCATGGTGTCTATAGCTCGTGGACATAATACATGACTCGTGGGCCTTTTTTTAAATACATATTGCCCGTGTGGTGTAACGACTCATGGGTGTGTCGAGCTTGAAGCATGACCATTACTCAAACGAGGGGTACAATTCAATAATGTTCACACACACACACACACACACACACACACACACACACACCCACACACAGAGAGAGAGAGAGAGAGAGAGAGAGAGATAGTTATATATATGTATATATATAGATATATAGATATATAGACTTATATGATTACATACCACTTAAAAAGGAGACTAGTAGGCCTATAAAAAGGAGGATGACTGAAAAGGAGGATGATCATCAGGTGAGCTTGAAGAAGGAATTATATCACATTCAAAGTTTTGATATCACTATTGTTGGACTTGTTGGGAAGTCAGTTACATCAGCTGTAAGGGAAGGGATACATTCAATTAAATTCAATTCATTTATCTAATTCTCTTTTTTCTTCCAACAAAACATAACATAACACTGCAAAAAGTCCGGTGTTAAATAGTGAACACCGAGCTGGTGTTAAATTTTCGGTGCTCATTTATGGTGTTAAATTAACACCTCCTGGTGTCATTTCCAAATTTTAAACTGTTTTTTGCAGATTTTCTAAGTAACTGCACTTCTTGTTGATTTTTTATTTAAACAAGACGATCAAGAATTTTACATTAAAATACTAGATTTTTGAAAAAAAAAATATGAAAATAAATTTACACCACAGTAGCACCAGCTGGTGTGGTCTCTTATTGAAGCTGGACGGGTGTTAAACCATTGATATTAACACCAACAAATATCAAATCAACACCATGTGGTGTCATTTTTTAATTAACACCAGCACAGTGTCAAAATAACACCAGGTACAGTGTCAAATTAACACCACGAAGTGTCAGGGGAACACTTTTCAACACCATCACAGTGCATTTTCAACACCTGTGGGTGTGGTCCTTTATTGAAGTTTGACCGGTGTTAGATTTAACACCCGTGGTGTTAAATCTAACACCGATGTTTTTACAGTGAAGGTAAATCAGGAATTCCATCATAAGCATATACATTACAAAGTACAAAGGATAAACGATAGTCAACAAACTAATAAAGAAAAATTATGTATACACATTAACTGGTTTGAATGTAATGATGGTCACTTGCGATATAATATCCGCTTTTCCACTTATTAGGCTACGGTCACAACCCCTAAATCAGCCTGCTCGCAGGCCCGTGACTAGGATTTTTATGGGGGGTTCAAAATTGGAAATAGTGGACCTTTTTGAGGGAGTTAAGCAACCAAGCGGGATAGGGTCTCACTCTGGAAGGGGTATACTTTAGACCCTGCTCGCTAGCGGGGGGGGGGGGGGGGGTTCGTTCGAACCCCCTGAAGCCCCCCTCCCCCCCCCCCCCCCCCCCCCCCCCTAGTTACGGGCCTGGCTCGGAGACCGGTCGGCGAGTTTTTAGCCAATTTCGTTAGGACGCCGAACGGCATGTATGTATGTATTACTCTGTCTTTTTTTTTTTAACTACCGCTTAGGGAAATTGTTGTTGCTTTTGCTACTATATGTTTTTTTTTCTGTATGAGGGGACTGCATTCTACAAGCTCTGCTTTTTAGCAGTCCCCTCTATTTCCAGCAATATTGTTTATGCATGTCCCACAGTTACATAACAGTTATTTTTTTTTTGTATCTCTGTTGATAATTTACCCGTATCTTTTTTACAATGTTATTTCCGTTCATCGCATTGTGGTACTGATTTTCTGACATCTGTGTATATGAATGTTTCATTGTACTTCCAATTATTTTGTTTGTTGGAAATGAAATAAATCAACTTGAACTTAAACTTGAACGGTGACCGACCAGGCACCCCTGATTTTTAGGGCATCGGTCGGTCGCCGCCGAAGTTTTAACGCGGAGTTAAAATTTCAGCGGCGACCGACCAGTTTTCATTCGCTGCCCAAAATACGCTCGGTAGGTCCGAGCAACAACCGCCCAGGCACTGACCTTATCTAGCGGTCTCAGCCGAACGAGTTGGGAAACAAAAATAATAGAGACAAAAATGATAAAAGCACGAAAGAAAACCAATGGAATAGATTGAACGGTAGCCGTCGAGCGATTTAGGGACTAAAGATTATTAAGATAAAATGACAGAAACACTGAAGGAAACCAGGGAAAAGATGGGGAAGAGAAGCCAGGACAATCCAAGGTGGAAGAAGCAGGGGGGGGGGGGGGGATAGAGGCAAGGAAACCCCACCAACATCTCAACATCTCGGCAACCAACATGAGGGACATAGAAGACAGGAACAATCACTTTGGGGAGAAAGAGATGAAAGCTATATAGTGTCGATTTTAGTAATATGGTTTGGTTATTTTTATCATTTTAAAAGCCTGTGGAATGAAGAAGTAATGAATGACAAGAGATGGGAAAATTAAAATATGAAATTAGATAGGAATAGAAAAATAGTGTAAAATATAGAAGCAAACAAAATTTGGAAAATTCTAATCTATTCTAATCTTTCTTCCATCTTGGGTTTTCCTCCCTTTTGTTTGATTTCCTAATTTCTAGTTATCTGTGGTTTCACCGTATAGCTGGAGTTTGGTAGTTGGTATAATTTAACTCTTAAATCTTTTGCCTCGAGGTTTTATCTTAATTAATGTACATGAATAAACCCAGGTATAGCTCGTGAGAAATTTCCGGCAGAGACCGGCGGGCGGCAGCCGGTACGCCTACGGCACACCGGTAGATAACCTATCGATCACCAGTCGGTCGCTGAGCGATTTCGTAAAAATCAGCCGGTGGCCGGTGGGAGATCGTCCAGTTGCCAATGAGGCATCGTTCGGTGACTGCTCAATTTCTCATAGGCGGAGAAAATCCCCATATTTCGTTTTTTTTTTTCTTTTTAAAGACCTTAAATCGACCGGTGATCGACGGGAATTCGACTGGGCATTGCTCGGGCATTGCTGGGGTTTTATATAGCGTGCTCGACATCTCCAAAAACACTGAGCTGTGGTGCCAAAATTTCAGCGGCGACCGAGCAGGCTACAAATCAGTCGGTCGCCGCTCTGAGTTGTGACAGTAGCCTAAGAAGTGCAGCGAGTTTTTAGTAAGTGGAATTTCTCTAAATATACTCAAAGTGGGATCCAAAGTTCCTTTGAAAGTGTCCTAGGTGTTCACAATGTATTGTGTTCTCATGCACATGGTCGGCTGCATGAAAAACGCTCGAATGTCCAGCACTGTAAATAATAATTATGATTTCATACTGGGGGTTAGATTTTTCCACAGAATATTCACATAGTAATGTTCTGTTTCACCAGTGAATTTTGATTCACAATCTGTTTACAGTGTTTAAAGGAGACTTCCAGATGATTTTCAGATTTTAGTACGTTCGAACAACTAGGTCCTTTATATATTAAGGATGAAGAATACAAATATTTTACCAAATTCATAACAAATTGCAATGAACAAAAATGATGACATGGAAGCCTCACCGAAAGAATGCATGGGTTGACTCAAGGAAGTAGAACAAAAGAAGAAGGCATGTTTACAGATGAACTTGCAAGCTAACAGTATTGTAATGGAAATAAAACTGCTACAATTCTGGAATTTGCGAGGCTCCTATCATCATTGTTCAGTGCATAATTTGTTTGAAGTTTTTCAAAGTATTGCTTCCCTACTCAAGGACCACAATAAATTCCACAAATCTACACATGGAGCTGTCAATTTATGTACTCACGGTGAAATTGTGAAAATCATCTGGAATTGGCCCTTTAAACGCTCGAATTTCAACAATGCGAAGAGATTTCAGATAAACTGTGTTTCACGTTGTGCTCCCACGGACCAAGCTTGCTGATCACTGCAATTTTTTCATTGTCAGTGCAGGCGCACAGATCACTTTACTGACACTGATATCAAGTTTCATTTACAATCGAGTTTTGGAAAAATACAAACAAGACAAATTTGGGGGGAAATGAAAATAAAGTAGAGAATCATACAAAGGAAATAAAAATGAAATAGATAATATTGAAAGGAACTTTATTCAAGAAATTGCCTACTTCTTATGTACATAGCACATAACATTATCAAGGAGCATTTATCGATAAAATCAAATCATATATTCAGATTTACGTAGAAAAAAACAACAACAACAAATTCTGGGTAGATGGAATGGAATTTTGCAGTATGATTATATAATGGCACCCACCACAGGCTCACTTTCTCATGCATTCCTTGGCTTTACCAGGGAGGTGGTTTCCACCTCCCTGGCTTTACAGTACTGTACTTAATAGTTCTTGTACATGCACCAAACCCGGAAGTGATGCCGCACATTATGTGGGGAACAAAATCTCGCTCACCAGCTTTACTTCAAGATGGCGACAATCATGGGACAAAAGTGGCGTATCCGGTGTCTTCAGTTGGCTCTCGTTTTCTTCTTTTCTGGTGAGATGAATTGGATAAAATTCTAGAATGGGGTGTCTACAAAGAGGTGTTATGGTTTTATGTGTTTTCATTGCAGTTGGTTTGTTCCTTGTGCACGAAATTCCCACATCACTGTCAGAATTTACTCTCAAAAACTTCCGAGTCGAACGGAACAACAAGCGCAAGCTGTAACAATATGGTTAGAGTGTGTTACCGTACATCTACTACTTATCGACCGCCTAATGTTTATTTGCTTGATAAGAATATTTAACACTGAAATTCACGTTAAAAACTTGACCTACGTGATTGAGAAAATCCAGCTCTACCAAATGCCGTTGTTCCCTTTTCGATTCGAAGTTTCAGTGCAAAAATATCGCCGACGAACTTGCGTGGCCTCGTTTCAGCTCCCCGCGGTAAATCGCGTTATTAGGATCGACCGATGTTTTTGCATTGACAATGCACGCAAACCGAGTTGTATTGAACACCGTGTTGTACGAAGCTTTTTAGAAGCCTTTTAGAAACTTCCATAGACATTACATTGTGCTGTCATTACGATTCGGTGAAAATATTCATTCGAAATTTTGTCCTTGATTAAAACCATTAATGAACAATGAACACACAGAACAGTGAATTATCGCGTTTTCCCACACCATCCTCATCTACATTCAAAGCCAATCCACTTGTATGTGCTTTGCGCGCAGAGAAGTGCATACTAAGTGTTCAGTGCACGAATTATACGCGGTCGGTTTCAATAAGGGTGGTCGATATGTAGTAGGGCTACTATACAATACGTAGCTCATGAGTGTCATGTACTGTGTAGCACACTGTAGTGCAGTGTATCTCATCAGCTGGCGTTGGCCGAAAAATCGGTCTGTATCTGGTCGTCGGGGTAGCCATTTTGTTGAATTATTAGCATTATCGCGAAATAGGTCCAGACTCCATTAACTGCACCGCCATTCATTTCGTCATAGTCATAACCAATGATAACAATCATTAGAATAGCCTGGGACTTCTTGAACCTTGAACCTTAATGTTATAGTTGAAGATATAATCCCGATGATGCCAATGGCAGCTTGTCCATAAAGCTGAACTGGTCTTTCAACCTCCATAGTCAGACTTTGCACATAGTTCTAGTGGAGATACAGAGACGCACACGCAGAACGAGAGGGGACAGATATCACGATTTGGCCGAATTATTTAGAATCTATTTTTTTATATTGGGTTGTAGAACCCGTTATCTAATCTAGGCCCTACTGTGGGTTGCCACAAAAAGGGGGAAATTATTTTGGTGCTGAAGCTAGCCCGCGCTAGCCACTGCACTGCACTGCTCTGCACTGTCTGCACTGCACTGAAGCACACGCTATCATAGACGGAAAGATCCGTCTGTCCGGAGGAGTCTTTTATTTTTTGACATTATTGCTCTCTTCCGTAGACAGACGGAAGTTGATAGTACACATCGCTGTGTGGATGGTCTTAACCACTGTCTCTATGGAAAATTGGGTGAGATACCTCACCCTTCTCGATTGCGTCTAATTCACGGCCCTAGGTCGGCAAATGTAAGCTTTTAATATATCAAAATCAACATTTCAAGAATGCACTACACTCACCAGATTAATGAATAATCCAACATTTTGGTAAAATTTTCAACGTAAAACACACATCAACCAGCCCGTCGCTTTGTCACGTTTAAACTGCAGAAACATATGAATCCCTTAGCCAATCCCATGCGAGGTAATTTCTATGTGTTTTCTCATTAAAACACGTACCTCGCATGTGATTGGCTAACAGATTCAAAATGGCGACTTACTGCTAGCGAACGGTGATGTTGCCATATGGATAAAATTTCTGAGTTATAACCTACTTACTGTGAGTATTTCGATTGCACAATGTGAGAAATTTACCCCAAGTATTGCTGCATAATGCGTCATGTCATGTCAAACTTGTTTGAATGTAAAAAAGCTGTCTGAAATTTGGTTTATCGTAACGTTTGAGCTGTGCGCAACCGCTGGCAGCGCAACCACACAGGAGCCAGGATCATTGACTTCAGTCTGTATAAGGAGGGGATCCGTGAAGCCAGACGCAGTCTCCGCGGAACATTTCCCTGACGACCAGATACAGACCGATCTTTCGGTCAAACGCTATCATGGCTAGACTCTCTAGACTCTATACGCTATTGCTAGCACAGCGTACCATGCATGCATAGAGGTTCTAGTAGATCCCTATTCAACATGCAGTGGCATGGGAACGACTACATGTATGACTGACACGCAATACACAGTGCATGCATTTCTGTGCGGCTGTCTTCGAGTGGACATGAGGTGGCGCTACACAGCGTGGTACCCATGGGTAGTCCTACTACTTTACCCCGGGGTAACGCATGATGCATCATAATGTTCCGCGGAGACTGCGTCTGGCTTCACAGAATCCCCTCCTATACAGACCGTAGGCTATCCTACTGGCTCCTGTATTGATGCTCTGCCAGTGGTCATGCACAGACCAAACGATAAACAAAGATAAACCCAATTTCATACAGCTTTTTTACATTCAAACAAGTTTGACATGACATGGCACATTTAATATGCCAAAATATTTGGGGTAACTTTCTCACATTGTGCAATCAAAATACAGTACAATGTAACTACATATTCAGGTTAGATTGCAGAAATTTGTATCCAGACATCCCAACATCGCCGTTCGCTAGCTGTAAGTCGCCATTTAAAACACGTAGGCTACCTCGCATGTGATTGGCAAACAATACATTGGCTAACCATGCTCACGGATTCATATGTTGAAGAGCTGTTTACGACTGTATCGACGGGCTGGTAGTTGTCTAGACTAACCAGTTATGTCTTCTTTTTTTTAATGAAAATGCTTCCAAAATGTTGTATAATTCATTAATCTGGTGAGTGCAATGCATTCTTGAAATGTTGATTTTGCTACATGAGTTTAAACTTGTCGATCTAACGTTAGGGCTGTGAATTACCGGTAGACGCAATCAAGAAGGGTGAGGAACCTCACCCAATTGGCCATAGAGACAGTGGTTAAGAGCTTCAAGACAGTGAGGTATGGGACAACCTTCCATCTGTCTACGGAGGAGAGCGATAACGTCAAAACAAATAGAAGACTCCTCTGCACAGACGGATCTTTCTGTCTACAGCTGGCGGTGATAGAGCTATACAGTAACTGAGTATATGTAGGCATAAATTTCAAGGTCTATAGATGGCTACCGTACATTATTTAAGTTGTGCTGCATACATGTACATACCGCTGCCAGACCTGTAATTCCAAGGTCTTTTGTGGCCACACAGTTTTTAACCTTTAAAAACTCTAGCAGGGGTGGATCAAGGAATTTCATAGAAAGGGGGCGCCTTTACAAATTCAAAGGGGGGCACATGCCCCCCCCCCCATTTTTTTCTTTTTCTTTCTTTGTTTTAGCAAAAAATAAAGGGGGGCGCCTGGTGCGCTCCCTCCTGAATCTGCCACTGCTGTAGAAAATAGAGTTTTCTAATTGATAGATTTACATAAGATTTCTACAGTTGTATGTATATTATTTTTTGGTTGGACTTCTAACCGTTACAGGGTTGTTATATTTTCACACGTTTCTGCTTCTCTACGACAATGTTATCACGGTCATTTCGATGCAAATTTGGCCATAAATAAGGAAATTATTGTATGAATGATTATCATATATGCCCGAGACGAGAGCAAATATACCGTGATGTAGAACCTAAATTCTTCTCATTTATCCAATCAACATTGAACAAGATCATAGGGCATTCTATAAGTGTTCCAGAGTGAAACCCCCAGTTTTCAGCCAGCCTCCAGAATTCTGACAATTATCACTTATGACAAGCCAGCAAATTCTGTTGTTACAACACACACATATCATATCATTTCACATACAAATATATAGGGTCTACTGGCACTGTCATTCACAACAGGAAAGTCCCTTAGTTACCTCCAAAAATCCATCCAAAATTCCATCCAAAATCTCAGATTTCACCGCCAAAAATGCACAATTGGCGCAAATTTTCCAAAGTGCACATTAATTAATTAGTCCTGTGTTCAGAATCAGGGTCGCCGAAAAAAGCACTGAATATCAAGAATGTACACCATTGTTATTCTGTTGCAAGATATTTTGCGCTATTGCAAGCTCAGAGTGTGATGGTATCCTCAAAAGCACCAAAGAAAAACAAAATCTCTGTATGTGCCGATGCAGTGATTAAATGTACAGGGGTTGAATGCATGTGCCAGCTCGCCAGAATTAAGACACCAATGGGCGCCGCAACATCCCCAATGCAAACTTGCCCCAATAAGGTATGGCGCAGTGCATTGACATTAAGCGTGCATAGCGCACATCCGGATTCTGGAGAGGCCATACGGATTCTGGTGGATTATCCTGTGATAATATTTTTGGATTTTGTAATATTTTTGGATTTTGTGAAATTTCATGATGTATTTAACAAAATCAACATTGAGATAAAAGTAGTTTGATACATTTAACATACGTACGTACATTGTTGTAGATATAATTTTGTGTGTATTATTTGAGATTATTAGTTATCCCCTGCTTGTTCACGAAATACGGGCAAATATCTACGGTCTGGTGCAATATTCCATGAGGCCGAAGGCCGAATGGAATATGGCACCAGACCGTAGATATTTCCCGTATTTCGTAAGAACAAGCAGGGGGTAACGATTTTATCTTTTAGTGTATAGTAAGTGCTAACCTTCTTCTCGCTGATTTCCCCTCGAGAATGATGTTGAAATCGCCGGCTGTCAGCCATGACCATGTTGACTTAGGCCTACGTTTCGCGAGCTGATTACTGCATGCGATGCGCGCATACAAATATACGTACACCTACACGCCATAAGATACTGCAGCGCAGTAGCCAGATAGATATAAGTTGCTGTTGTTCATCAAGCGTCTAGTGGTCTCAGGTTATGTGCGCAATACGCTTGAGGACCGCGCGCTGTCATTTGTTTTGTACAGGATTATCGCGCACTTTCCTATAAGCGTCTTTGGTACACGCGCAGCTGGCTGTGTAATACAGTATCATGACGTCATATCACGTAATACGGGATATATTAAGTGGTTGATTGACCAATGAGATTACAGAATTCACGATCACTAAAAGATAAGACCAAATATTACAGAAATTGAGAAAAGCACAAAGTGTCCAGAAACCGGTGGTTTTATTCTAGTAGATCTTTTATACATCATCATGTACATTCCATCAATAGGAGTTTCATTCGTGCCCAAACAAGCCAATCGATAATATGAGAAACATTGCAACAAGTGAGTTAATTCCCTTAGAACTTTTTTTTTATTTAAATTTTAATCATAACAGTACAGCATTAAATGCCAGTTCAAGTAATACAACTTACTGTGTGCCCTGCTTTGCAATTTTCACAGTCCTCTCAGAAACTGCTGGGCAGGGGACCCCAAGGAAGACCCATGATATGATTTACTATGACATCAAGAACTTTGCTCCGTGTGTGCGCAGATTTAACGCAACTCATCAGATTGGATGCACAAGTAAGTATATATGTCCTGATTTCGCAGTACAGCAGGCAGTCAATGAATGCATGTAGATTGCTTTTGCACACATTGTTGTGACAGTAACAAAAGTGAGAATTTATATATCTTATGTACATGTACAGCATGGCCACTAGCCCATGTACTGGTACTGAATGTTTACCCAAGAAATTTCCTTCTTGTGGTGCATATACATGTACTTGAATTCCTATACACGATACAGGGGCGGATCCAGGAATTCCGTAAAGATGGGGCACCTTTAGAAAATTAAAGGGAGGGGGGCTGCATGCTCCCCTCGTCCCATTTATTTCTTTTATTTCATTTGTTTTAACAAAAATAAAGGGGGGAGTGCCCGGTGCGCTCCCCCCTGGATACGCCACTGCGATAGCTGTGGGCACACATGGTAAAAAAAACAAAAATTGAAGCACACAAAGTAATGAAATAGATGTGTAAGACAGCAGTGTATTTTCAGTCTGGACAATGAAATAATCAGGCTATTGATTCAGAATACAATAGCGGTTTACTGTATAAGCTGTTGTGTTTGCATTCAGATATGTTTCATGAATGTGAAGGTCCTGGACACTTCCGCGAGATGTTGCTTTCGCAAATTAGTGCATGGCGACATTTTCGCTT
The DNA here is from genome assembly GCA_033980235.1 of Diadema setosum. Taxonomy (NCBI): domain Eukaryota; kingdom Metazoa; phylum Echinodermata; class Echinoidea; order Diadematoida; family Diadematidae; genus Diadema; species Diadema setosum. Next base: position 22,273,602 of record CM067070.1, read on the forward strand.
GTTAAAATTTGCGGGCCAACAGTGATTAGCAAAATTTGTGAAAAAGAAAAACAGTCTTTAATGTACAGTATAGTATAGCAGGCTAGTATTAGTAGTTGACAAATCAAAGGCATGTTGGATCATGACATACAGTGGTAATTTATTTCAGGGCACCACCAGTCTACTGTAGCTGCCATTTCATTCCAGTGGTGTTTGGCTGAATGACTTCATCGTCTAATGTTCCTGGTAATTGATGTGTACATTATCGGTAATACATGTTCTTTGTAAAAGGGAATGAGTGATCAATATGTCATGCTTCTCATTCCCTGTTTCACAAAAAGGCGACTTCAATGGCAACACCGGCGTCATTCACGTCATCGAGGAAGACGCCGACCTGGAGTGGCTGTTGGAGAATGGCACCTACACGCCGTACATCGCTGTCATGAGTCCTGTGCAGTTCAACATGTGAGTGGGTACAAGTCCCTGGATTGGAAGGGGCGTGATTACAGTTCCCCTACATTAACTTTCACAGTGGAATGTGAACCATGTTTTTATTTCTCGCTTTTAATGGCAGGCTTGTTAATGCAAATTTCTACAAGTATTTATGGGAGAAGGTACCCTGTTACCAGTATACACATTGAATGAGACTTATTTGTAATACAGATGCCGTACACTGTAAGTTGTTAATACTAGGCATCACATGGGCATGTTACATATGTAACACTGACTTTGCATTTCAAATCATCAAGTTATGTGCCCATTGTCACTGGTTGCAAAGTAATTCCATGGAGAAAGCCTCCTTTTCAGACCTTTGTTCATAGGCCTACCCTATTCAAGACCTTTTTTAAGAGGCTCAAGTTAAGCAGTAAACATGGATCCCTACCACATGAATCCTTGAGTTGTTGTTGTTTTTTTTTCCATCACAACTTCTTCCGTCCTTCCACCCCTACCTCCCTTCACCCTCTCTTTATTTATAGTAGCAATGAATCACATATTAATATTGCAGCATACTGCATCACCTCTTTGTTTAGATATTGTAGAGGTAACTCGTTCATGCCATACCTGGATAGTGCTCTGTGAATGTGGTATACACGAAAAAAAAAAAAAAATACATGTAATGAAATAATAATGATAGTAATAGTAATAATAGTAATGAAAATAATAATAGTAATGAAAATAATCATAATCATAATAATGATAATACCGGTAATAATAAATGACACTTATCTAACACTGGATACTGATGCCTCTAAGCCTCAATGTGCATTTTTATTTTCGTGTGAGCAGTGTCAACGTCAAGAGGTTACTTGCGTCCCAGAAACTCAGCGGGATAATGGTGGACCACTCCAACCCCTCAGAAATGATCGACCAGCAGGAGCCCTTCTCACCCGACAAATCCTGCCCCAATGATAATTTTGGTAAGCTGACTGATTTCATTTGCTTCCTTTTTGACAGCTCACCTGAGCCTAAGGCTCAAGTGTGCTAAAATTGCGATCACTCTTTGTCCGGCATCCGGCATCCGGCGTCCATCATGCATTTAAACTTTTTATATTTTCATCTTCTCCTTGAAAACACCGCGACAGATTTACACCAAACTTGGCAGGTAGCATCCTTAGAGGGGTATAGGATCTTAATTTGTTCAAGTGGGCAACCATGCCCCAGCTGGAGGGCCCAAGGGGTACCCAAACCCAAGCCCAGGACCCACAAATTGTCTTGTGCTTCTTGAAAACACATGGTCAAAGTTGTCACCAAACCCAGTGCCTTATCACAAGGGTGACAATTTATATACTTAATGCAAGGACCGTAGAACCCCCTAAAAAAACAAACAAAAAAATGTTTGAAACTGGAAATACTCTGAGTAAAACAAAATACATGAGTGAGTGCATTTTCAAGGTTTTTCATGATAGCTCCAGGGCCCCGTTTCATAAAAAGTTGATGTGATGACAACTCTTTGCTGGAATGACAATTGCAGGCCTCGAATTAACCGACGGCCACCGACGGCCATGGCCGTCGGTGCCCCTCTCGTTGGCCGCAATGCCTTTGGTTTTTTGATCAGAGTTATGGCCAAAAAAAATGTGCCCTTTTTCTTGGGGCCGTGGTGCCCTTTTAGAATGAAAGTTATTATTTATGACGTATGATATGCCCTTTCTCAAAGTCTCTTTAATAAGCTTGAACAACTTTCCTGATCTCAAATATCATACCTTCAGTTCACTCGCGTCCCGATACATCTGATTAAACTCTTATCTTTCCGAGATACGAGACGACGTGTACACATGTACGCCCAACCGGCTTTTACCGTCCCGACTGCCTCGGCAGCGCAGAGGCCGCGAGTATGTACTAGCTAGGCAGCGCATATTCAGATAGAGTAGTAAAGAGTGAACACCAATTAGTTCACCAAGAAAAAAGAAAAATCCCACGATGCCAAGGTGTGCCGGACTGGGGAATGGGGAGGGGTGGAGAGAGAGAGAGACCAATCAACAGAAGAAACCACGCATACTGGCGCATTCTTGGAGGTCATGAACTGTCTGTCACAGATTAATCATAGCAATCTACACGCGCACGCAAATTCCTTTGCCTTGTGGTTTTGCCAGCCAGCGGCTGTCGGAATGTGCTTTGAAGTTTCATGGCAGCCTGGCCTGACTGGCCTGAAAGGGTGTCGAGTTTCAATCAATACCTACTGTTGTTTTATTCCTGTTTTAAAAAATGTCGTTTCACCTGATAGAAACGCGGAGATCGGGAATGTGTTACAGCTGTAGGGAAGAGGTTTTTGTTGTGTGTTGCACTTTGTGTGTGTGTGTGTGTGTGTGTTTGTTTGTTTTTCTTCTTTCTTTTTTCATAAACACCAAACATGCCCTTTCCAATGTGGCCTTGGTGCCCCTCTGACTGACTTAAGTGCCCTGGCCTCTTGGAAAAAGTGCCCTTTTCTAAATGGCCGTGCCCCTCCAAAATCCTATTTCGAGGCCTGCAATATTCATGGTAACGACAAGAATCCAGCTTCCTGATTGGCTGTTTGCTGTGGGAAGTTGTCATTCAGGCAAGAGTTGTCATCCTAACATCTTTTATGAAATGGGGCCCAGGTGTTGTGCAGGAATTGAATGGGGGAGGGGCACTTTTTACAGAACTTTTTGGTTGTTGTTGGTTTTTTTTTAACTGCACAGTCAAATTTTCTAAATGCAGTGTACTTGGCAAGTATTTTAACCAGTGTGATGGAATATGCAATTGGACACCATGCCCGCATAGAAGCTCTCATGCCTGACCGCCTAAAGTGTATATAACATGTTGTATGTATATTTTGTTAAAGAAATTTCGTTCAAAAATTAACATCACAGGAATGTACTCCAACAACAGCGAGTACGCCCATTGTGCCAAGGTGACGTGGAATCCCCATGGCAACGGGATGAGTTTCATGGACTTTGGCATCCCGGTCTTTGCCCTCACCAATCCCAAAGACGTGGAAACTGTCAAGGAAGTGAGTGTTGAGATGTGAATTTTCTTCAATTTGTCTCCCTCTACAAATGAAATTTGTATTAAAGGACAAGTTCACCTTCACTAACATAAGGATTGAGAGAATGTAGCAATATTAGTAGAACACATCATTGAAAGTTTGAGGAAAATCGGACAATCCGTTCAAAAGTTATGAATTTTTGAAGTTTTTGTGCAGTCACCGCTGGATGAGAAGACTACTGCAGTGTATGATGTCACATGCGTACAACAGTATAAGGAAAATATAAAGAGAATTTCACAAAATGTCATCTTTTGAAAAAAGTACGCATTCCCTTGACTCGTTACTGACATATGTTATGGGTAATATCATTCCCATTGCCTTTAGAAAGAGGTAAGTCAAGTGCTCTTTTATTATGCGAAAAAAAGTGAAAATATGTTGAATTTTCTTTATATTTTCTTTATACTGTTGTACTCATATGACATCACGAGCCTTAGTAGTCTCCTCATCCAGCGGTTCCAACACAAAAGTTTTAAAAATTCATTACTTTTGCACCTATTGTCTAATTTTCCTCAAACTTTCACTGATGTGTTCTACTAATATTGCTGCATTCTCTCAATCCTTATGTTAATGTAGGTGAACTTGTCCTTTAAAGGTAGGGGATACCTTTTACAGACCTCCCAAAATGCAGCAAAACATTAAATATGAACCTCAGGGGACTTGTTTAGGCCACTGCTGAAAAATTTGGAAGTCAACAGTTATCTACAATTTGAATAATGCACAAAGCTCAACTACTCAGTAGTTCTGTGTGTCAGCCACACTTAAGCCTTTTTGTTGCAGTCTTCTGTATTTTTTATCTATAAACACAAATCTGAAAGTATAAGAGCTGATGTAATAACATATAGAGTGTGTGGCAAGTATGTATATAGAAATGTTTGTAAGTTTTGATGAACTTTCTTCACAAAATATACATGATGGACACACATGCAGTGCATGGGTCTGCAAAGGTAGCCTAGTAATGTACTGGAATTTACGGTGAGCCCCGAAAAAAATTCAATTCAAAATCTAACGGTCAATAAAAATGTACTAAATGTTACCTTCCACTTTCAATACTTTATAGGAGTTTCTAAAATGATACTCTCTTCAACATACCACTGTATTTATACAACGCTTCATTTGAGGCATGCAAATGGGATTCCCTACCTTTAAAGATCACAACTGCTGATCTGTAATTTAACAAACATGTCTGAAAAAAGGAGCCACGGGACTCGAACCTGTCTTCTGAAGCAAGTGTTGCTGGAGATTTTCTTCCAACTGTTCTCCATATATCTCAAATGAGGGAAATTTTTTTATTAGTGTATCAATTACTGCTCAATGGTCAAATATCCCTTTTGCAAGCATCACAGAATTTTTGCATGGTTGAAGAATAATGTCTCCCAATATGTGTATGAAATGTTCAGGAAATACACCTCAGGGTTTTTAAGAAAGCAATGAGAAACTATCCCCATGTCACTCAAGAAGACACTCCCCTTTTGTACCAGGAATAATTGTTGAACATATTTTGTGATCCGAATGACTTCACATAAAATTTATGGTATTTATTCCCCATCCATCATAAAGAAGTTTCCATGTTTATGATTCTGAGGAAAGGTATGAATTACCTACCTCTACAATATACCAGCTTAAAGGACAAGTTCACCTTCATAAACATAAGGATTGAGAGAATGCAACAATATCAGTAGAACACATCAGTGAAAGTTTGAGGAAAATTGGACAATCGATGCAAAAGTTATGAATTTTTAAAATTTTTGTGTTGGAACCGCTGAATGAGGAGACTACTACAGCTTGTGAGTCATATGCATACAACAGTATAAAGAAAATGTAAAAGAAAATTCAACATATTTTCATTTTTTCGCATAATAAAAGAGCACTTGACTTGCCTCTTTCTGAAGGCAATGGAAATAATATTACCCATAACATATTATGTCAGTAACGAGTCAAGGGAATGTGTACTCATTTCAAAAGATGGAATTTTGTGAAATTCTCTTTATATTTTCCTTATATTGTTGTACGCATGTGACATCTAAGTTATTCATACACTGCAGTAGTCTTCTCATCCAGCGGTTACTGCACAAAAACTTTAAAAATTCATAACTTTTGAACGGATTGTCTGATTTTCCTCAAACTTTCAATGAGGTGTTCTACTAATATTGCTACATTCTCTCAATCCTTATGTTTATGAAGGTGAACTTGTCCTTTAAGGAAGGAATGTTATTTTCAAGATTGCAAAAGGGAAACTGGAACTTCAAGGCATGAAGAAAATTATTTTGTTTTAATGTCTTGGTTGATATAAATACAGTTCGTAATTTGACAAGCCAGAGCATATAACCGCACCTTCTCCCCCACCAACTCTGCCCTACAGTGCTACATCAATTTCAGCCGGCCTGATGCCCAGGGTCTTCCACGCCCCTTCCCCCAGTGCGCCGGGGAGATGTACGACTTCATGTTTGGTGCCAAGGACACACCCACCTGTATCTGGAGGACGAAGCGCACGACCAACTTGGAGACAAGTTAGTCCGACTCCTATTCCCTAGTCAGATTGTAGTCACATGGCATGATTACTAGTCTCCAGTCCAGACTCTGCAATGCATTTGTACTTCCACTTTTGGTTGAAGAAATCTCGTCATGAAGTGGGAAGTCATCAGTAATGATAACAATAATGATAATGAATAACATTCACATAGCACTTCTTATGGCCATTTCTAAGCCCACTGATACAGGACAGAAAAGTTGAATTAGAATGCAGAATATAATAGTGAACATTGTGTTGTGTATATAGTGAAAAAGAAAAAAAAAATGATTTAGTAAGTGAATTTTGAGCATTGATTTGAACTTGTCTATACTTTGTGCCTTTTGAATGTTAAAGTTGAGTTTGTTTCAAAGAAATGGAGTTGATAGTGTAATTAAAGATGCTTGACTGTATGTCATAGAAAAAAAAATGCTGTAGCAAAGAAAGAAAGACACTTGTATTTTCTTTTCATATGATATCATAATTAAGCATGTAATAGCCACATCCAAATCAGATGCAGAATTGGCTTATGCCCAAATCGAGAGTTTATGTCAACCTTTACACAGTAGAGTTGTGTCCTATGGTCTTATCGTGTAGGCCTTTACTGTGACCCCCTGGGTAACTACAATGTCTGGGCCACACTCCGCCCAACAAACAACAGTGAACCTCTGGAAGAGAAGTCCCTCATAGTTGCAGCCACGCAGGTGAGTGTGCTTACCCAATGCCAGTAGCATAACACCATTCTTTGAAAAAAACAAAACAAACAAACACATTGTATTGCAACTGATTGATGATTGCTCCTCATCAGTAGCAAATTAATGCAGATTATTCAGTGTTTTTAGGAATTGATAGCCATGATAAAAAAATCATGGCCTTACATACTTAGTGGGATGCATGGATGCCTGTATATATGATGCATGTATGTATGTATGGGGGTATGTATATATGTATGTACAGTGTATGGTTGTAGGACTTATGTGTGTAGGTATGTATGTATGCATGGGTGTATGTATGGATGCATGTATGTATGTATGAATGGGTGTATGTATGTATGGTTAATCTCATTGGCACAATAAAGGTTAAGCAATGCACAGAAATACTCCCATCATAACCAAGTGAAATACACTGAGATCAGCAGGACATGAAAAATTGCGTGTGTGAAGTTTCCATGTTTTGTTGTCTTATCCTTCTTCTTTTTTTTTCCCTCACAGCTCTGCCTCTGTCTTTTCCCCTCTTACCCTTGTCTTTGTCTTTCTTCTTCTCATCCCTTCCTTTTTCTCCTCCAAGACATTCCCTTTTCAAGTTTTTTTCTCTGCTTTAAAGTTCATGTGCCCCTTTTACAACCCTGAAAATTAGATTCATTTCATAAGCTGGTATATTGTAGAGGTAGATAATTCAGACCTTTACTCAGAATGATAAAACTTGAGCTAAAATATGAAGAGATATCACTGTTTTTTCTCAATAAACCATAACTGTAGACAGTTTATTCTGTATTAAAACAATTTTGATATAACTATTGTTCACATTTCGTCTGTTGAGAATGAGAAGTGCTTTAAGTTATCTCGAACACTATGGGTTTTGTGGCAACTTAACGCCCTTATCATTCTCAACGGACGATTTTGTGTATTACAACAATATTTAACATTGATTATACTGATTAACATTTTTACATTGGCTGTTTCTATCCCTAACTCACATTGTTGAACTATTATAAAGCACTATAGAGCTGGGTTTTTGTTTCATCTGCAAATGGTGAATAGTTGCTTTAAATCTAAAAAAGTTTTTTTTTCTAAAAAGGTTTTTATAAAACCTTTTGCTTCCCTCCTCTTTCATTTCCTCCTTCCTTCCCCCTTTCCATCTCTATGTCCTTTGCTACCTTGATCCAATCTTCCTCTGCATTCTAGAAACTAGAAAAGCACTCTGAGAGTGCAGACCTCCACCAAGCAGCTACTTGTACTTTCCACCGATGATCTTGCTCTTCCATAGAGATCAGTGATGTCCATTCATACATATGCATGCTGAAAAATTGCCCGATTTCCCAATATAGAAGCCTTTGTTACATCATAAACCCTCAGCTGCGCCACGCCCTCCCAGCAGAAACTAGTGCACGCACTTTAGTGCACGCATGAAAACCTCAAAAATGCGCAGCTTGAACTCCCAAGTTCGTTGACTCTACCTGCCAAAATATCGAAAATCCTTCATAAAATCCGTAAAAATTTCTAGATCACTACCAAAATTTAATTGTCTGTTCCTAGTGTCATTCTCAACCTTTCCTGCAAGTTATTCATCCAAATCTGTGCTAAGCTTTTTGAGTTATTTTGCACACAGACAAACAAACCAACGGTAATGAAAACATAACCTCCTCCGTGGTGGAGGTAATTAGCATATATCATTGCTGGAGTTGAGTAGGGTCGTTGTAGCATTATCGTAATTTTGTAAACTATTTCATCCGTTGTTGCTTCTTTCGTCAGCTGGATTCTACAGCCCTGTTCTACCAGGTTCTGCCAGGGTCCGGAGCGGAGACCGTCGTGTCCGGTTTCGTGACGCTGCTAGCCGCCGTCAAAGCTCTCGGCGATCTGCCCAAGGATGTGAAGGAGAATATGACCAACATCATGTTTACTTTCTTCCAAGGGGTATGTTGCATTTTGTTGTATTAAAAGAAAAAAATATGATGACATTTAAAGAGAAATAAAATGATATAAAAAGATTTAACATGCAGGCAATTCCACACAATGTCAATTTTTTAGTGAAAAGTATAATGTGTGTGTACACACACCTTTTACTTGTTACTGATAGGTTGAGGGTAATATATCCTCTGCTGTCTGAAGGAGGTAGTGCCCATGCTCTTTCATTATGCTTTAAAAAAATGGAAATGTGTGGAATCACCCTCGTATTTTCTTTACATTAATTTTACTACTGTGACATTAAAAACTGGTGTAGCCGTCTTATCTAGTGATGACAGCACATGGGTTTTGAACAAACGTGCAATTTTTTTTTTTCCATTTTTACACAGATTGACTGATTTTCCTCAAACTTTACTGATACTTTCTTCTAAAAATTCCTCCTTTACGGAAACTATATACATATTCCTTCTAAAGTCCCCTTTATAAAATTATGCTTGAATAATATTTCTGGAATGCTGTGTGATGAGTAGAGGTACTCACTCACATGTCCTTGTAGTCTTTGTGTATATATTACAACAATTTTTTAGAGGATCACAGGAAGGTGTTTTGCAAATAATGTGTGTTTGTTCCAGCGGTGGAACGGCTTGTCTGTTTTATTGAATATTCTGGTTGTTCAACTTTTGACTATTGATTACAGGTACAGTGAAAGAAAGTGTTAAAGTGATTTAAGAGATGGATTGTTAAAAAAAAAAAAAGAAGAAGAAAAAAAAAAAGGATGATTTTCAGTGAATATGAAGAACATTTTTCTTATTCAGATTTGGGGAAAATTAGATTTGACCACTCTGAATATATATAATTCCTAAAAGGTACGGTTAACCATTGGGAGCAGTGATAAAAAAAAACACACAAAAAAAAAACACACAATTGGAGTTGCAATCTGTATCACATTTGATGCATATGTGTAGCTTAGTTGTATCACAAAACATCCTACCATATTAAAATTTCACAATAAAGCCTAAGACATAAGGAGATGTCACTATTTTGCTCGATAAACCATAACTGTAGACAGTTTAGCCTAGAATCATTTCTAGTGGTACTATTGTTCACAGTTTATATTAATAACAATACTTAACACTGGTTTAATATACTGATTCAAATTTTTACATTGGTTGTTTTATCCCGAACTCACATTTTATAACTATTTTGAAGCACTAAAGCTGGGTTTTTGTTTCATTTGGAAATGGCAAATTGTGCCTTTAAGCAAAATATCTTGCAAAGCATGAACTACTTCAGAGACTGCTTCAGAGCTGCAGAAAATCCATCTCTCACAAAACAAACAAACAAACAAACATGGGGACTCATTCCAATCTATTTTCCTCCATTTTCCTTCTTGTGTCAGGAGAGCTACGACTACATTGGCTCATCGCGGATGGTGTACGACATGGAGCTGGGTCGGTTTCCCGCCAAGCCGGACGAAGAGAAGCAGCAGCCGTCCCTGGTCAATCTGACGACTATTGCGGCATTTGTGGAGCTTCGGCAGCTCGCCCTCTCGAGTGGGAACGCGTTTTACGCACACACGGACCCTGTGTCACAGCAGTACAACGACACAAAGGAAGTGGTACGCTAGCGTGAAAATATTCGTCAGTGATTTTTGATTCCCTGACATTCCTTACGGTTCCAGGATTACTGACTTGTATTTGCTGTACATCTTTGGATTTTCTCAGTTTTACGAATTTCATATGGATCGATGACAGTTACAGTCTGTGTATTACTCAATTTAAGTGGTATGTTAGCACCTTTCACGAGGACCACTTTGTTTTGTAACATCTCAGCCATTTCAAAACGTATTAGCAACTTACAGATAAACTGATTTCCTCTTAGAATTGTATGCTCTTTCATATTTCATGAGTAGTTTCTCATTATCTTATCTGAAGAGAAAAATCTGAAGCCTCATCTCAACCAAAACTATAACATCCCTTAAAATCCTTGAGTAGAAATTCCTTACATTTTCTCTGTATATGTGTGTGTATGTTTGTTTGTTTGTGACAGACATCTGAAATATTGCGGCTGTTGGAAGAGACGTCTGCCACCACCAGTGCCACGGTGACCAGTGCTACCCAAGGCCAGCCCCTCCCACCGGCCTCCTTCCAGCAGTTCCTGCGAAGCCAGCCGGACATTCCGGGTGTGGTCATCACTGACCACGATGGGAGCTTTCAAAACTCGTGAGTTCGCTTTGCTCCAGTTGTTTGATAAACTTTGTTTCTCTGGGTGTGATAACTTGCAGTGTTACTGCTCAAGCCCTGCAGATATCTTACTAATATTTTCTCCTGTGAAATTCTCTGCATTGTTTTGTTAGTGATGAAAGGGGAACTTTTCTCCCAATATATGTGGGGATTCAGAAGATGAGGGGTGATCTGTGAAACACTTCATAAAATTTTTGCAAATAGCATTCCAACAAATGTAGCAACTTATAGTAATATTCAGTTTTCACTTAAAGTCATATACCACAGTTGTTTGATAAACTTTGTTTCACGGGATGTGATAACTTGCAGTGTTACTGAGCCCTACAGATATCTTACCAGTATTTTTTCCTATGAAATTCTCTCAAATGTTTTGTTAGCAATTAAGGTATAACTTTCTCCCAATATTTGTGGGGATTTAACAGATGAAGGATAATCAGTGAAACACTACGTAAAGTTTATGCAAAAAGCATTCAAACATTATTATTTAACAACTTATGGTAATATTCAGTTTTTACTTAGTCATATACCACAGCCTCTAGACAGAAACTGTACAATGAGATCACGGTAGTATAATGATATTAAATAAAATATAAAAGGATTTTCAGATAAGCTCATTTTTCAAGGACATCTAAAGAAGCACTTGAACTAGCTCATCCATAAAGGCAAGGAGAATATTTGCACACATCAGTATCATGATCAAATGGAATGTCTACCTATCACAATGAAATGAAGACTTGTGAAATTCATGTGGCATTTTGTGATATAATTCCTAAATTATACAAATAATATGAAGTATAATTAGAATTCTATTAGTAATAATGAAGTATAAGTCGAAGAGGTTAGCATTTCCCAGGTGTTTAAGGCAGTGAAGTCACATAATGAAATTCAAAGTAGGTGAAAATTCCAAGCAGTCCAAGATCGTTATAAATACCCGTGTCAGATAGCAGAAACCATCTTTTCAAAGAGAAGATGACTCTGAACTGACCAGCAATACCAATATTGGAGCACAGCAGGCAAACCTTAATGTAGGTAATTCCGATCATGCAAACATGCAAGATTGTAAACACAATTCATTGCAGTTCAGATGATGCGGAGTAATTTGCAGACATCTCATGTCAGTCAGCACTCATTTAGACACCAACATACAGTAAGATGTAGTGTTGACTTCTGTACAGTGCTGAAAAGGGAGGGATCGTTGGGTGGGAACCTCTTCGACTTATACTTCATTATTACTAATAGAATTCTAATTATACTTCATATTATTTGTATAATTTAGGAATTCTGTTACGTAATACTCGTATAAGTCTTCAGAGGTTAGCATGTTCAAAGTTCCGTACAGAAGTCAGTCTATAGTAAGGACTCGTGACCAGAGAATATGAAGGGTGATAGACATTTTTCTTCGCTAGAAGTTGAAAACTTTAATCATGGCACCTCACGCACAGGGGGTGTCAGCGACGGAGACACACATTGCCGCAAACGTGAAATGAACTCGAGTACTATTGGCTTGTAAATTTAAAGTACAACACATAGAAAGTCATGATCGTGATATCACTTGGTACATTGCGTTCTTTAGCTGGCTCAGTGTTGAGCATGATAACGCACAAACAAATGAATACACACGGGTCACTTGTACCGCTTTCGATTCAAAAGACATGATTATGATTCTCTTTAATGGTATGTACATGAGGTTGGAGGAATCACCAATAGGTTCATACATAGTAATACTAGCACAGGCATAGTGAATAGTTACTCTGGTTTCGTATGGGGTGATGCTAAAGCTTAAATTCGTCAGTTTGTTGAACAGAACTTGCTAAACGGGTGAACGGTTAAGGTGTTGGCATACCCCAATGCACGTATCTTGTGGCTTTATCTGACTCGTATTACTATCATATAATACATCGTTCTCCAGATATTCACATATACATATATCCCATACCACAATTTACATGTGCCTGCCTGACTCAGAAGAACTGAGAATTGTGGAGCTAAAGGTGGAGTCAATTGGCTGAAGATAGAAGGTTCGAAAAGTACCAGCGTTCGTCCAGTCAGCTGTGGACATGATTTCGTTAAGACTTACTCCATGTGCGAAAGCTTTAGAAGTTGCGGCGCTTTGGTAACTATGAGCTGAGAATGTAGAAGTGTTTATACCTGCGGCCGCGAGGGACGCTTTTAGCCACCGCGCCAAGGTGCTTGTTGTCACCGATTTATGTGGATGTTTCGTAGAAATTAAGAGTTTGCTTTCTGAACTGACTCGTCGGAGAGGTTCTGTGCGTTTGATGTACTCTTGAAGAGTTGATAACACACAGAGTTTAGGATTGGATGTGAAAGAAGGCACTTTAATCACTTGGTTAGAAATACCTTTCTTAGTACTAGTAGTTTTAATAATATCTCTAACGTGAAACGTCGCCTCGTCTGCCGATAATGTCATAAAGTTAAGATCAAGATACCTCAGCGTTTGTGTACGCTGGGCCGAAACGAGTGCAAGCAATGAAAGCAGTTTTTGGCTCAAGGCGAGCAGAGAAAGTTCATGGTTATCCTGAAGTGATACAAAGTGATTCAAAACAATTGCAACGTCCCAAGTCTTGTTGTATTTAGGCTTAGGAGGGTCGAAGTTAAATACTCCCTTCATAAGTCTGACTACAAGGGGGTGTTTGCCAATGTCGTACCCTTCAATTTTAGGTAGTATGGATGAGAGAGCAGATCTATACGAGTTAATCGTGGAGTAGGTTTTGTTTAAGCTATGCTGATAGCTTAAAAAGTTCACAACATTCTCTATAGATGGGTTAAAGAGATCACGAGGTTGTTCAGAACACCAGCAATGCCATTGTCTTCAAGCGCCCTCATATTGTTTGTTGGTATTGTCTCGCCATGATGATGAAAGGAGCTTTGCAGCGTGCTGCCATATGCCTGTCACTTACCATCGCTGGCGGAGAGCACCCAGGCAGCTAACCGAAGGTTCGTTGGTGGGTGGGGGTGTGGGGCGAGGCTCCTCTCGGGGAGTAGTAGGGGTGGGGCTGTTATCATTTCCAGCAGTGCCGGAAACCATGGCTGCGCCCGCCATATTGGGGCAATGAGGAGTGCTTTGTCCACCTGGTCCTGTTGAAGCTTGTGGAGGACCCTGGGGATGAGACAGAATGGGGGGAAAATGTATGGGGTGAAAACATTCCAAGGTATGGAAAAGGCATCGGAGGCCACGGCATTTAAGTCAGGCTTCCATGTTACATAGGAAGGGAGTTGGTTGTTGAACCGAGATGCAAAGAGGTCAACATCAGGGATAATGAGTGTATGGAGTTTGTGGATCATGTCATGAAAAACATAAGGTGATAATTGTAGTTCTTTGTTCATGTCTCTGCGAGACAAGCAGTCAGCTTCAGAATTGTCTACACCTGCTAAGTATGAAGCTGACATCCAGTTATTAGAGGTTATGCACCAATTCCAAATGTCGACTGTTATTTTGTTCAGGTCGGGTATGTTACTGCCCATTTTGTTTATGTATGAAACAGCTGTGGTGTTGTCTGACTGAATATGAATATGTACGTTTGTACATGAGCTGCACAAGGCCTCAAGACCGTTCTGAATTGCCAGTAATTCAAGCACATTAATATGCAGGGAAGCCTTCTTGGCAGTCCAGGTTCCCTGAGCAAAGGATTTGTCATTATTCAGGACCGCTCCCCATCCGGACATGCTAGCATCAGTTGAGATTGTTACGCTAATAGGGGCAGGGTTGATGGGGGTGGAAAATTCTTCGGCTTTGCAAGACAGCCACCAAATAATTTCTCGTTTAGCATGACTAGATAGCGCAATTAAAGCGTCAAAATCACCTTCTGCTTTACGTAGAGCACTTGTCTTTTCTGTTTCCAGGTGACGAAAGTGTAATTTTCCTTGTGGAAAGCACTCAAACGTAGATATGACAAGGCCAATGAATTTGGCAAAATCCCGAATTATGGTCTCTTCTTTAGACAAGATTGAATTTGCAAGAGTAGTTATTTTGTCAATCTTGTTTTGAGGCAAGCTGATTTTCATTTGCTGCGAATCAATCTGAAAACCAAGGAAGGACTCGACGTGTTTTGGGTTTAAACTGGATTTGTCAAAGTTAACTGAGAACCCCAAGGAGGATAACAAGTTGATCATAAAATTGGTGTTGTCGAGGCACTCTTCTCTAGTGCAAGAAAGAATGAGAATATCATCTAGATATATAATCGTTCTAATGCCTCTACTCCTTGCTGAGGCAATGACGGGTTTCATAACCTTAGTGAATATCCGTGGGGCTGAATTCAGGCCAAAGGGAAGGCGCTGAAAGCAGTAAAAATGCCCTTTCCATTCAAAAGACAAATACACTTGGTGAGCAGGGTGGATGGGAATTGAAAACTATGCATCCTTAAGATCAATACTAGTCAAGAAGTCCAGAGGCAAAATTAAATCCTTGATCAAATGAAACTGTTCCATTTTGAAATGCTCATATCTCACAAATTTGTTCAAGTTTTTCAAATTTATGATTGGTCTTATACCGCCAGTCTTTTTGGGGACTGTGAAAATAGTAGAAATGAATTGACACTCGGAATGAGAAATCTCTCTAATAGCTTGCTTTGAGATAAGCTTAGATAATTCTTTGTCGATTGCCTTCTCCTCCTCGGGAGAATGTGAACTTTGTGGTGGAAGAATTGGCTGGTATGGGGTTGAAATGAAATCGATTTTGTAGCCGGATATTGTATCTAATATCCAAGAATCTGAAGATATTTTTGACCAATCATCTTTGAAAAGCTTGAGATTTCCAGCTTTGAATGGTTTTGGACTTACTAGTTTTTTGATGGGAAGCAAGCCGAGGCTGCGGGCACCATGTTGCGACGTGTATCCGTCGGAGTGCGCCGGGGTGATGGTGGTGGGCGTGGCACTGTTGAGACCGCCCGAGACTGGGGGCGATGCCACTGCTGAGGGAATCTACGGCTGGGCCTCTGGCTCTGCCAAGATGGTCGTTGTTTGTAGCCATAGGGTTGAAAGGGGGTGCTTCGCATCCTTTTTGATCGTTGCATTTTGCCGGCTTGGGTGGATACTTTCTGACCCACATTGTATGCTTGTGCGACGCTTGCCAAGGTTTCTCGGAGGTCTTTCCCGCACAGCTTACTATCGAGCAGAGTCGATTTGCTGCACAAGCCTTTGTACCTGGGTTGAGAAAGGGTCTCAGGCTAGCTCGACGGTGCATGCTCAGTTCGTATGAAGCATAGCCGGAAAGTGTTAAGGCCATCGATGGCGAGTTGTTTGATTCGCTTAGTGTCAACTGGCTGATTTTTCGTGCATGATCCATGAATCTCAGATAGGATTTCCCCATAAGGTAGAAGGCCTTTCACTACGTTTTGTTGTAGCCGTTGAAAGCTCGCATCAATGCCGCGAGCCTTGCCGGGGAGAGTAGCCCAAATTTCGCTTTCGATTTTAGGTGTGCAAGCTGCTTGAGCATTTGATGGCGTTTGGTAGCGCTCGGCGATTTTATCAAGGCTTTCCTTCTTGGGAGGCAGAGTGACCGCCTTCGTTAGCAAATCAGCCAATTTTTCGAATTTGGCCGGGCCAAAATCAGAGTTAGTGTCATATATGTCATTGTCAAAATCCAGCTCGGTATCAGACTTAGGTTGTGTGGGCATGACATCTGAGTCGAATTCAGCTGGGTCGTAATTCTTAGCAACACGACTATTAACCGTAGAGGCTGAGTCACCTCCCAGGGCGAGGCAGTCAGGGTCGCCGGGAAAGAGGCTGAGAATATCGTCGTCCCATGAGCTTCCTATGGGGTTGATCAGATCGCTAAAATCTTCGGCGGGCGGGGCAGCGCCCCTGTCCCCACGGACATGGCTCGCATGTCTAGACAAATCGTCGGGAGGAGGAACTCTCCTGCCCGAGCCGGCATGGCACGCATGCCGTTTGTCATCGCCGCGGTCTGGCGCCGCTCTATCCAAGAAGCGGGAGAGTGTCTCGGAAAGTTTACGGATCTCCATGGCCTGAGCTTCAAGGCGGCCTTCCATGCCCTGATCTCCCAGCGGGGAGGGGGGCTGAGAGGTAGCGTCGTCTTCCCAATCACTAGACATTGGAGCTTTATCATTCACTGCCTTCACACTTGAAAAAGATGGTTTCTGCTATCTGACACGGGTATTTATAACGATCTTGGACTGCTTGGAATTTTCACCTACTTTGAATTTCATTATGTGACTTCACTGCCTTAAACACCTGGGAAATGCTAACCTCTGAAGACTTATACGAGTATTACGTAATAGAATTCTTTTTCTGTTGGCATTACGAACTGCTATAGATATGCTATGTAGAGAGGTAAGTATATGTTATTCTCAAAAATTCACTAAAAAATATTCATACCTTTCGAAGAGATTGCCTAACTAATGCTGAGTGTGTCTCTAATCTCTCCAAATTGCTGGATCCTCATTTGGTATATGTTTGTGGAAAACTCTCCCTGTAACTGAAACATGATGACGATCAGTGAATCTACAATGCAGGTACTACATGTACTAGCTTTTCTTATTGATTGCTGGCTAGATCCACAGCGTACATACCAGACATCTTTGCTTTGTGAGCAGTTGTGGGAAGTGATATCAATCTTAATAAAGTTGTCATTCTCTTCATCCTGCAGATATTACAACAGTCGGCTTGATTTACCAGAAGTCTTTGGCGTAAACTACACTAATTACAATGACACAGATGAGCTACCCATTTTTCCCGTAGCAGAGGTAAGTTTTATCCCATAACCTCCGATTCAGCAGACCCAGTGTTTCTGTATCTTTTGTAGTAGATTCAAGGCAGGCATGAATTTGTTTTAGACAGCCAATCCCTTTTGCATGCAAATTTTTGAAAAATTGGTGAGAACACTTAGGTATTGAAGAAAACACTATTTGGAAACCTCCTGTAAATTTTGAACTCAAGAGGGTCTTTATTTGCTTAGTTAGATAGACCGTTATGATATGAATAATTTTTTTCATACTACATTACGAAAAAATTACAAATCTAAACTACTAGTCTAGTTTTACAGACCTGTGTGATGCACTTAGTTGCACATGTAGTTCATGTAAGTGGTGTGTTGTTATTTGCCATCGATAACAAAGTAAGAGAAGCTAGTGAATTCTTCTTTTCTGACAGCTTTAACCCTAAAAAGACTGGGCTATTTTGGTAGCTCGAAAGACTGGGGGGGGGGGGCCTAAAGGGCCCCCCCTTAAGATCTCGGCCGTGGATCGCGCGATCGCCGCGGAAATTTGCACAATGGTAGTGTGCGATGTAATCTACAAGATCGTATATTTAAATTTTACAAAATAGTCTTCTTTGATTTTATTTTGATTAATTATGCTAATTTATGCGAGAAATCAGACTCTTTGATATAAATCAGTAAATAAAGCTCCAAAAGTGCTCATTTTTGGTCTAATTATTCTTTGTGGCATTCTTAGCAAGTGTACTTGAAAAAAAATTCGGTATCAAAATTAATTTCTTATTTATTTTATTGTTTTATGAATTTCTTATGTATTTCTTTGTTTTTTCGACCTTTTGATTTTATTGTTCTTTTTTACAAAATTTGTGGCAGACACTTTTTGAAGCATAATACTCCTAAAACAAATTAATTTTAGCCATTGAGAGTAAAAATAAGCATATTTATATGAACCATTTGAAAAAACTCAATTTGCATTGACTTTGTACACAAAATCACATTTTGGAGCCATTTTCGGCCTCACGTGCATGTACAAAAAGTTATGTAACTTCATAACCGTACCCCCGGGCGTCACAAATTTGGTGTCAAAATGTGCGGGAAACTCGAAAGAAAAAAGTCATAGAGCATCGCGGCGAGAGCATTGCGTGTTGCAGAGTAATCGCGCGAAATGTCGAGGGGGGGCCTTTTAGGCCCCCCCCCCAGTCTTTTTAGGGTTAACATGCATATCTTTTGTTCGAAGTATAAGTATCATATAACAACCACAGGAGGATTAATATATGCAGCTGTGCCTAGTACACAAAATATGTTACTGTGAGCATTTGTTGCATTATTTGAATTTTAACGGCTGACAACATTCAAATATCACAGAAATGTTATAGCTTTACAATAGTCTTGTCATTCTGGTGGAATATATCCTGTTCTGTGCTATGTGGGAAGGAATGCAAAAGGGATGGCCCATCTAGGGATGGTATAGTTTTGGTTGAAATGGGGCTTCTTTTTTTTCCTTCCTTTTTTTTTTTTTTTTTTTTTTGGTGCAATAATGAGAAACTTCCTATGTAATATGGAAGGGCATGCAATTCTTTAAGGAAATCAAAATGAATAAAACTGATGACCACTTTGTTTATTTTTTTGATATCTTGACCATTTCAAAACCAATTTTCATCAACTGAACGTTGAATCCCTTTTGAAATTATACACCCTTTCATATTTCCTATTGAGGTTTCTCAATATCTCACCAAAAAAAATGTTGGAAACCTGAAGTTAGGCCTCGACCAAAACTGTACGATCCTTTTAAATTGTTTACATGATAATTCAAAGCTGTGACACCATGCTGATTTGAAACTCCAAGGTGTACTCTTCCAAATTGTTTGATTGCACATTTTCAAGATTTTTCCTTCAGTCATGCAGAGTTACTTACAATTGTAATTGCCATTCTTCTCTGTCCTTTTGAAAAATGAAGCCTGGAATGTAGAATATGAAGGAAAAAATTATAATAATTTGGAAAGAGAAGTGTTAGAAAATGAAATGGCAGTGTTTTTGCTTTTTGCCTCTTCAAATTTTGTTTGTATTATCTTGTGTGTTCCTGTTGCAGCAACTGGCAGATGTGGCAACCACATTGGCAAGAACTCTGTACCGCCTTGCCAGGCCGTCAGCTACAGATGCAGAAAACATTACTGCAGAGGCAGAACTGGTAAGTTACTGCAAAGCGTGCTCGTAGAGCTAAAGGCACTATTTACTATTTGCGGATGAAACAGAAACCCAGCTGTAGTGCTTCAAAATAATTCTAAAATGTTAGTTTAATAGGAATACAAACAACCAATGTAAAAATGTTGATCACTATAACTATGGTTAAGTATTGTCCAATATACAAAATGTGAACAATAGTTTTATTATTATTGTTTCAAAAATAAACTGTGTACAGTTATGGTTTATTGAGAAAAATGGTGATATCTCCTTATATTTTAGACTTTATTCTGAAATTTTTATATTGCTACTGGGGTGACAAGACCTTGTATCTGAAATTTTGGTGAAAGTGACTTTTTTGGATTAATGGTCAGATAATCGGTTAAGTGATGTCCTGTACAAATCCTAGCTGACTTACTCCAAAAATGAAGCCACCATGGCTTGTCCAAGGGAAGGCTATCCCATTGGCTACAGTGCTTTGGCTGCCTTTTTTTTTTTTTTTTTTTTTTTTTTTTTTGGGGGGGGGGGGCTCTCCTGAACATTTGACATTTTGTAGATACAAGGTCTTGTCACTGAGGCGACGATATGGTAGGATGTTTTATCATACAACTGTCCTACACATATGCATGAAATATACAATAACTCGAATATCTTTTAAATCGCTGCTCCCAAGAGTAAACAGTGCCTTTAAACGGAGCTACTCAAATGACCTTTTGGAATATGAAATTGCAAAAGTGGTTTGAGTGGAATAGCAGAAGCTTCGGGAAGACATGCAAAACTTTGTACTCCTGCTATCTAGCCAATATTGATGAACAGTGTGTTCTGTTCGACCGGACTCCATTCATCAGAGGGCAATTTCATCATGACATCATGTTACTTTGTATGAAAAATGGAAAATTAGAGAAGATCAGAGAAAATTTGGGCAAAAAAAATCAAACATCAAGAAATATGAAGTGTAAAAGTTTGAAGTTTGTACTCAAGATTGCCCTAATTTTCATTTTTCTCAAATATTTGGGTACAGATAGAACCTTCCCACTGAGGAGGACATGGAAACATGTGTTACTCTAAGCATATCTATACCAGAAGCAGGTCTGAAGAACATTTTTCTCGGGAGAAAAATGAAACTTGATAAAATAAAATTGTCGCTTGAACAACTTTCCAGATGGGATATTTTCATGTTTGTTACTGATTGACATATTGCCCTTCATAGACATAAAGGCCCGAATTCACGAAGGTGGTACAAATGAAACCATGGTTTAAACCATGGACAAAAACCATGGAGCGCCAAGTGTCGCATGGAATATTTCGTTACGAATTCAGTCATTTCGTCGATGAAATTATTATTTTGTAATGAAATGACAACAGTTTGTAACTAAATGAACATTTCGTCCACGACATGATAATTTCGTTAACGAAACGGTCATTTTGTCGACGAAATGACCAATTTCGTAACGAAATATTCCGTGCGACACTTGGCGCTCCATGGTTTTTGTCCATGGTTTAAACCATGGTTTCATTTGTACCACCTTCGTGAATTCGGGCCATAAAGGACAATTTGATGAGACACCGTTGGGGTGGGATGGCAATTTGTGTTTCAAGTCTCGTTCTTTCTTTCTAAAACCTCTGCGTGACTTCTGTCGGATCAAATTATCATTTGTGACCGTGCACCTCAAAACGCACATAAAGTCGCACACATTGATTTTGCTCGAGGACTGAAAATAAGTTAAATGGGTCAACCTAGCCGAACTTGACTTTTTCATATTTTCTGAAAGAGCGGGTCTTCTTTTACATTATGCTAAAATTTGGTATCATAAAACGGGCAGGAAAGTGTGTTTTTTTAGCAGTTTATCTCGAACATTTTTCGTAGAATAGTGTGATTAGGTGTGTCTTTAGAATCCCTTTTTCATTTCTGAAAAACCTTGTCCACACTCTTCACTTTCAACTCTAATAACTTGAAAGGATAGGGCTACTGCTTTGAAGGTTGACATTAATTACGGAAAGAATGTGTTAATGAGCCTTGCTTAATTTCAGTTTAATCTGATAATCCCTTCATTGTTGTTGCTCTTGTGGTTTACTTCCTGTTTTTTGTCCCATTCATCGCACAGCCAGCACGGTTTGGTAAAGATTAAGCGCTTGAAAAGACATTGTATTTCAGAGCCTCTTTTCTCAGTTCACACTTTTCCTGAGTTTGTGCTTTCTTTCCAATATTTAGATAGGTTAGGAGAGTCCATTTGATTTGAGTTATACATCATTTTAAAGCTTAAAGTCTGCTCTTTAAGAATATGGTCTTAACTAAAAATTCATGTCTGGCGACTTTTTGTTTGTTTTGAGGTGCAGGGTCACATTTATTTATGCTGTCTTTTCTTCTTGTATCCCCCCCCCCCTTTACAGGTGAATGACCTTTTGTTCTGCTTCATCCAGAAGCCAAACTGTAGTAGACTGCGGGCTGTAACAACACCCAGCAATGCAAAACGTGAGTTTCGTAGACAAACAAGTATATTTTTTTAGGCATTGTAATGTCAATTCTTTAAGCCCGTTGAGGACGAGTCCAGAGTATACTCGTGCAGGTGTCTATGGGAAATATGTGTTGTAGCAAAATCAAACCATCCTCAACAGGTGAATACTCAACTTCAATGCCTGTCTTCACATCCACCTGCTTGGCTTTTGGGTTTGTTTGTTTTTTTTTTGATCTATCAGCACAAATGTTTCCAAATGAGACCATTAAGGAATAAGGATTACATAATCCTGCCAATAAATTGACTGATACATGTAAATATGATGGAATTTTTTTTTTAATGGGTAGTTCATTATCTTGTTACAAGACTGCTTCTAAGCATACACACAAAGAAAAAAATTGTCACTCTAATATGAATTTCATACTAGTATGAGAGGAATTAGGTGAAAAATCGTCGGAATTGGCATGTCTAATGTATGTTTAATGTCATGATGGATTGTTTCACTTCCTCCTCAGTTTTGTCAAACAAGCCTTACAACTTTTACGTGAGCGTCTACGGCCAGGCGCTTTCGCCAATCACTCATCTAGTCGGCCAGCTCCTGGCGTATTACACAGGGGACCGCCAGCCGATGACGGAAGATGAGTCAAAGGCGGAGTGCAAAACTGCTGAAAATGATGCGGTGAGCAAGCAGACTTGGGACAACTTTTCCCCAATCAGATGATTTTTTTTTTTTTTGGGGGGGGGGGGGCATTGCAGTGATGGGGGGGGGTTTGATGCATGTGATTTAGCACCACAAAGCTGCAAGAAGTTACTTAGGTCGACACCCAAAGTAATCCTGACTATATGGTTTCTCAAGTCGAAAATGACGGTTTCTAATTTTTGATATTTTCTTTAATAGGGAGCGATCCTTCTTGTTTATGAATCTTCTAGTTCAAGTTCATTTATTTGTGACCATGCACTACAAAACAAACAAAAAGTCGCACCCCCCCTTGATTTTACGTGAGGACTCAAAACAGGTGAAATGGGTCAACTATGTCAATCTTGAGTTTTTCATATTTTCTGAAAGAGCTATCTTTCTTCTACACTATATTCTTTAGTTTGGCATCATAACACGAATTGGAAAGTGTGTTTTCAGCAGTTTTTCTGCAACCCGTTTTTGGGGGAGAATAGTATGATCAGGTATGTATTAGAGGCTCCTTTTCATTTCTTGAAATCCTTTGTACACTCTTCACTTTCAAGTCTAATAACTTTTGAAGGGATAATGCTACTGCTTTGTAAGTTGGCATTAATCATGGACAGAATGTGTTGACAGAACATGCTCAATTTCAGCTTAATCTGATAAGCCCTTCATTGTTTTTGCTCCCGTGGTTGACATCCTGTGTTTTGTCCCTTTCATCGCACAGCTAGCGCAGCTTGGTGAAAGATTAAGCGCTTGAATAAACCCTATACTTTCAGAGCCTCTTTTCTCAGTTCACATTTTCCAGAGTGTGTGCTTTCTTTCCAGTATTTAGGTAGGTTAGGGGAGTCCATTTGAATTGAGTTATGCATCATTTTAAAGCTTAGAGTCTGCTCTTTCAGAATCTGCCCTTAACTAAAAATCCATGTCTGGCGACTTTTTGTTGGTTTTGTGATGCAGGGTCACAATTCATTAAAAGAGACAAAGATTTAAAAACTGGTACAGCAGTAGTCATTGATAGGATGTAAAACTAACAACATATTTAAAGCAGATTATACAGTTTAGTGAGAAAACAGAATGATATCAAATGTGTGGGGCAAACAAAGACCAAACACCTATCGGTGTCTCATCCCAAGAAAGTTTACAAAATATAGTTCTTACTAAACAATTACAAGTTTCAGGAAAGATAACACAAAGAAGGGCAGATTCACATTCATGTGCTTAAAGGGTTCCATGACATCTGCTCCTGTGATGTTTGCTCCCATTGAATACACAATGTATTTGCATGCTAAGACAAATAGAAATTCTAATCACAAACATAACCCTAACCCTAACCTTATCCTAATCCTCGCATCAAAATAAAGCTAAAAGCCTATCACAACCCTGACCCTAAGTCCTTGGAGATGTTAAGACTGGAGAAGTTGTCACAGCAGCAAATGTTTTGCGTCACCGATAAAAGAGTGTATGGGTTACATTGGAAAGCATAAACAGGAGTGAAATTGTTTTTTTTGGAGGGGGGGGGGAGGGAAGGGGGAGTTTGCCAATGGTTAAATGTGAGTATTGAGGGCTTTTCTGTCACTGTATTGCGTCAGACCCTGTTTTTTGTGTGTTTGTTTGTTTTTTAACTAAGATTTTGTTCTCCATTTTCAGCTCATAGGGCAGTGATCTGAAGTGTGTCAACAGTGGGATGATAGTGCTGTGAAATCTGTAGCCTTATGGGTGTTTGTTTCTTTCTGTTTTGTTCTTTTTGTGCATTAGATCTTCAACATGGAGTTTGTCGTGGGTCCAAACCACAACGGCTCGTATGGAGTCTGCGTGAAGAGCACCATGCAGCATTCCGTAGCGCTTTCGCCGGCCTTTGACCCCGACAACCCCGACTGGGGATCAACGAAATACTCCACGTGGACGGAATCGCAGTGGTCAAAGTATTACGTCCGGATATTCCTAAAACCGAGTAGAAGTCAAGAGGTACGACTGACAGTGGTTTATAATACTTGTTCATCAGTGAGATGTGACCATTAGGTTCCCTTTATGCAATTTTTCCACAGGTTGGAGGGGATCCCTCCAACTCTGCCAAAATCTCCCTAGGTCTCTCTAGATTGCTGGGCGTAACTTGCAAAGTGGGCGTCGGGCTTTATATCCTCAATGATGATAATGCCTGATTCTATTCATGATATGTTGTTCTGCAAGGAATGTGCCTCTTTACATATTCATGTTGTAGGTGCAGATGGTCATGAATATTCATTTCTAAATCTTTAAATCTTATTAAATCTGCATTCACCATTTGGGTTTTCTCTCTCCACAGACCGTCATCTTTTCTATAGGAATGATCATCCTGCTCATCTCAATAACATCTGCCTACTTCATCAGTAGAAATGTGGATGAGCTGTTTCCGCAGTAACCGTCTCCCCCTCCTCCTCCCTCGACAAAGCAAGCAGGACCAAGTTTTTCTCCTCCAGCGCAATGCATCTCCGTAAGCACCAGGCTGGTCTGATGGTTTGCCCCGTGCAGATTTAGCCACCCTTCATGAATTAGTTCAGCCTTCTCCTTGTTTTGTTTACTTTTAACTTTGCATGTAATGAGCTTCTGAAACAGCGTAATTGCGGGACCTTCTTTTCTTAAGATCAAAACTGTCAAACTTGAGAGGCAGAAGAGATTAAACTTAATCTAGACATCAACAAGAGAGAAAAGGGACTCGAGGAAAACAAATTCAGAATTGGTGGTTTTATTGCTGCCTATGTACAATTTTTTTGTATGGGCAGTTAGGTTAATGTTCATTAAAGGACCTTTCACTAAATAGCTTCTCTAAATCATTGGCTGTGTGCAAACTGTGTACTGTATAAGCTTATATTTTCGCGTACAGATATTTTTGGGACTGAGGAGGTCACTGACATTAACACAAGATGTTGTTTTCGCAAATTGATACGAGGCTGTCATATTAAAGTGTACTGTCAGCCTAGTGCATGGCAACATTTTTGTGGTCCAACGGTGATTTGCGAAATTCGTGAAAATTAAACCCTCGCGAAAATAAAAGCTTATACAGTACTGCAGGTATTAGGTGCCAATTCTTGACATTTTCTGGTTTCAGTGACAGAAGGTCATTGAGTTGTGTACGTTCTGAGATCTATGCCCTTCATGGATGTCAATGACCTTTTGCACGTGAATCGTGTTGGTTCAACAAGCTTCATGGGAAACTTCATAAAGTAAATTTATGTACGGTAGATTCCCTGCGTAAGCTCATTAACTTCTACTTGGTCTTGACAATTTTTTAGGACATAAAACATGACGTAAGAAATTTGATCGTTGGACCGTATGACTTATCAGTATGCCATTCCATGACAATTTTTGTGTATTTACTGCTTTATAGATGGATAAAATATATAATGAGGGATTATTGAGTGATTGATTGTGTGCAATAAGGTAATACATACTTAACTTGTACATTAAGAAATGTATATTTTCCACTTCATCCGACAAACACATGTATTTCATGCTCATCTGACATGCCATGTCATCGTAGGTAGTAATATTCTTACAATATTTATTTTTCGTATTTGTCCCACTGTGTACGCAAATAGTGGACAAAAGGTGGAAACGCATTACCAGTCTGTTCTTGAATGAATGCTACTTTAAGAGTTTGTGTTCTCAAATTATTGCTAATATTCTTAATAGTGTGTGTAAAGATATTGTTGTGTGTTATTTGCTTTTATTAAACCCCTTAATCAGTTAGGGGGACATATAATGCATCAATACAAGTCTGTCTTCAGTTACTCCTGTTAGGATACGCATATGGGTCCAAAGTGTTCGATTTTGTTTACAAGTCAGCCGTCCATTGACTTTCCACTTGATTTGGACAATTCTACGTTCTAACCTTTTCTTGTAAGGCATCCCTCCCCATGCTAACTCGTATCCGCATGAGAATTATAATCTTGATCCAGACTCCAGAGATTATTTTTGAGTTTTGATGTATGTTTTTTTTTTTTCATTTCTGAATCACGCTCTTCACACAGATTTGCACTGACCACCGAAATGTCTGTACAGCTATTAAGTATTTTGGTTGGTGTGCGATGTTGCAAGATGCAAATGTTGACAAGTTCTTTATGATGAAATCCCATTTTCTTTGCTCATTTTTCCACTAATAAGTTCTTTATGGGACACAGTTTTGCATTTGATAGTGCTATGTACCTTAACTTTTTAGCTCTGTTGAAACTATCTCTCAGTATACAGCAGTGGCAGACCCAGGGGGGAGCGCATCTAGTGCGCACCCCCTCATAATTTTTTGTTAAGACAAAAAATAAGATAAAAAAAAAATATTGGGGGTGCATGCGCCCCCTTTTTTTTGTGAAGGCACCCCCTCTCTATAGAATTCCTGGATCCTCCCTGTACAGTATAAACAGATTACCCTTTTTCTCCGTATATTAAAATACAAGTACCTTTTAAGCTTCATGTTGGACTGCAGACTTCTGAAGTACAATGTATTCTTTTGTGTTAGATTTCTGTGTGCTATGTCAGCGTACACATTTCTAATAATGTCTTTTAATAGTCACAAACTATGCGACTACTTTTGTTGTAAATTTCATGACAGAATGTCTTCCACGTCATGTTATTTCATGCAAGGTCCAACGCACGGCGGAAATGTGACCTTGCATCACAAAACCGACAAGAAGTCACATGGGTCAATTTTCTGGTGTATCAAATGGGAATGTTATCTTGCGCTCATCTTGCATTTTTTCTTTTTTTTTTGACATGAATATAATGCCATATGTGTCATAAATATTTATGGGAGTTTTCTATCGAAACCTGTATGTGGTGATATCACAGATATATCTGTGTATTCTCACTTTACCTCACCAACATAGTTTATAGCTCATTTCAAGAATTTTAGTGTGCAGATGTGTTTCTTGTACATCCAAACGTCACTTTAGTATTGATATTAGCTGTTAGTGATAGATTTTGGCCTAAACTTGCAAAAACTATTCAATTCCTGCCACCCGTACTGAGCATGAACTCATTGCACTTCACATTTCTTATATTGTATGCTAATTTGATGTGTAGAGTGGGTATTTGTGTACTGCACCTCTTTCATTGGTCTAATCATTCCATGAGTAGGAATTATTAGGGGTAGATTTTTATTATCCAAAGATACATTGTAATGACATTGTGATTAATTGTTTTATTGATTAAGGTGCTCATATGCATAGAGCGTGCATAACCTTTTTTTTTAATGTATTTCATTTGTTTAGATGTCATGTTCATAGCATGTTTTGTATGTTATTGCCTTAGCATATGAAAATGTTTAGTGCGTCACATACACTATAATTATGCCTCCTTTCAAATACAACTTTACTAAACAGAGATGTGGAACCAACTAATGCCAGTTGGATGCCTGAACATGACAATTAAAAACCTTTTGCAAAGACCACAACATTTAATTCTGTTGAGAGCATTTGGCATATGAGTTGACCACTGTGTAAAGATTTCCTGTCCAGTCAGCTTGTCTGTGTAAATCAGTGTGATCAGGGCCCTGATTTGTGAAGAGTTATAATTGATTATAAATTTGATTTCTATCATAAGTCTATGGCAGCCCATGTGGTAAGGAAATTTATAATCGATTGTATCTTTTGATAAAACGGCACCCATGTCTCCTATAAGTGGACACAATGTGGTAACATTTCTTGTTTGAAATCATCACCATATTTTATTTCTCCCACTCAAAGCCATGTCTTTTCTGTTTTGTATGGATATAGGATTCTTTTTACTACAATCATGATGCAATGTAATACACAATATATTGATTGTCAGCTCAGATCCAGAAGGTCGCTTGATGTTCCTCAGAGTTTGTGCAGTTTATCGCCCTTCTGCCTCTGAACTGACAACTTAGTTTTACAAAAATCCTATACCACTACAGGTGTTTGCAGTCAGCCTCCTGATCATAGAATCAGAATTGGAGAAAAGATGAAAAGCCGCAACTCACAACTTTATAAGATTTGCATCTTGATTCAAGCCATTGCCGGAACTTATGAGTTTTTACTGAGCCAAGTGTACCACTGTGAGGTCAACTTTGACGAAAATCAAGTATGCAGAGTTATTACTGACTTACTGGAAAAGAAATTCAAAGAGAGACTTTTTGAATGCAATGTCTAGTGCCTTTCTAATTTGATGTGAAAAACTTTGATATTGCTAAAAGTTTGGTACATGTCCTGTTTTCCTGTTTCTTGTTCAATGAATAGATGAAAATTGTAGATTATGCCTTGCCCCACAAATATGAATGAGCGCAATGTATTTGTATCATGTGTTCTTGTATGCTTCATGTCCTTTTGTATTCTTTTTTTTTTAAAGACCTTCTACAGATCAAGTAATATTTGCAAAGATTTTATCAAGCCAGATACTGTACAAAAATTCAACGTATGGTGGTGTTGAAACTCATAAGGTGTTTTTGGTTTTTAGCTTCTAAATTATTGATAATTTTTTGGCCAACAGAGTGACTTGAGTTGGTAAGTTGTTTAAGAAATTTTTCATTTGTTTGATTATCGACCTTCTAATGTATTTTATAGAGATAAATCAGATTTAATTTGCAGCAGCCCAAACTGACAAGGGTAGATGCCAAATTCCAATGGCCACAATCACTATCAATATCTCATGACTACTATTTTTCAATCATGTGTGAATTAAGAGTCACTGAATTATCAATTTGAATGGCATACAATCCTTGTTAGTGGTGGTTTATTAATATGCATAACTTCTCTGTGTTTTTTGTGGGTTTTTTTTTTCTGTTCTGTGTATTAACTGTTCATATGCAAAATGGACAGAGTAACATGTGGCAGATATTCATTTTGTTTCGGGGAACTTTTCAATGTTTGTTTGTTTGTTTGTTTGTTTTTTCATGCTCGGGTGAAGGTTTGTATGTTGCTCAGGAGTCGCATTGAATTGAAGGTTTACCAAAACAGCGCTGATCCTGCGGTATCTTTATGAAACATCTCAACATGTCAGTTGGCCTCTTGTATGTAAATAGTATGTACGTATCCACGTTGCCAGCAGAGAAACTGATTAATTTATTGCTCAAATAGTGTTTATTAGTATAGGACTTTTGTATGATATTCCAGATGCAGCGATGTCATTTTGTAAGAACGCACCCACTCTAAGAGCTTTAGAGAGCCGCAGGTGGAATTAGCCAGTGAGTTATAATGTCTTGGATAGGGGAGGTCAAAGGTCACATTGTCATCTTCGCTCACTGATCTCTGTAGGAAATATCTGGATGTCTCGCTTATCCACTTGCTTTGAAGCCATAGTTCAACCATATTGTAGTTTGCAGGCACAGACCCTGGTTGGTTGTAAAGGAAACCTGTGCCAAAGTATCTCTTTCATATTCCCTCCACTGTAGGTGCTCCCTTGTTGGGAGAGGCTACCGTACAGGGGGTGTTTAGTAAAGCTGTTCTTACAGTTATGACTGACTTAAGAATGACTGGTGATCAGTTCTTGTTCTGAATTATTAGAATCATAATGGCATGTCAGAACTGATCACCAGTCGTTCTTAAGTTGTTCGTAACGTTAAGAACAGCTTTATGAAACATCCCCTAGGGCCTATGGGACATTGCCAGTGATGCATGTATATACATGTAGTCTTTTTGGTGCAGACTCATTTGCCATCAACAAGGGTTTGTGTCTGCAAAATAATCTTGCCATGCATAGTGCTGTAAACTTGTGTACCAAGCTCACAACTTCACATGGTCTTGGTGACAATCTCTGCGGGAATTTGAGTACTTGTCTGCAAAAGAGCTAGTCTCGTTTCGAGACTCTTTTTCTTTTTTTTTTTCATTTCCTCCTAATCTGCACCGTCGATGGCAGTAGTGCGCAGCCTTTTTGCGACATGTCCATACATCGCAAGAAGTCAACTAAATGCTGCCTCAACATTAAAAAAAAAACCTTATAACGCTATCAATGACAAAATGTTGGTATGCTCTTTCAGAGCCGTTAGTTCTGTATGGCGGGACGAGGAAAGTCCAGGTAGTGGACTACATAAGAGTTTGCATGGTCTGGTATACATTGCGCGGCGGCGGCTGTGGTTGTTTCTACAATGTGAACCAACCAGTGAAATATCCAGATATTTTACTTTAGGGATCAGTGTCTTTGCTGAGCCTCCTTACGAAGTGGAAGCATCAATTTTGTGCGATGGATGCCATGTCCTCTTGTGTGTTCTCTGTTGAGTGCTGCTGCTGCTGTCACAAAGATTTGATGCAAGATTGAATAAACCAGACTTGAACAGAGACTACAGTGTGCTGTGGTCCTTTGTGTGTAATACAATGTACATGTACATGTGCTAAATTTTCAACCTATTGAGGTTGGTTTGATTTTGCAACAACACGCATTTCCCATAGACACTTGCCCGATTGTACTCAGGACTCGTCCTCGACAGATTGAGACTTTAATTGCAACCTTAATTGCAAAAAAAAAAAGCCACATATTCATTTCTATCAATTTGAGATACTTGAAATCAAAGCTTCTGAAAACGAAAGAAATCAATGAAAATATATGTGATAATTTTTTTTTTTATATTTTCAACAAATTATTGCTTTTATAACAAGTGCAGTATCAGTGGTGACCTTTAAACAATTGCAAATGGCATGATCATAAGCCTCATTTTACACACAAAATAGCCATAACATGTCAGTCTTACCATATGAAGAGTTTGTTTGCAAAAACCGATAAGTCCATATTTGCCAAATGGAGATATTTGCGATTAAAGGTCGAGAAAAATAAAGAGAATAATAAGAAATTTGTTGCTTCTTTTGACCATAACTTCAAAAATATACCTCTATATGTAGTGACCAATATATCATTTAAAAGGTATTATTTTGTACTTTATGACAGAGATCGTACTTCAAAATCTTCAGAAATGGACATCGGTTTTTGCAAACAAACCCTTCATATACAGTACATGGAGAAAATATGAAATGGTATGGGTCATATCGTCACTTGGGCGACAAGACCTTGTATCTACAAAAATAATGTCAAATGTTCAGGAGAACTAAAAAACATGGCAGCCAAAACACTACATCAAATGGGATAGCCTTTCCTTTGACATACCGTGGTGCCTTCAGTTTTGGAGTAAGACAGCTAGGATTTGGACAGGACATCACTTAATTGATTACTTGACCATTTATCCAAAAAAAAAAGTTATTTTCCCCAAAATTTCACATACACGTACAAGGTCTTGCCACCCCAGCGATGATATTCAGAAGAGCATAAAATGTATGGTCATTCATTTTTCCTGTAATACAACACATAAATGTGATGTGGAGGATGTACTTAAGTTTTGCTATGTTTTGTTTTGTTCTTGAGTGATTTCTATTTTATTTGTATTTTTGCTTTTTTTTTTTTTTTTTTTTTCTTGTATGTGGCAACCATGAACAACACATTTTAGATATGACTACAATAGCCTTGCTAACTTTGTGTGGCTTGAGATTTTGATTTATTCAGACATTCCAAAGTTGTCGTTGAGGACACCTGTGTAGAACGGCTTGAGGACCACCCACCTGCCCCTTTGCGCTATATTGCGATTAACAAAAACCCTCACGCCTGGTACGTAGTTTTCGGTACATTGTATTGCAACTTTGTGTAGTTGGGTTCAGAGAGTTTAGAAAACGATCGCGATCTATTATGCAATAGCGCCATCTTGCGTCTGCACAGACATTACATACAATGTATTTTATTTGCACGGGTAATATTTCAGTTACGTGCCCAATTATGTTTCGTTTTGTAGTGTCTTCTGTTTTGTATGATTCTATGGGAATCACAAAAATACATGCGTACATCCTTGTCATACACGGCTAAGCCCCGACTTACCTAAAAAAAAACAACAACAACAACAACAACAACAACAACAACAAAGAGATGACTATAATGCAGTCTCTGAGAAGCACTGGTCCATACTCAGGTATTTTGGACAGTTTGAACACAGAATGTCACACTAAACGATTTTTGTCTTAATAAGCTAATCTGGTTTAGTCCAGTTGAAATGTTTAGCATTAAATCCGCTAAAAACAAAGATAATATTAAGAAACTACGGGATATTTTTAATCGTAACTGCAAGAATATTATTCCTTATGCTACAAGTGAGATATCATCACTGGAAATGCTTTAATTTTGCTCTATCTGATGATGGACTTGCTTGAAAGTGTTTAGCCCATTTTGGGATCAAAATCGTCACTAGTTTCCACGAATGCATTCACAATTAAGTTGTTAGTTCCTGGTCTGAATGGCCAGTGGATGCCGATTTAGTTATGTCATGAAATCATATGCAAGTCTCTACGATTTGTCGGACAAATTGGCTTCAAAAGACAAAATCAATATCAAGAGGTACAGGAATCACCGACCGAATTGATTTTCAGTGACTAAAAAACAGGCTTTGTCTTTGACATCAACCGAGTCTGTGATTTTGAATACAGTTATGAATGATTGAACGATCAAAATTATGATCAGCAAGCGAACGAAGGAACTAAGCAAGAAATAAAAGAATCAAATAATTAAATCAATATATGGGCGATATTCGTCTTAATGATAATAAAACTCCATAGTCATTTCCTAAAAATCACACATCATAATAGCATCAACATTCCCTTCGTCATCATAACTGTACATGTAAGGAACACAGAATACGATACTGTCATGGCACATCTAGATCATCGGCCGGGATTCCAAGAAGTACATGGAGTGTATAGCAACAATCCAGGAATTGATCTTGAGAGAGAAAAGGCTGCCTCTTTTCAAACTCGACTATTCGGTGATTCACCCGTCTGTCAACCAGTCTGTTAATAAAAGAAACCGTCTAGACTTTATTCTTTTCTTGATTGCAAAACCAAAAGGGAGTTCCTTTTTTCTTCTTCCTATTTTTCCGTATTTTCTCATGCCTCTTGCCAATTTTTTCTTCATTATGCATATGTCAAGTTGGCAATGAGGCATGAAAATGTGACATTCATTTTAGTCATGCATACGTCATTTTCTTTCAATCTTTTGTTGTGTTTTGTTGAAAAAAAAAAGGTGAGTTGAATTGAATACGGAAGAGAAAGAACATGAAAGAATAAAGAGATCTAGAGGGAAAGAAAAGAATGACAGAAGAAAGGGAGAGAAAGAGAAATGGGGAAGAGGAGGAGGAGGAGGAGACATTGCGATAACACGGTGAGCTCATTCGAGACATGACGAATGTCTATATCTGCACACAGTGGACCTATTATATCTACAGGCCTCATCATTGGGTTATTCAAGAGAACCAGGAAGTTATTAGCCTGGTGATCAAATTTGCAGATCTGCCAAAAGCCATTTGCAAAAAAAAAAAAAAAAAAAAAAAAAAACGAAAAAAAAAAAACCACCGAAAACAAAAGACACCCCCAAAAACCCCCACCAAAGAAAAAACACCCCCCCAAAAAAAAACCCACCAAAGAACAAACACACACAAAAAAAAAACAAAACAAAGTCAACCACGGCAACAAGAATGATAAGAACAAATAAAATGAAGTTCTATACAATGAAATCAAACCTAATGGCCTTAAAAAAATGTAACGTTAAGGGGCATAATACCAACATCATTGTTCCTCTTTTTTTCACTTCCATAAAGCTTCCAGGTATAGTGAAACATTTTTTTTTTAACCAAAGAGGGAGAGGGAGGGGGGGGGGGGGCAGACAGAAAAATAAAGTGAATTTTGATCTTCAAGTCCAGAGGAGGTATCAGGTTTAGGGAGTTAAAGAATCCTTTCTAATCTCAAACCCCTTTTCTCTCTAACTTAGATGTAGATTATGCATTAATTGAGCAGGAACTATATACACTCCTGCCAGAGAAATCTGAAGAATTGCCTTCAATAGAAACATTTTGATGGTTACGAGATTTTTCTGTATATATCATAGATAGTGTTATTAGATTCAATAACAGGACGACGCATACCTTAAAAAAACAAAACAAAACAAAAGTCTCTTTAACTTTGGGGGGCAGTGATTTAATAAATGTTCAAGCTATCACATCTGATGCATATTATTTTGTAGGTCTGTTGCTTTAAGAAAATTCCTATCAAAATATATGAAGAGTTTGTTTGCAAAAACCGATAAGTCCATATTTGTCAAATGGAGATATTTGCGATTAAAGGTCAAGAAAAATAAAGAGAATAATAAGAAAATGTTTGCTTCTTTTGACCATAACTTCAAAAATGTACCTTTATGTGTAGTGACCAATATATCATTTAAAAGGTATTATTTTGTACTTTATGACAGAGACCGTACTTCAAAATCTTCAAAAATGGACTTATCGGTTTTTGCAAACAAACTCTTCATATATATATATATATATATATATATATATATATATATATATATATATATATATTGCAATAAAGCCTAAAAAACGACCTAGAAATATCTGTATTTTTCTCAATAAACCATGATTGTGGACGGTTTAATTTGGAAACATTATCATAAGTATTGTTCACATTATGTGTATGTAACAATAATTAACATCGATTATACGGATTCAACATTTTGCAGTGGTTGTTTTCTATCCCTAACTCACATTTTAAAACTATTTTAAACCACTAATGGGTCTTTGTTTCATCTGCAAAATGGTAAAAAGAAAAGAGAGTGAAGTTTGAAACCAGCGTTACTTAGAAACCCCTGATCTCCACTGCAGGATGTTACAATGTATCAAATGTTGTATCTAAAATTAAATGAGTCACCGTAAAGGTACGTTATAGATTATTATCTATCGATTACACACACTCGGTGTAGTAGTATATAATGTCGCCTATCCTTCTTTCACAGTGCATTTTACTTTCCCTAACTGGCTCCCATCTGCAATGGTTTATATAACAGTTAGCACTCTGGATGTCAGTTTATAGTGGATGAAACAAGATCATCATAATTATCTCGACTTTGAATCCTGACCTGATGTAACCAGCATATTATAATCCTTTCATTACGCACCTTGTTCCTCTTTACCTAAATATTTATTGAAAACAAACAAACAAACAAACTAACTAACTAACTAACTACCTACCTACCTAGCTAGCTAGCTAACTAACTAACTAACTAACTAACTAACTAACTAACTACCTACCTACCTACCTACCTACCTACCTACCTAGCTAGCTAACTAACTAACTAACTAACTAACTAACTAACTAACTAACTAACTAACAGACAACAACAAGTTACACTTGTCCGGCAAAGCTAGGATGTAAAACGCAAGGACCTCTTTATGGGAAAACAGCGCAGATTTTGTTGTTCTGTGGCAATACGCTGGATCGTGGAGCTATTCTTGGGTGGATCATGCAAGGACTCTATAGTGAGCTAGATCAAGGAAAGTGTAATTGTTTCATAGCTGATTATCACGGTTGTTCATTGTTGTGGTGATTATCATAATAGGTTTTCCCTATACATTTGTATAATTATTTAATTCAATTTGTTATGATGTGTTTTCGTCTTGGAGATTCTGGAATGCGCGACTGCTCGTTTCAATTTTTGTTCATTTGTTTGGTTGTTTGTTTGTTTGTCCTTTTTGATCAATTTTGAAATACTCTCCTTCAAATTCGTGCTTTCTAACTTGTTTATCATTGCAATTCAAATTCGTCTGTCGCAGGAGCTGATGAGCACGAGGCAGCAAAATCCATTTCGCAATTTTGGCATTCATTTTCGTCAAAGCTCGTTCGACGGCTTGTAAATCTGGTTAACCCTTCGTAATGAAGACCCATTAAACACTTGACAAATTTTTTAACGATTGACAAGATGATTACCTGCTTGCAAAAATGACAAATTTCATTCGAGCATTCCTAACTCGCTGAGTGGAAGGTGTAATTTCTTTACATTTTAGTTGAATTAGTAACTATTGTATATTATGCATCGTAAAAACACTAGACAAATGAAAAGACACGCACGGCAAAAGAAAACACAAATGCAAGCTTTAGCGACAGTTTAGTACGTTTTCTTTTAAAAAGATCATGCATGAAAACTTCGAAAGATCAGTTCGTACTCTCTAAAAAAAATCGAGTGAAAATATTCACTCTAAAAAGAGTGAATACAAAAAAAAAGTAAATTTCGAGTGAAATTGGAGTGAATTTTGAGTGAAAATGTTCATTTTCACTCATTTGGGAGTGACGTCAGGGATCACTCCAAAATCTTCGAGTGATCCTTGACGTCACTCCAAAATGAGTGAAAATGAGCATTTTCACTCAAAATTCACTCCAATTTCACTCGAAATTCACTCTTTTTTGTATTCACTCTTTTTAGAGTGAAAATTTTCACTCTGCGTAAGTTCATTCTTTGTTTGAACGTGAATTCCATAAATTGTGGGTATGCTTATGCATCATGCTGCTTTGCCACTAATGAAGTGCCTAACCAACTGAAAAAAAAGAAACTTTCACTTGTACCAATTGAATGTGCCAATGAGCTAACTCTGATTTGGCTTATTTTGTTATCATGAAATAATCAAAATAAAATAAAGGCAAACAAATTAATAAACAAATAACATTTATATAGCAAAAATAAATGTACAGAAAAAAAGAAGAAACAGAACAATCAATTTAGACTATTTAGTTGCCCGATCGGGCCTCCAAAAGAAAAACCTTTTTTGAAGTTTGGTTGCCCGACATCAATTTTCAGAGGCCCCGGGATACCATTTGATGGCTCAGTCAAAATCACACTAAATTATAGTCGTATCGTAAGACTATCTTGCTTTTGATTGCGAAATTATGATTATTGGACCCCCCCCCCCCCCTTGGGACCTGTGCATGCAGGTGCTTGCCGTTGTTTTCGGTATAACTTTTGAAAAATTGAGATTCATGTAGGTCTATGCTCTGCTGATCGAATGAGGGCAAAACTTCTGAATTTTGAGAGAAAACAGAGAAGATTCAAACAGTGTTTACGATTATAAAAAAGGGAAATTCCCTTCTTCCTTTTTTTTTTTTCTAAATCTACACAGGACAGACGGTTGAGTTGACAATAAGGCCTATCACACGTTCTTTTCGGAGAAGCAAAGGTCATGTCCTGAAAATAAACGATCTATTAGTGGAAGAAAGAAAAATAAATAAAGAGCGGCGAGACAGCCGTGCTTCACTCTTTTTATCGCAGTTTGGTATCTAAAAATCGATGACTTTTTTTTTTGTCTCCCCCTCCCCTTCTCCCACATGCGTAACTGTATGACGTCAGCGGTGATTCATAAGAAAGTTGACGTTTAGTCACGTGACGTGCGTCACTCGTTTTCTTTTTCTGTTTGGTCTTTTTATTTCTGTTTTTTCTTGGGTCGTGTCATCTCAACACACACACAAATACACACCATTGCGTACCGTAATATCCGCGTACCGCGCACCATACCGTGATTTGAAATACTGAAGTATACACACACACTGTACTGACAATGAATGAAGCGAAGAGTGTGAGCTGCTGGTGATCGGTCGCGGTGCACGCACGTTGTCTATCAGTTTTCAGAGGACATCCGCTGTGAAATCCACTCCTCAGATCCCCGGAGGAAGATAAGATACCAGTGAAGTTAAGAGTGTGGAATTCACGGAAATAACCCTGGAAAGAAACAAGAATCGCGTAAAAATTGGCAGTAATATTGGTGAGAACTGAAAATAAATGTATTATGTTTTCCGACTGTGTGTGCTACAGCGCATATATGCGCTAGCACCGCACTCCCGTGCTGCCCCCGCCCCGTGGCCTCCGCTAGCTTGCCGAGTAGCTGCTCGGCCGTATTTGGGCGTTAGCCGCTCGCCTCCCCGCTGCTGCTGACCAGCGAGAGGAAATTGTCGGAAGACAGTCAGCTAGTGGCATGGCAAGAGTTGCTCCTAAGTGATGATGAAGAGGGTGTGTCGAGAACATATCAACAGATCTAGAGATGCCTCATTCATTCTATACTCTTTCGTGACCCTAGAGAGGCTAGACATGGAGGCCGTCATTTATTGTGCAAGATGGGTCTAACTTCCTAAGTTTAGTAGGGTACAGTACTTTACACCCTTACAAGGCAGTTTTCACTTGATGATGATAGCTGAATACTGGTTATAGACCCGATCCCTCTGTTAATACAATGTAACTGTACATCTTTTCCAATACAGGACAATGCCTATCCTCTTCCGACATATAGATCTTGTAGAATATTATTAGAAGTACAGTAGAACTATGTCCTGGTGTAGATGACTAGAACTATAGGGTCTTGATATTGAGCATAGATCTAGACCACCTATTAAAAAAAAAAAAAAAAAAAAAAAAAAAACTTAAAATAGAAATAACTAGAATTAGCTTGTTATTATGCAATTTCATTTGTGTGCGTGTGTGTGTGTGCGTGTGAATCACTTGCCTGAAAGATCATTCTGACGTATCTGGTCATCAGGGATTTGTTCCATGGTCCACATGGAGACTATTTACACAGTGTACTACACGTACATTGTACTTTGTACAGTACAGTACGTCTGGCTTCAAGGAATCCGCTCCTACGGAGAGCCGTATATGTAAAAAAATAAAAAATGATAAAAAACTCTTCCAGACAGACAGATTTTTCTGTCTATTGAATCATATGCCATATGCCAAGCGTTGGGCCCAGTGCCAGTTGATCCATAAAATGCAATGCAATTGCTAATAATAGTAATAGTACCAGTATTGGCAGTAAATAGTAGTACCGGTACTCTGTAATCCAAAGTGCTTGGTTTCTGGTTTACGATTTGTCAAGAACCTACTAATGATAAAGGTTCTACTCAGTGCTGCATTTAGATGTTGTTGCCAATATTCCTTCTTCTGACTTCTTCCTGGTCATGAAGTGTACACAGTGTATGCGTTGTACACACTATTCACCTGTAGGATACAAAACATTGTGGCATAGTGACCCGCTACAACAAAAGGATCCTAAAATCGCTGACGGGTGAGCCGAGAAAATCGAGTTTGAAGTCAGATCACCAAAATCTGTCAAAACATTCGGATTTCTGTTTTTAACATAATTTTGTAGTCTAATGTATCTTCTATCATCTGCCGAAATTTTGAAGCTAAATGATCAAAGGAAAGG
Source organism: Diadema setosum (assembly GCA_033980235.1). Lineage (NCBI taxonomy): Eukaryota > Metazoa > Echinodermata > Echinoidea > Diadematoida > Diadematidae > Diadema > Diadema setosum. Next base: position 22,313,492 of record CM067070.1, read on the forward strand.
CCTGAAAATACAAATGTAGCATTTTTCTGGGCCATGCTTGGCTCGCCCGTCAGCGACTTTAGGATCCTTTTGTTGTAGCGGGTCACATATTTCATTCTATAAACCACTGATTTATTTTTGCCTTACGTAGAGAAAGATTTATGTCACATGTATAATCCACCATGGATCGTATTGAGCACTTGAAACTGATTTTGGCATACGATACCAGTTTACTGCTGTGTACTATTGTCACATATTTTTTTTTTTTTTGTAGATTACATTTGTACATATTTATAATCCTGGCTCCCCCCTCCCCCCCCCCCCCCAACATCCACTCTTTTGGTTGTGTGAAGTTCTGTATCAAAATTTGCTATGATCCCTGGTTCTGCCGGCCCTGTAGAGAGTCTCATTTTTCGCGAATCAGAACTTCCAGACGATTTTGCAAGTGTTTAAAACTCACGATTGTTTGTCTGTCTAGCACAATATACATTTTACCTCAGACGATGAATATGCCTACTGTAACTCGCCCCAGACTCATGCTTTGTGCTGTGACTATTTAGAATCCCTGTCATCTGATGTAAACGTGGCATGACTCTCTGAGGTTGTACCGTGTTTTGAGGGACTCTAAACAGAGTATAAAACTCTTTTCAAAGAGCTATTGTGACAACACACGTAATGGATCGGACCATAAACTCACAATCTCCACATCTCTGATTCTGGTTCCCCGGCATCACGGCAGTAGTGGTAGTGTCTGTAGCTGGGCAAGGCATGCATCGTACAATGTTCGTACAATATCCCCATTGCCCTATTATTTCTTCAGAAGGGACTCAAAAGCTAGTGGTCTGTGGTTGCATTGTTTTTGCGCATTAAAATCACTTATCATTGGCCGTGTGAGCAAAATCTAGCAAAGCTGAACTCAATTAATCCAGACCAGCATTTTGCAAATACCCGCCAAGCCCTTGTAAGTTGTATCACATGAAAGCCTTCCCCTGGCCACCACCTGCAGTTTACAGTGGTGGAATTGTGATTTTACGTCATACAGTGAAATAAACGAGCCCCAGCTGCTGCTTGCCATGTGAGCAGGAAGGCTAGGTTATCCCGTTTTAAAAAGGATGAGTCCCAAGTATACTCAGGCAAGTGTCTATAGAAGGGAAATGCGTATTGTAGCAAAATCAAACTATCATCAACGGGTTTAACACATCACACAATGCTGGACTGTTTTAAAGGGGAAGGCTAGTAACTGATCAGTGGGAATCAGTGGAAATGCTGGGAGATGATTGTTCCAATCCTCGTGGGATTCATTCAAAAGTTCATTGTATATCTATTAATGTGTGAAAATGATTTGCTTCAGAATGGTCTCATATTCAAGTAATGTGCAGTTTAATGCTTCCAGGTTAGCGTCCCTGGTCAGTGACGGAGCATTAATCTGCACATTACTTGAATATGGGACCGTTCTGAAGCAAATCATTTTCACACAACAATAGATACACAATGAACTCTTGAATGATTCCCATAAGGATTGAAACAATCATCTCCCAGCATTCCCACTGATTCCCACTGATCAGTTACTAGCCTTCCCCTTTAAGGATAATTCAGTCCAGTTTAAACCTCTTGTTGTATTTTTTGTTTGTTTGTTGGTTTTGTCTTTATTTTTTAAAAACAAACTTTCACTAAGTTTAGTTTAGACATGGCATTGGCTGTATACTGATTATAAGGTGAAACATTAAAGCTTAGGTTTTAGTGTGGTTACTTTTAGATAATAGAAATAAGGTTTCTTCTTCAAGTGAAAATACTACTTTGTGTATGTTTCAATGTGAAAAATACAAACAAACAAACAAACATGCACTGCAATAATAAAAGATCATAAAATGTACTTTTTGATTCCGAGAAAATGACACCTCTTTCAGCATCATTTTTATGATATGTCAAATTTTACAAGTGCTGCAAAAGTGCAACACTGGTATCGAAAATTATACCAGTGATTTAAAGATTATAAATGTGAATGTGTTACATGTTAATATGAATCAGACATTCATCATCGTCTGACAATACTAATGTACATGGCGCAGCTATGATGAAATGTGTATTTTGCAAAATGCTGTGTGTGATCCTGATCAATCAAATGCCTTTTAATGCATGAATCAGGTATCCATCCGCACATTCATGATACATGCTGTGTGTGATATTGATCAATCATGAATGCATTTTAATGGATTCAAGTACACTGTAAAAGTGCACTATTCCAGTCTTTCCACAGTGTGAGTGATTGGTGTGTGACAAGTGTATCATGTACAAAATGTAAGTCACCTGTGAGCTTGGCAGCTGAAGTTACTTTTTGAGTTCAAACATTTCAAAATACACTGTGCATGTCTCACATCCGAAATGCCCAAAGACGATTTATTATTTTTTTATTGTTTTTTTTTTTTTTTTTTTTTTGCTCTCTATCATTCTCCCCCCCCCCCCCTCCCCATTGTAGGACTGTCTTGATGCTGGGGAACTGTACAATACAATGTATACATAATGGAGAGTAGGGAGTGGGGAAGGGGGGGGGGGGTTACGGGGCACAGGGTTGTGAGTTGGTTTGAGGCCAAGTCTCGATGTTAATAACAATAGGCAACTGTTCAAAGTATGTATTGTAAAGCCAGACCAATTCTGTCTGGCCGTTTTGTAGAGCTCTACAGTCATATTGCTATCTAGACCATCGATCAAAAGACCCTCTTAGAGATGGTATTGATTTTCTTTTCTTTTTTCTTCTTTTCCTTTCCATAAAAGACTGCTGGGTAGTGTTGTGTTTAATAACACTGGTCCCTCACTCAATTGAAGTGTACAATGTGATAATACGGATGTTATTCAGATTATAAAGCAAAGAGCTTATTTACCGCGGGCAAGCTGTACATCAAAAGCACCTGGGTACCGGTACTGCAAATTGTACAGTGTACTTGTCCCGTGCCTGGGGCTACTAAAACTCCCTCTCTGAAGACGAGCAGTGTGTGAATGGCCACTTGCATCATACGAGAATAGGCCTATGTTTCGGTTGTGGTGCTAAAACTTGTTGTATCCTTGAAAATTTTTGGGATGCAGTTGCTGCATAGAGCCGTCACTACTTTTAAAAATTAGATCTTCATGTCCATTGTACAGTACCTGTATTCAAACAATGTTTTATGAAACTTGTATAGTCCTCATGAGCACCTGTATTCAAACAATGTTTTATGAAACTTGTACAGTCCTCATGAGCACCTGTACAGCAATTCTCCCTTGATCGCATATAGCTCTCCGAATCTGAAAATGCGCGTGGCGCTCTAACTTTTTTAACCTTTAATCTTGGGATATAAAGTTCTGATTATGAATGCGTGATGTGTAAATGTACGCTTTCATGCACATTGGACACCGAAGTATCATGTATTCACAGATCTTATGAAATTCTGTCTTATAATCTGTTGAATAATACAGTTTGTATTTTCTAATCTGTAACTTTACGTATGATGAATGGGATTCTTCTGCGAAGGAGCCCAATGCTAGGCCGATGATGAAAAACCACGAAATTATGGAAAATATTATATCCATAGATGAAGGACGTGACATCCATCATGGGTAAACCGTAAGACCGGAAGTGTACATCCCAAGAGCGATCGATCAGACGTATCAGTATTGAGAGATGATATCGGCTTTATGCGATAGGGAGAGTTATTTTGACATACAATGTAACCGATAATGAATTGTTCCTTGTAGAATGTTTGTTTTTTGTGGTAGTCTACCATGGCACTAATTGAAATGAAATGACAGTGTGCAAACACACCTTGTGTGTAGTCTTCATGATGGTGCATTTTCTGTTCTTTTTCTTTTTTGTATTAAGGGTGATCAGGGTAATCATATGATGACAATTGCAAATTGCCCTGTCACCTGATAGGTTCCATGTACAATCAAATGTAATGTTTACTCGTGGAGATATCAGGAAGCAGTTTTTATCAAAGAACAAGAACAAAATGTATGAAAACAACACAATGTCAATATATGGCCAAGGTCTTGACTTTTATGGTCAATGCTAATGTTAGTATTGATCTTGAAATAAAAACGTTTGCACAGTTTGTCCTACAATATTTCTAGCTTGTTGATTTCCTGGTTTTTGTTCTGGCACAGGATGGCACACATCCCTTCCACTTTTTCATCTTTTCTTCTTTGAAAGTGAGTGTCTGTTCCATGCACTGTACATGTATAATTACACGCAGGCCTTTGATTTTTGACTCCTCTGTGGATTTCAGCATAAAGATTGTCTGCAGTGTTGATGTAGAGTTGAATATTAACTCTATTTAATGTCTGTATGCAATGTACAGGTACATCAATCTTTAAATAAATGACTTTGAGGGGGATTTTTAAGGTGAAACACGGTTTTACAATCCTGTATTAAAAGAAGTTGCAGCCTAAGATTAACATTGGACACAATGTTTATTGTTTCTAAAACCAATATCCTGTGTGTCCACAGAGGATAAATGAAGCGCTTAAACACACAAAAGCTATTGATTTTCACCCCTCCCTGGGTAGAATCACATTTTTATTAAGTGAATGCATCTCATTTCCTGGGGATGAGGGATTTACCCTTCTTTGCTCTTTCTTACAACTGTTTAATGTTCTTCCTGCATTATTAAGAGGCTAGTTTTAATCCCACTTGAGTACTGGTATAGTGGTTGCAGTGTACACTGTAGATTGGCTTGTGTCTCAAGTGTCTGGACCAGTGTATCATACCACATTCCTTTCTTTTTTGTTTAAAGGTATTAAAAAACATACAGTACTTGCCAAATGTGTGCCGAAACTGTTGATTTTTGCTTTAAATGGACACATGAATGCATGGGAAATATGTTCATAATGCTGTGATGACAGGGCATTAGTGAATTGGGACTTTTGAGACAGAGTTGTGAGGACTTTGGTCAAATTTGTGATTTAAAATGAGCAAAGTGACATAATGACAAATGTTAGCCCCTTTCAGAAGAAAAAAATGTCATTCTCATTTTTTAAACAATATGCAGTGCATTTGTATTAAATGAGACAGTTTTTCTTTGAGTTTTTAATTTTGTGAGTATCAGTTGATTCACAAATATTGTAAAAATGAAAGTGCTGCAAAATACGCAGCGTGAACAGTTTGTCTGCATCGCAATCAAAATTTGTCAAATGGCTAGATGCACACAAGATGTGCACCTCATCACCCGGGCTACAAAATTAGTATGTATTTTGATTTTGTAGTCGTATTCACATTGCAACAGACTGTTAAGCCAAGACAACAACAACAGCAACAACAAACAAACAAACAAAAAACAAAAGAAGAAGAAATACATTTGATAAATAAAAATCATCTACATTGCAATTGTACATATTCACTATGGTACTGGAAGTCATATTTTTTTCCCCATGTGATCAGGAAAGATTAATCATTTAATGTACATTGTACATAATGACATTAGAACATTATACTGGCCCAAGGAGTGTAACTCCTTGATGATACCAATGGGCCTACCAATTTTGATTATTTTGACCTATACGAAATAAAAAATTCATGGTTGAGTGAACACATGACTGTAAAATTAATTGTACTGTGGCAGAACCAAATGGACCAACTTGCATCTTAGATGCACTGTACAGTTGTACATGTATGTCTGTAATAGTTACGGTTGAAGCTGTGGAAAAGGGCAAACGGCAGCCAATTTTATGCATGAATCACCGAGATTCATGTACATTGTATGTGGGGGAGTCGATGATACTCCAGTCGTGTGGTCCGCTATCCATGCTGTCAATCATGCGTGGAGTCTTTGACACCTTCTGAGCAGTGAAGCGTAGAGATGAAATGTCATCGACAAGTCACATGTGTCTGTCATTTTTAAAGTAGCAAGTCCAAAGCAGCAGCTTTCTAGTTTATTGTTTCAATGGAAACTATTAGTCTGAAGATTTGACAGTATGGTTGCAAGACACAAAAGTGGTGTTCTTTGACTTCAAAAATTTTTGATTTATATTTAGTCTAGTTTGGGTACTATGTGTAGAGCAGTGCATCCTGGTTCAGCTGGGGTAGTCACACCAGAGATACACCCATAGGATCCCGGAATGGACAGTCATTTCGTTTGAACGTTTGCAACATTGTCCAAAGTGGTTGTTTTGGGTTGAGTTTGCATTAGTAATCAATGACCCCGAGGACATTAGGCTACTGATAATAAGTTTAACAGAGAACAGGAACCTATTTTGTCTTCCAGAGTACATTGTTCTGATAATTACTAGGGACTTCCTTCATTTTCTTTTACATTCTATGAGCCATAATCTACTGGTTGATAGTAGCCTGTAACTTTGCTCTAATGTGTACATGTAGTTGTTGAACGTATTAAATGCTAATATGCTGTACATAATAATGGTAATAAATGGTGAGGAGAGAGAATTTGACACCATTGCTGTAAAAAAAAAAAAAAAAAAACTAGACTTGGAATTTGTCAACACTGACAAATTAGGTGATCCGATTTTTTTTTAATCGATGATTCGAGTCCTGATCGCAATAGGCATGACCATACAGGTTTCATCTGTGTTTAATGACATTGACCGTGTGATGTTTTAATTCTCATTTAGAAAAGAGAGTCAGGTCTGCCATCTTTGGTACCAAATTTAGTATACACTATAACGAAGATGCAGAATGAAACATTTATGACCTTTGACCCTAATTTACCTACCCAAGATGGTGTTCGATCAAGTAGTTGTTATCTTATAATAATGTACGTGACATGAACTAAACATGTGCAAAATATGGGGGTAATAGGGAATGTCTTTCTTGAGTTATTGCAAAGAAAGTTGCAGAAAGAAAGTAACATGAAAATACATCGAAGCTAAGCTTTAATTTTTGCGAAGTTTTTCGACGTGATTTCGATGTCGCATGAAAAAGAGTGGGCAAAGAAACGATAGCGCAAAGTCTCAGCTACAACATATTAAAATCTGGGAGAAATTCACAGAAGAGTAAGTGAGCTAGTGTTCGATAAAGACCGTCATGTCAATTTTCATTTCCAGAAAAATTCCCTCCCATAGAGATAACACGTAAACTGGTTAAATTTGACAAGGTTACATTATATCTATTATCACGAGGTGAAGACATCATCCGATTAAAACTTTGATTGAACAACACTTAAAGAGTATTACATTGGCTACAACATACTAAAATCTGGAAGAAATTGACCGAAGGGTAATTGAGCTAGTCGTCGATAAAGACAATCATGTCAATTTACACATCTAGAAAAATTCCCTCCCATAGAGATAACACGTCATAATGAAGATAAAGAAAGAAGTACATATGACCTTTGACCCTATTTTGCACAGACAAGATGGCGTCTGAGCAAAAAGTGGTTATTTTGTGAAATGATTCTTGTAACATGGTCTTTACGTATGCAAAATATGGGAAAGATAAGACATGTATTCACCAAGATACAGGATGAAACATTTTTGATCTTTGACCCTAATTTACATACCCAAGAAGGTGCCCGATCAAGTAGTTGTTATTTTATGAAATAATGTACGTGACATAAACTAAACATGTGCAAAATATTGGGCTGATAGAGCTTGTTTTTCTTGAGTTATTGCGAAGAAAGTTGCAGAAAGAAAGGAATATGAAAATACATGGACGATAAGCTTTAATTTCAACCAAGTTTTTGGGCATGATGCCGACTCCGTATGAAAAAACAAAGGGCACATTAACGATAGCCCAAAGTCTCAGCTACAACATACTAAAATCTGGGAGAAATTCACCGAAGCATAAGTGAGCTAGTGCTCGATAAAGATAGTCATGTCAGTTTTCATTTCCAGAAAAACTGCACTCCCGTAGAGATAACACGTAAACTGGTCAAATTTAACAATGTTACTTTTAATCCCTTTTTACGAGGTGATGCCGTCATCCAATCAAATTGTTGTTATTATATATCTGAAAGACCATTTAAAAAGCTACAACATATTGAAATTTGGACGAAAATCAACTAAAGAATAAGTGAGATATGCTTGAATGAACTTGGAATTTGATGACGTCATTTTGAAAATTTACTTTTTTAACTTTATTAAGAAATTTGATATATTTTAATCATTTTTCCAGCATTGCCAACCCATGAAATGACATGTACAACTCATCAGCTTTCAGAATATGTAAAAAAAATGGGGGGTCACCGTCCATCCTGACGAGTAAAATTGGATTTAAAATTGGCAGTTTTTTGGCATTGTTGCACTGTATATCGCCATTGACGCGCGCGCGGAATTTCAACTTTGACGGACGTGTATGACGTCATTTTGAGTCGGATTGACTTGAAACTTAGTAGAAATATTCCTTGACATTTCACACATCCGATCAAAGTGAAAAAACGGGAAATTTTCATTGCATATGAGCTGTGCGTGCGTATATGTGCGCGCGCGTACGCGTCCGTCCAATTTTTTCAATTTTTCAAAAAATGCTCCAAATGGTCTGAAACGTGTGCAAAAAAATTTTGAGCTCGATTTGAGCATACAAATATTTCAACGCGCGCGTACGCGCGCGTTCCAAAATAAATATGAATTTTGACAATATGAGTAGAATTCGCTTGACTTAAAGTATATGTGACGTAAATTTCATTGAAGAATTCTATTCCATTAATGAGATATGGATGAAAATGTGTTTTCATATAATGACGTCATAGTGACGTCACGGTCGACTGATCACTATGATTTTATAAAATTTTTCGTCTTTGGGACATGATACATATATGGTATGAGTTTGAAATTGATACTGTGAGAACTTTCTGAGTACGTAGATACACAACTTTTGTCCAGAAATAAAGAAAGAAGAAGAAGAAGAACAAAGAATCCGTACAAATACAGAAGGTGATCCGAGAGGATACTCGGATCACCTAAAAAGAAGATCAGATGTCTGCATTGGTTTCAGAGCTTTGTGTATTGTGTGAGGTTGTGCCTTGTGTGGGATTGAGTTCCCGTGTAGGCCAATCGGTTTTCTCTGGCTTATACAAATGTATGTATAGCCAGTGTATGAGTACCTCAGGGAGCAAAAATATAAAGTAAAAATAGCAAATTTGCTGCCAATACTGCTCCCCCCCCCCAAAAAAAAAAAAAAAAAATGATAAATAAATAAAAAATAAATAAATAAATAAATAAATAAATAAAATAAAATAAAGTAAAATAATAATAATAATTTAAAAAAAATAAAAAAATGAATTAGAATCAACCAAACAAAACAACAAATGACAACAACAACAACAACAACAACAACAACAACCAATATTTGCAATTGGAAAGAAGGACAAAAGTACACATATGTCTACAGGCCTATGTCTTAAAATACACAAATATCACTCTAATTGGTTGTACATATACTTTTATACAAGGACATGTAATACAAACTTTTGCTTTATGAAATTTGGATCTGGGAGCATCAAGATTGTAGTGACCTAGAAATGCTGGGCAACTTGTGTGACTGGACAAGTGGGGTGAGGATGTGCATGTCATGTGATCAGACAAACTTGTTGCATTAGGTCCATTTTGAGGATCACAAGAGCCCGAAGACTTGATGCATTATAAAGCAAAGATAATGCCCTTGGAAAAACTGTTCTGCCATATTATACGCTCATTTTGTTCAAATTCATTGATATGAAGTTAGGCCTATGTAATAGAGCAGTAGGTAATATAATATGGAATATTTTAAACATTTTTTTTTTTCGGCTTTGTAATATATTGTTCTTTTCACGAATGTTATTTTGCACTATTGATTTAAGGTACAGTGTAATTTGTATGGCCTCATAAAATTGCATTCATGTTATGTGCCATTTCACCTCAGATTCTGATAGCTCAATCTGTATTAAATCTGAACAAGTATAACTGTGTACTTTGATAAAACATATTGGCAGATTGTGTGCCGTGCAAGAGAGAATGTGTTCTCTGTCAAGTGTAACCGGGGCCATGGGCTGGTCATTCTAGGTTCCTAGGCCAGGAAGTGGCCTGGTGACACGGGTTCCGGAATTGTGGGACTGATCTATATGAATGGGGTGTGGGGGAGCAACAGCACAACCCCTCCCTGTGGATGGTTATGATATGAAAAAAAGATGAAGTGGGGCTTGGCTGGCTGCTGAGTACACTGTCCATGCTGTTGTCCAAAGATATTTTAAGCAAGCTGACCTCCGGAGCAATTATTTTTTATTTCCCCCTGAGGCTGCTTGTAGCAGTTTCTACTCACGTGCATGAAATGTACAGTATCTCCGTGAGTCTGTATCGCGTGCACAAGGCGGTTGAAACCTGTAGCACTACTCTTGGGCCTTGATAGTAAACATAGTATTGATTTATAGCCGTAAAACATGACACAAGGCATTAGTGTAAACTTGCACATCACTGGACACCAGGTATCACTATTGATCATTACTAGCATGCAGGCCTGCTAGTGTGTGCATTCTTATTGTAATCCAAGTATGAAGTTACCATTTTGGAATGTGACAGTAGTTTCTAGGAAACCGTGTGTACAAAGCTATCACAATAGATGGGAGAATGCTGCATTTTTATTGTTTGTAGGCCTACTTCTTTCATAGGCGATATCATTATGATTTAATAATTTGTTCAAGTGAGGAACATGAGTGATCAGAAACTGTTTGGCTCTACATGCAGTTGCTGATTAAATGCTACATTGCTAGGGTGGATGTGTAATAGGAATGGCTGTGGCAGCTAACTCGCTAAAATTTTGTAAAATTGTTGATTTTGACTTTATGAAATGCAGAGTCATCAAATCTTTGGAGTGCTTGCAGGCACAAATTTTGTTTACAAGACTGCATTTATCATCAAATGTTCTTTTTTTTTTTTCTCCTCTCCTGTATTTTTGAGTATGTTTGTTTATTTGTTTTCATTTTGTTATGGTATGGGGGGGGGGGGGTGTGGAAAAAAAACTTGACCCTGACCCAAGCTTGACATCGATATGAAAAGTAGCAGCATTGAACCAGACCGGCGTCAACTAAACTAGATCAGCAGAAGTTAGTGCTATACGCCCATCTGCAGAGTGGTACACTGTACAGTACAGCTGTCAAACCTTGAAACACTGTTTACATGTAGGCCTATGAAGTACAGCTTTAAAGGCATTATTTTAATACCATTTGCAGAGTGCTTCAAAATTGTTCTGAAATGTGAGGTAGGGATAGAAACAACCGATGTATGATGTAAAAATGTAATCAGTATAATCAATGTTAAGCATTGATAGAAAATGTATTAACAAAAAGTGATGTACATGTATGCATTGATCCACACTGCCATTGTTCCATAAATGTCATGCTCGATCCTCTCTTAGCGTATACTGGGATGGATACACTGTACCTGACCCACAAAGATATCATGGGGTTGAATTTGCCTAAATTCATCAGTGGAGAGTTGTAATGCAATACGTAGGCTGCTATGTGCTCTGTAGAGGTCATAATGCAATGCAGGGCCCTGCTATGTGTTCCATAGAGCAGCAATAATGAGGGAGTACTGTATACGCTGTTATTTTCGCGTACAGATATTTTTGCGCATGAGGAAGTCACGGACATTTTCGCGAGATGTTGAATTAACAAGCGGCCTTCATAAGCGCACTATACCTTAGCGTATGGTGATGTTTTCGTGTGTTGTTAAATTCGCAGTCCAACTGAGATTCGCGAAATTCGCGAAAATTAAACCCTTGCAAAAATAACAGCTTATACAGTACTTTACACACTCTAAAAACGCAAATGTTGAATCAACATTTAGAAGGGCCGAGGAGTGACAGCATTTTTTGAAGTGTTGCATCCAACTTTTAAGATAACATTTTAAATGTTGAATCTAGCAGGAAAACCAACACTTTGAAAATGTTGTCACTCCTCGGCCCTTTTAAATGCTAATTCAACATTTGTGTTTTATACAGGGAATGGATTCTGGCATCTAGATGCTGGTTTCAATATTCTAAATATGGCACAAACTGTTGTACCAGTGTAGCTCCATGGTACGATGTACACATACCAAGGGCATTGAGGTCCATGATGTTGAACAGCACTATTATAGCGGATATATTATAGCGGATAGCAACTTTGTGATATCAATTATCCATTGCTTGCACAATATTGTATCTTCTTTCTGCAATGTATCTTTGACCTAAATATATCATTTTACATGTACACATTATATACACCGGACCAGTACCCAGCATATATAGTGTTTTATATCAATTAGTACAAGTGCTCTCAATTGTGTAGCACTAATAACAACAGTTCAATGAAAGCTTTCCCCGAAAGCAGTCTTTTCCGGTTTCCTCAAACAATAGGAGACATCTTGAGGCTGTATGGATACAAAGCTTTCATCTCGATGAGGACAGATCTAATGCGATATGTTTTGACAAGGACTTAACCCGTTGAGGACGGACTGATTTTACTACAACACAAATTTCCCATAGACATCTGCCCGAGTATATTCAGGACTCCTCCTTAACGGGTTAATGTGAATCATGTGAATGTGACAGACAATGTACATGTTATATCCAGCTCATATGACATTTAATAGAGAGTCGTGTTCAGCCGTGCCTTTGTTATCAATGAACCACTTTGCAGAGAAGGACAACGTCCATATCTCATGCATTGCTGTATTCAAATTGTAAAACTGTCTGTTCCTTGCTGATCAATTATACAAAATGTAGGACTTGTCGTGGCGCACTGGCCACAGTGAGTGACTGGTGGTATCTGTAGTGTCGGCGTCAGTGAAAGATTATTCTTATTTCGGCACACACATGCATGCACAGTTTATATGTTAAAGGTGCGTGGTCCCAGTGTTTTAGTCAAATGTGTACGCGGGCGCACAGCACAAGTTTCCTATAGAGACCTACGCTATTGACTCCTCTTTAGCGCTTACGCTTTGGCCCACTTTCCCGAGTCCGAAGAAGTCCGATTCACTGTAGTCAGTGGTCGGATCACAGTTCAGCTCATGATTCGGCTGAGGGGGATGACAGCTTTTGCAAACTTCTTTTGTGATGTCATTATAACAAGCACATAACAGTATGCACGCACCTTGGCATTACTACAGACTGCGCAATGCGCAAAGAAGACAACAAAGGCAACGTTACATAGCAACCCCTATGCACTTTACTCTTGATGACAGCTCAACTTCGGTAATCTTCGTATCAATGCTAACGGTGATCGGCAGTATCATCAACAGCGCCATCTACACTACCGGGACTATGCCCCTTTAAGAGTTTTCACATCATGTTGGAATCAGATCAAGTTGTCACTGAAGCTGTGGTTTCTCTACTTCTGGTTTTGTTGCTTTGTTTTGCTGGCTAATTAACTCCCCTCCCCTTTTTGTTTAATATACTGAAGGGATCTGTATAGTTTTGGTTGAGACCTGTCACTTCAGGTTTTTAACATTTTTTGGTGAGATCATGAGAAACCTCTTATGAAAGAGCCTGTAATTCCAAGAGGAATTCAACGATTATTTGATTAAAATTGGTTTTGAAATGGCTGAGGTATCCAAAACAGAACGATCCTAAAGGTGGGACCCACCTTTTATTATGATCACTTTGTTTTACTTTGTTTTTAGATGTCTCAGCCATTCCAAAACCAATTTTCATCACATAAACTTTGAATTCCTGTTAGAATGTTATGCTCTGTGCTATTTCATCAGTGGTTTCTTGGTATCTCACAAAAAAAAAGTTAAAAGCCCAATCCTCATCTCCACCAATACTAGCTCTATACCATCCCTTTAATACTAGTAGGGGAAGTTCAGTGAATTGGGTCCAGTAGGCCTATATACTCCAGTTCAACAGTCAACAGAGTACAGATCCAAGGAGGTATTACATCCTTGACAGAACCAATTTTAGAGGTACATACATACAGGTGCATTATATACAGGTAGCTCTTCGGTAGAACCACCTCCCTGGTGGAACAGTGCTGCATTAGTTAAGTTTAGGTTCACACGCTGTTCCTAAAACTTAACTCTCGATGAGTAACTTGTCGTTTTGAAAGCACTGCGTGGACGCACTCGAAAGTTAGCAATCTTAAAGTTTAATCAATGATTACAACCACAAGACATCTTACGTAGGGTTTACACTCTCTCCTCGAGCCACGGGGGGTCCCCACTCGTAGTTTCGCTCCGTGTGGACACAATAATCAACAAGCTTGTGAGTTAGCATGAACCTCGCTTCTCGTTCGCATCTGGGTCAACCTCCAGCTGCGCTATTTTGTATGGGCATACGTAAGGTCATGTAGCAAAGCTCATAAGTTGTAACTTAAAGTTTACATCTGTACTTTTGTAGGTGTGCGTGTAAACCGCGTCGTACACAAGTGGAGCTAATCATCGACAGTTAAGTTTTCGACCTAAACTTCAAGTTTGGCAACTGCGTGTGAACGTAACTATTGCCTCTCACAGCTTTGCAGAGTCTCTCTTCTATCTTGTACAATTGTACCCATGCCAAGGCCTGCAAATCTGCACCAGACATCTGGTTTGTCGTTTGCCAGGCGCACACACCCCTACACCTCGCTCCTGCACTTTTGGAGGGGGGGGGGGGGGGCGCTTCCAGTCAGTTGGTGTCTCTGGCCTGAATGCTGGAGATTATTTCTTTTAAAGGCATACATATAATTTACCATTTGAAGATGAAACAAAAACAAAGCATTAGTGCTTTAAAATAGTTTTAAAATGTGAATTAGGGATAAAAACTTGTTAACCAATGTAAAAATTTGAATCTGTATAATCGATGTTAAGTATTGTTAAACACACAAAATGTGAACAATAGTTATGATTAAAATGTTTCCAGACTAAACCGTCTACAATTATAGTTTATTGAGAAAAATACTGATATCTCCTTATGTTTTAGGCTTTATTGCAAAAATTTTATATGGTAGGATGTTTTGTGATACAACAGCTCTACAAATATGCGTGCATCAAATGTAATATCTTGAAATTTTTTTGAATCACTACTCCCAAAGGTAATCAGGACCTTTAAAGACCACAGTAGCATAACGATACGACTCTATTAAAAACCAGAAATTTTCATACAAATTTTGCAATTTTGCAAGTTTTATGTTGCAAATGTTTCTAGTTATGTATATTAGCTGTACAGTTAAAAGGAAACCAAAACCCAAAGAGAAATGTGGATTGAGTGAAAGCAGTCAACATTCGTAGAACACATCAGTGAAAGTTTGAGGAAAATCGGACAATGGATGCGAAAGTCATTAATTTTTTTTTAGTTTTGTTGTTGTGATCACTGGATAAGGAGACTAATTACTGGAGTTCATGATGTCATTTGTGGACAACAATATAAAGTAACTATAAAGAGAATTCCACAAAATTTATTTTTCAAGAAAATTACACATTTCATCTACTTGATACTGACATATGTTAAAAGGGTATTAATTATTCCCCCTGCTTTCTGAAAACTGTTAGTCAAGTGCTCTTTCATTACACTAGAAAAGTGAAAGCATATATTGAATTTTCTTTATATTTTCTTTGTAATTGTTGTCCACACATGATGTCATAAAGTCAAGTACATGTAGTCTCCTCATCCAGTGGTTCCAATGCCAAAGCTTAAAAAATTCACAAATTTTGCATCAATATTCCGATTTTCCTCAAACTTTGACTGATGTGTTCTACTAATGTTGCTGCTTTTACTCAATCCACATTGCTCTTTGGGTTTTGGTTTCCTTTAATGGGGAGGCTTGCCGGATTGAATCTGTTTTCATTGCCTGCTCACTGGGATGCGTTCGATCCATACTCAAGATTCTTCGGCCCCATTTGTGCAGCATATAAAAACTGGACACAATAATATGGGATGTCCAAATATATTGGGATTGGGCCAATATTTGCATCATGACAATAGAATCAGAAAGTGGAAAAGCAGTGACATTGGAAATTCTGGGTGATTTTCTAGAAAGTTCTGTCAAAGTACAGCAACAGTTTGTGAGATCATCCAAGATACATGTAAGTATGTGGAGAGAAAGGGAAGTGTCCTTAAATCTCAGGTGTATCAGAAGCCATCCTGCTAGTACTTGAAGGCAAATTTGTAACAGAAGCAGGATAGAATTTCACACATCCTCATGGAGAACTAGTGTGTGACATTTTTGCAAACTCGGTGGCTGAAAACCAGATGAAAACCTCTTCAGTTAAAATCCCAAAAGTCTACACCTGAGACTAAAAGTTACTGCTTAGAGGGGCTTGTGCTGCTCCCGCTGTTTCTTTCCACCCTTCACAGGCCAGCAGTGAGACTGCCACTGCCACTGCCTGGAGCTCAGCCAAAACTGGGCTATCGAATTCTGTTTCTTTTGGCTCAGGTTCTTCATATTTTCTCTCCCCCCCCCCCCCCCCCACCCCTGGTACCCTTCTGTGGCATTTTGTATGTTTTACCACTCTTCTCACTTTTTTTCCTTTTTTTTTTGTCATTGGCCTCCTTTTTCAGTGGGAGAGTGTTGACTACAGTGTACCTCACAACTGCTCTCAAACCAAGTCACACTTGTTATTCTACATGTAGGCCTAGATGCAATTGCATTGTAATTACTATAATACAGTTGTACCATGGTATTTTGTTGTCACGGTTGTCATTGGCGATATTCCTCGGTAATAGATACCATGGTATTTCAGTTAGTGCCTTTCTCATTCACAAAATAATGTGGTACTATGTATTTGTGGCCCAAAAGTATCTATTTCTCCAAGGAAAGCAAAGTACTGTACATGCGGATATACTGTATCTTCTCCGGGAAGAAGATAGGAAGCGTGTTGGTCACATGGGAAAATCAACCACAGCGTAGTAGGTGGTACTTATTCATGACACGATTCACTCTCAAAGTTTGCACGCATATTTTTCATGCAAAGTTTGAATTACCGCCCTCAATACCACATTCACATGACAAAACACCGTCTGAATTACTATGGTATTTCACCATTTAAATATGAGTGTGCTATGTGCTGATATAAAAGATTTTTTTTTCTTTTTTTTTTTTAGCTTCCCATAAAACTCTGTGACCTCTCCTGATCTCTACAAAGTTTTAGACACTGAAGTTTAGCAAACGGAAATGGGACAGCCTCATGAAGAACTCCCCAATTGTTATTAAAAAAAAGGGGGGGCAAAGATATCGCCGTATTCCAGTCAAGCACGCAAGAATGTTGTGCCGTTTGCCCGAATGGACCCATTCAGATCAATAGGATATTTTCTTTTCACTTCAGCATCCAAAAATGGATGTTGTCTTTTTTGGCTATACAGTAGGCCTACAACTGTATAAAGGGCGAGAAAAGTCTAGCAAAAATCCATACTGATTTCTCATTGACGTTTTGGGTGGGCAGTTTCATCAGATGTTTTGACAATCGGCCACTCTGTGTATTGAATGTCATGATCGGCCGAAGTGCAGTTTCGTTGAGAGTCGTGCGTCTGTAGCTGGCTTTTATATTGGAAGTGTCTACTACCTGTAGTGGGTCCCCTCCCCCACCCACCCCCCTCGAGCCCTTTGGCTTTCTTGTGTCAGCGACCACCCATGACTGAGGGTGCTGGGCTGATAGCTACCTTTAACCCTTTTAGTGCCCGAGACTTTGGATACAGTGTGTACAACACTGCAGGGGTTTTCTGTGCCAGTCCACACTCAAAGTATTGTACAGTGGGTTAAAGGATAACTCCACTCTATGTGCAAGTTTTAAAGGACAAGTTCACCTTCATGAACATAAGGATTGAGAGAATGTAGCAATATAATAGTAGAACACATCATTGAAAGTTTGACGGAAACCGGACAATCCATTCAAAAGTTATGAATTTTTGAAGTTTTTGTGCAGTCACCGCTGGATGAGAAGACTACTGCAGAGTATGATGTCACATGCATACAACAGTATAAGAAAAATATAAAGAGAATTTCACAAAATTTCATCTTTTGAAAAAAGTACACATTCCCTTGACTCGTTACTGACATAATGTTATGGGTAATATTATTAGGTGATCCGAGTATCCTCTCGGATCACCTTCTGTTTCTGTACGGATTCTTTCTTCTTCTTCTTCTTCTTCTTCTTTTTCTTATTTCTCCCCAAAAATTGTGTATCGATTAGCTCAGAAAGTCCTCTTCCTATCAATTTCAAACTTATACCATATATGTATCGTCTCCCAAAGACGGCAATCGAACTAAAATCAAAGTGATCAATCGACCGTGACGTCACTATGACGTCATTATATGAAAACACATTCTCAATCATATCTCATTAATGGAATAGAATTTTTCAATGAAATTTACGTCACATGTATTTCAAGTTATGCGCATTCTATTCATATTCTCAAAATTCATATTTTCTCTTAAAACGTGCGCGTACGCGCGCGTTGAAATATTTGTATGCTCAAATCGAGCTCAAATTTTTTTTGGACACGTTTCAGACCATTTGGAGCATTTTTTGAAAAATTGAAAAAATTGGACGGACGCGTACGCGCGCGCACATATACGCACGCACAGCTCATATGCAATAGAAATTTCCCATTTTTTCACACTTATTGGATGCCTGAATTGTCAAGGAATATTTCTACCAAGTTTCAAGTCAATCTGACTCAATATGACGTCATACGGACCCGTCAATGTTGAAATTCCGCGCGCGCGTCAATGGCGATATACAGTTCAACAATGCCAAAAAACCGCCAATTTTGAATCCCATTTTACTCGTCAGGATGGACGGTGACCCCCCATTTTTTTTACATATTCTGAAAGCTGATGAGTTGTACATGTCATTTCATGGGTTGGAGATGCTGGAAAAATGATGAAAAGATATCAAATTTCTTAATAAAGTAAAAAAAGTAAATTTTCAAAATGACGTCATCAAATTTCAAGTTTACTCGAGCGTATCTCACTTATCCTTTGCCAATTTTCACCCAGATTTCAGTATGTTGTAGCTTATTAAATACTCTTTCATAAATGTAATAACAACATTTTGATTGGATGACGGTATCACCTCGTAAAAATGGATTGAAAGTAATCTTGTCAAATTTGACCAGTTTACGTGTTATCTCTATGGGAGTGCAGTTTTTCTGGAAATGAAAATTGACATGACTGTCTTTTTCGAGCACTAGCTCACTTATACTTCGGTGAATTTCTCCCAGATTTTGATATGTTGTAGCTGAGACTTTGCGCTATCGTAAGTGTGCCCTTCGTTTTTTCATACAGTGTCGGGATCATGTCCAAAAACTTGGTTGAAATTAAAGCTTATCTTCGATGTATTGAGATATTCCTTTCTTTTTGCAACTTTCTTTACAATAACTCAAGAAAAACAAGCTCTATCAGCCCAATATTTTGCACATGTTTAGTTCATGTCACGTACATTATTTCATAAAATAACAACTACTTGATCAGACGTCATCTTGTGTATGTAAATTAGGGTCAAAGGTCATAAATGTATCATCTTGTATCTTGGTGAATACATGTCCTATCTTTTCCATATTTTGCACACGTAACGACCATGTTACAAGGATCATTTCACAAAATAACCACTTTTTGCTCAGATGCCATCTTGGCTGTGCAAAGTGGAGTCAAAGGTCATATGTAGTTCTTTCTTTATCTTCGTTATGGCGTGTTATCTCTATGGGAGGGAATTTTTGTAGATGTGAAAATTGACATGATTGTCTTTATCGAGCACTAGCTCACTTATGCTTCGGTGAATTTCTCCCAGATTTTAATATGTTGTAGCTGAGACTTTGGGCTATCGGAAGTGTGCCCTCCATTTCTCATACGATGTCGGGATCACGTCCAAAAACTTGGTTGAAATTAAAGCTGATCTTCGATGTATTGAGATATGTTTTTCTTTCTGCAACTTTCTTTACAATAACTCAAGAAAAACAGGACTTATCACCCCCATATTTTGCACATGTTTAGTTCATGTCACGTACATTATTTCATACAATTACAACTTCTTGATCAGACGTCATCTTGGGTATGTAAATTAGGGTCAAAGGTCATAAATGTATCATCATGAATCTTGGTGAAAACATGTCCTATCTTTCCCATATTTTGCACACGTAAAGACCATGTTACAAGGATCACTTCACAAAATAACCACTTTTTGCTCAGATGCCATCTTGTCTGTGCAAAGTGGGGTCAAAGGTCAAATATACTTCATTCTGTATCTTCGTTAGTGTATACGGAATTGTGTACCATAGATGGCAGGTCTGACTCCCTTTTCTAAGTGAGAATCCAAACATCACACGGCCAATGTCCACTAAACACAGATGAAACCGGTATGGTCATGCCTATTGGGATCAGGAGACTCAAATCGTTGATTTACGAACAGATCGGATCACCTAATTTGTCAGTCTTGACAAATTCCGAGTCTAGTTCCCATTGCTTTTAGAAAGAGGCAAGTGAAGTGCTCTTTTATTATACGAAAAAAAGTGAAAATATGTTGAATTTTCTTTATATTTTCTTTATACTGTTGTACTCATATGACATCACGAGCCTTAGTAGTCTTTTCATCCAGCGGTTCCAAAACAAAAATTTTGAAAATTCATAACTTTTGCATCGATCGTCCAATTTTCCTCAAACTTTCACTGATGTGTTCTACTAATAATGCTGCATTCTCTCAATCCTTATGTTTATGAAGGTGAACTTGTCCTTTAATACAGAGAATGAACTATAGTCAACAGAACAGTCGAAGAGAAAATGTCCAAGGAACTTTAATGCTATTAGGAATTAAAGGTTCATTGTTTTTCTACCATGACAGTATCATTGGTCACTATCATGCTTGGTACGTATCACATTATGCAAATCAGATGACACTGTGATGTCATATTGCCCCCCACCCCCCCCCCCCACCCCATCTATGACCTGCACACATACATACACACACAGATGCACACCCACAAATACAGTTTACACTCGCACAAATTCATGGAAAGGAAGAAAATATCATTTACATCAAATTAGTCTGGATATAAATTCCTACACAGACAATCAAGTATTTCATGTGCAATGTACAAGCACTTTGTAGAGCCCTGTCTTTGATCACTTGTACAGCTGTTGAGAGAAATTATACTGTATAGTCAGCAGTAAACTGGGAGTGCTTGAGGCTCACTTTTACAGAAAGAGGAAGGTATCACTTCATAGTTGTCTTTCATATTTCCTGGAATACTGGTACTTTGATTGCTGCAGACAAACTCAAATGTCTGTCAAGCCCAAAAAATGATGATATTTCAAGGGCTCTTGAATGATGTCAATAACATCAACTGATGTGGTCAGTAAAATTTCAGTATTCCTTTGTATGGCCGTATTGGCACTTGAAGCTGTAGTCTTTATTTGTGTCACTTTCTAGGATTACAGAAATTAATTATGCGAATTTAATACAGAAATGCTGTTTGATTAGTTGTTGAGGTAAAAAAAAAAAAAATCTGTTGCTCACACTTTAAAAAAAAATTCAATAGTTTGGATCATTTTGCAGTGTTGAGCAAGTTTTCACAATGTAGTTTTTCCCAGTGCATCATGTGGATTTTGATGGATTGCTTGCATATATTTTTTATGGAATATGCTTGTAATATCGAGTTACAAATTATATTGGTTTGTGCAATCACAGCCACAGATTGTGAGGAACACTGTCCTATGAGAATGTGTGATAGCATTGTAGTCATCCTGAACTCTCCTCCAATGTTAACACACCATATCTGTTATTGCGCAGCTGACAAGGGTTTGACCTTTGCAGTGATGCAAGACATTTTTATCAAACCTGACGTGAGGCCCAGAGGAAAACAAAAACAACAATATTGCTATCTTTTCATCTTTTACAGGTTTAAAAGCTTGCCGCCTTGACAGTATAGTAGGTACATTGTAATTTGCATCCAATATTGGATGTCGCCCTGTGCCCAGTACCTGCTTCATGAATATTTACAGTGTAAGTTGTAGACTTTATGTTATGGCTGTGGTGTGTTGAACCAAAGGGAGGGTATATAAAACATATAGCTCATACTTGTCCTACATGGGCATTTGGGCAAGGGGGCCCAAGGGGGTGCTTTGGACAGGTAGATGCCCAATTATAGTTACAGTTGCCTGACAGTGTGTTTTAGTTGCTGTGGGCAAGCAGCAAGTAGGTTAACTGTTCCATACGGGAACCTTGTGGTCTGTGTCTTAACTCTATGGGGATTTCAGAATTTAGTATGGAACGGGTTAAATGATCATTAGCACCTTGACCAGTGGGGAGCCCATTATGCAATAAACGTCATTATAAAATGGGTTCAAGAATGTAGCCAATTGGAAGCGCTGAAATGAGTCACGTGTGCGTGCATTAATTTTTACTATCATGCACGGCCTTGCAAAAAAGCGTAAAGTCACTGACGTCACAATGTTTACACTAGCAGTGCGCACTTAATCAGTTGTTACAAGTGCGTCGCGCACTACCATACGCGCTGTCAATCCTGTAAACAACTTCTCGTTCGGGCTGCCAGCCGTCCTTTCTTGTGCACAACAGTCATGTGGCGTACGTATACTCTTATACGTACAGTACTTATATGTGTGGGATTTTCGAGTGCGACGTGCGTAAATGTTTGGGACGAACATCCTCGGACGTCTTGACCCACAAAGGTATGTGAAAAACGCTGACAAATGCTGTTAGTTTTCGAATTTTCGACCCATTTTATAAAACAAATGATGCACAGGATTATTTCGTGGCGTTAGTGGAGGCGTAGCTCACTCTCGGGTATACAATGTAGTGCAACATGCACTCGGCTTCGCCTCGTGCATGTTTCACAATTGTAAATACCCTCAAGTGCACTATACGCCTACACTAACACACTCTATCCTGTGCATCATTTGTATAATAGACTCGGTCAGACTGGCAAAAGATCGCGAAGTTTAAGATCGCGATCTTTAAGATCTCGAAGTTTTGCCAGTGTGACCGCAAACTTCCCGCGAAACTTCTCGATCTGTTTGCGGGCGGTGCCTCTGAAGCGCGAGGCCATTGTCATGTACAGATGTGCATTGTTACGTCACAATCACTAGCCATCGGACGGCGCACTCTTGCTTGCGCTTGTACCAATGGCCCAAACTTCGCAATCTTAAACTTCTGGATCTTTTGCCAGTCTGACCGCGCCTAATGTCTACATTGCAACATACATTGTACTGTACAGGTACATTGTGCTTCTTGAACAGCCTAGTGGGAGCTGCACTCTTGTTATGTCATAGCGTTGCTGTGTACAGTTGTATGCATACGATGTGTTTTAATATGGATGTGGTTGTGCAGTATGAGGAGTGCAACCAATATACTATCACTGCGACGCTGCTTTCTCTGCACTGCTATGATAATGCCTGGCGAGCCATGACATTTTGAGATGCCATAAAATTGCCTCGTAATTTTCTGTGGGGAGGCAAGAGCTGTCCGGGTCACATGCATGTGAGAGCATGTGACTGCCGGACGTAAAAAGATTATGTGCACTGACCAATTATTCATGAACACATTTCTGTCAGTACAGTCTATTGTCCAAGGAAAGACTATTTTCACTTGAACTTCAAATCATTCTAAAGTGCACCATTTTATATGAATGGTGGTACATTTGTAGATCAAGTTTTAATGATTTTACATGGTAATGGAAAATGTTTGTAACTCTATATTTTAATGGAGAAATTCATTTTTTTTTTTAATGAAGAAATTATCTACTTTGTGTTTTAACAGCAATGAACTAATGTTATGCATTGGTTCTATGCAATATGGCCCCTACTTTTACTGAATGAGTCCTTTTCTTTGTTCTATGTTAAAAAAAGCATTTGCAACATGCATTGTAAAAATAAATGAAATATCTAATTAGCCAGATAGAAACCCGTAGTATAGTTAGCATCTGTCCTTATCAGTAATTTCCCTCGGAACTAGCATTTAGCCAATTATGCATTCCCTTTATACTCAATTTCCATTGCCTAGAATTGTGCACTAGGATGCTAGCAGGTCTCATATTTGGGGAGGCTTATTTGTCAGAAACAACCATATATTGTACGATTTAAAAAAGTCTTTGTGTAGCATTAAAGGAGACCTCCGGATGATTTACAGAATTTTGCATTAAATGTATGAACAACTATAAATTGGTTACACTGGGTGCAGAGTTTCAGAATTTGAAGTGATTGGGATGAGGAATAAGACGGTTTTCAAAATTTATAACAAATCACAATGAACAAGGATGATGACATGGCAGCCTCACAACAAGAATGTATGAGTTGGGGCTCAAGGAAGCAGAACAAAAGAAGAAGGCACGCACAAATTCTACACAGATGAACTTGTTAGGTACGCGGTATTAAATGGAATTACAGTCAAACTCGGATACCTCGAAGTCGTCGGGACTGAAGAAAATAGTTCGACGTACGCGAATTTCGAGGTACGCGTACGTCGAATTTTCTTCGACTTATCCGATGTTTATCGATGTTCGACGTTTATCGATGTTCAACATGGTGTCTGTTATAGTGCCTACTGATTGTTTGCATGCTTGTCAATTTGAATTGAATCAACTTTTATATGAATGAATTGAGTGAAAATCGGAAATGAAATCAAAATTTCAGAAATAAAGATTTTGGTGGCCTGATCGCGCCACCAAAAAAAAAAAAAAAAATCGGATGTTTGCCTTTACTTTTGAAAATGAACAGCGGTAACAATCGGCTACGTAAGATGCTAAAATAAATGTCAGGGGTTTGCGTTTAATTGTGGAAATGAATGACGGCAATATTCGACTCGGTATGATACTAAAATAAATGTCGGATGTTTGCTCATACAATGTACTTTTGGAAATGAATAACGATAAGACTCAGCCCCGTATGGTGCTAAAACTAATGTTAGATATTTGATTTTGCGTTCGGAAATGAATAAGGATAACATTCGGCTCCGGAAGACGCTGAAATAAATGTCGAATTTTTGCTATGACGTTCGGAAATGAAAAACAATAACATTCAACTCCGTACGATGGTTAAATAAATGTCGGATGTTTCCTTATACTTTCGAAAGTAAATAGCAATAGCATTCGGCTCCGGAAGATGCTAAAATAGATGTCAGATGATCGTTTTTATGTTCGGAAGAAAATAGCAGTAATATTCTGCTCCATCATGTCCATATGATGCTAAAATAACTGTCTGATGTTTGCTTTTAAATTTCGAAATGGATAACAGTAACATTCAGCTGCGTTTAATGGTAAAATTAATGTTTGATGTTTGCTTTGACGTTCGGAAAAGAGTAACAATAATATTCAACTCCTGACAATGATGAAATAAATGCTGGATGTTTGCTTTTACGTTCGAAAGTAAATTGCAATAACATTTAGCTCCGGAAGGTGCTAAAATAAATGTCGAATGTTTGCTTTGATGTTCTGAAGTGAATAACAATAATATTCAACTCCTTACGCTGATAAAATAAATGCCGGATGTGTGCTTTTACGTTCGAAAGTAAATGTCAATAGCATTCAGCTCCGGAAGATGATAATCATGTCGAATGATTGCTTTTACGTTTGGCATGTTTGGAAGTGAACAGCAGTAACATTCTGCCCCATACGATGATAAAAAAATATTGGATATTTGCTACGGTACATTTCGAAATAAATATCAGTAACATTCAGCTATACGTTTCATGGTCCAAAATGTCTGATGTCTGCCTTGACGTTCAAAAATGAAAAACAGTAACATTCGGCTCCATGCGATGATAAAATAATTGTCAGATGATTCATTTCACTTTCGGAAGTGGATAGCAGTAACATTCGGCTCCGTTCGATAATGAAATATATGTCGGATGTTTGAAATGAATAACGGTAATATTCTGCTCCGTACGATGCAAGAATAAATAACAGATTGTTGCTTTAACATTTGGAAATGATTAATGGTATTAATCCGCTCAGTAAGATGCTAAAACAAATAGCGGATGTTTGCTTTCACGTTTGGAAACGGATTAGGATAGTATTCAGCTCCGTCAGATTCTAAAATGAATGTCGGTTGTTTGCTTTTACATTTAAAAATGAATAACGGTAACTTTCGGCTTTTTACAATGCTAAAATGTCGGATGCTAACAAATGTCAGCAAATGCTCCCATTTTCTCATTTCAAACTTAAGTTTTGACCTCCTCAATATAATGGGCATCAACTTTTTAAATAATCTCTACGCCTATTTGTCAAATCTTTAAACACAGAGTAAGATGATTGAATTATCTATTCATTTGTTTTAGACATGGGCATCTGTATCACTTCAATAATGCTTAATATTAATTTGTCTCTGTTTAGTAGGACCGATTTAGTTTTTGTAATGTTTTTCCTGATTTTTTTTTTTGTTACCAGATTTTACTTTCGACCACTAGAAAATAAAAATCAATGATATTGGTGACCCGATAAAACTTATAAGTGCGGAGCCCTGTGTATTCTATTCTTCATTGTGATCGGCCTATACTTCCAGATTTTCATAATCGCATTGCTGGGAAAAAAAAAAAAGTTTCAGTGCTTGCGTTCTCGGGGAAGTAAACTTCGTGAAAGGCAAAAAAAAAACAAACAAATAGTTTTAAAAAAGGCACTACGAGGGAGATTGATGTTTTGACAGTGGAGCGTGATTAATGGCAAAGATATAACTGTCAACGTAAGCAGGTGCGCCCCGACGGTTGAGAAATCTACGCGCACGGTATGACTCGATCAAAAATCAAAACACAGTGGTTAAAGAAAAGCAAATGATGGTGCAGCGCGTAGTGCTATCGTAAAGCACTCCATTGGCACGGGTGCTATGTGCATACCATAAACGTACGTATGTTGGTAGGTGTTGGGGATTTTCCTTGTCAGCTGTGTATCGGGTATTTCTTCTTGGGCGCGCGATTGTTCTGGGTCTCAGAATATTTACAATCGAGTGTGAAAACATTTGTGACATGTCTTCGCTGTCCACACGCGCTTAATCGGAGATGCCGAGTGATGTTTGCAATTTCGATTCGAGCAACATGCTGGGAAAAACAATAAGTTAATTAAGATCGGGACATTAGATTTCCCTTCGAGGTAACCGAACTTCGAGTTATCTTTGTTCGAGCTACGCGAATTTTAATACACGGAAACTCCATAGGAACAATCGGGACTTTCATTTTGCCCCCGAGGTAAGTGATATTCGGCTTATCCGACGTCGAGGTATCCGAGTTTGACTGTACATCGCTACATTTCTGAAATATTGTATGTGAGGCTCCTATGTCATCATCTTTGTTCAGTGTAATTTGTTTTGGGTTTTCAGAGTATTAATTTCTCTGCTCAGGGTCTACAATAAATTCCACAAATCTATACATGGAGCTGTTGATTTACTACAGGATGTGAAATTATGAAAATCGTCTGGAATGCCCCTTTAAAGGTGGTGAGTTTCTAAAGTACCCAGCAAGAACCAGATCATGATTAAATAAATATCAAAGTAGGGGCATCAAAGTGTACACCTTACTATGTGTGTCATCAACTTTACAGGCGCGGTGGAGCACCCCAATTATCTCGCAGAAATCCATCGGCAGCCGAGCCTCATTTGCATAAAGTAAACAACATGTACTCGTCTAGTTGAGAAAAAGTAAACAACTTCTCAAGCTAATAACAATTTCAGGAAACCTATTTTCGGATTAAAATTGAGTTAGTTTGAATTTGAAAACATGTCCGAATATGCACATATAACATATTAAAGGATTTGACAGTGATAAAATGTGAAATTTTAGCGAAAACCTGGCCAGCAAAATTACCAAAAATATGCCTCGAAAATCATCCTAAAATTCACGAAGTGTGATTGCGGAACAAAAGCGCCATTCAAACAAAGTACACCGAAATTTATTTATCTGCTTGCATTTTAAATTTCATACCATAATATTCCCGGCCATGGTTGTGTCGGAAAAAAACAGAAGGTGATGTCAAAAATGACACGAACGCAAAGCGTACAGGTCGGTCCCATGTATAATTAATCGCGTCACTGTGGCGTTGCATGTCACAGCACACACAACGCATTGCTGCATGCAGCGTGCGCGGCAGCAGCTCAGCAATCACCGCCGTGCGACACTCAGCAAAATTGACTGCGTCACATGCAAACCAACAATGAGCACGAAATCCTGAATCTCACGTACCACGCATGCCCAATATTACGGGAAAAGAATTGACGTCATTTTCAATTGTTTCGCCGACTACAATTTTCTATTCCAAACCCTGTAGAAACAAGTTGATTTCTCAAAAAGTACAGGCGGTACAAAGCGAAAACTTTCACCATATATGGATTGAGGCCTGATGAACTTATGTTGCCAGTTTCGGACACATTGGAGCCCGGCCATAGTCCAGTCGGAAAAAAACAGAGAGCATGTTTTGCGAGAGGTGATTTTCAAAACGCTTTAATATCTCAAGTTCTAGTGCAGCAAATTTCATAATTTTTTCATCAAAAGGAAGGTTTTTAAAAACTTAGATAGTGTGGGAAGTTTGAGTTTACTAGCGGCACGCATAGCGGCACAAGGAGAAGGTAAAGATTTGACTTTTTCATGCACACAGTTTCGGGCAGCCTAGGATGCCCGTTGGAAATTCAAATAGAACGGGGCGATAATGAGATGCAAATTGGGGTGCTCCACCGCGCCTGTTTAAAAGTAGGGGAGAGAAGCTACGTTCTCGTCAACAGCCTTCTCACAACAATTTCAAAACGAGGGTTAACACTCTTTATCGATAGAAGTTGCAGCAGGAATAACACTCGATTGCATGGCCCTGGATCCAAAGGTAAGAAAAGGAGGGGAATAAACAGCGCACCCAATCCAAAGCTTTGTATTACTCTGTTTGCCCAGGCTTCTGCATCAATTGTCCGACACGGTCAAATCTTCCCAGGTTACCTCTATTCTGCTCACCTGGAAGTGTGTGATTGTGCGCTCTATCAAAAGAGAACAGAGAGAGAGAGAAAAAAAAAAATGTATTATATATTATTTGATAATGACCCATTCATGGTGTTCTTGAATAAAAGCTGCTTGTTGTGTTTTATTTCTTTTTTGCTTTTATATTTCTTTTTTTTTTGTGCCCTGTATGTCTGAACATGGTTTTGTAAGAGACTGCATGGGATGTATACTGTGTAGGGTTGGTAAGCTTGGCACAGAGGGAGAGAGAGAGAAAAAGAAAGAGAGGAGAAAAGGAGATAGATATTAGGAGAATATGTTTCTTCATATGCATTTAATCTGAAAAAATGTAAATTTGGACAAGTGTAGAACTTTTAGGTTAGATTAGCATTTCTATAATTAAAGAAATTTATCAGAAATTCAAAAGAGGAAAAGGCACTCCTTGCTTGTAGCATGATTTTTCGGAATTGCAGCTGAATAACATGTGCTTAAATGTGACCCTTTTCTTCTCTATCTGCAGTGAATTCTTAAAACTGTACTGAAACATGGCTTTTAAAGATATTAGAATATGATTCCAACATCTCTTCTGTCCTGCCAAAAATTCTACCATTATGTGACAGCCAGTTTCCATTTATAAAATGTTTGGCTCTACAACTACAGTTTGCTGTTCATATGTAGCCCTGCACAGTAATTCTTGTTTGTGCCAGCAAGTTCTAGATAACAGTTTTGTATTTTACACTTTTTTCCCATTTCCAGAATAGTCCAAGGCAGGTATACTACAGTGTAATACAGTCATTTGACCCATTTAGAGACAATATCCATTCTTCTAGTGTGGGATCATGTTTTGTTTTGTTTTGTTTTTTGCTCCAATTCCTCATAAATGGCAATTCAATTTGTAGTGTTTGGACCGCTGCACCATAATCTGCACATTGTTAATAGCAGAGTCCATCATGAAAATTTGATCATTCAGTTACTCTTAAAGGGAAGGTAAACCCAAAGAGCAATGTGGATTGAGTGAAAGCAGCAACATTAGTAGAACACATCAGTGAAAGTTTGAGAAAAATCGGACAATCGATGCAAAAGTTATGAATTTTTAAAGTTTTGGTGTTGGAACCGCTGGATGAGGAGACTACTAGAGGATATGACGTATGAGTGGACAACAATACAAAGAAAATATAAAGGATATTCAACAAAAATTCACTTTTCTAGAATAATGAAAGAGCAGTGGACCAACCGCCTTCAGAAAGCAGGGGGAATAATTGCTACCCTTAACATATGTCAATATCAAGTTGATGGAATTTGTAATTTTCATGAAAAATGGATTTTTGTAGTATTTTCTTTATATTTTCTTGATATTGTAGTCCACTCATACGTCATAACCTCTAGTAGTCTCCTCATCCAGCGGTTCCAACACCAAAACTTTAAAAATTCATAACTTTTGCATCGATTGTCCGATTTTCCTCAAACTTTCACTGATGTGTTCTACTAATGTTGCTGCTTTCACTCAATCCACATTGTTCTTGGGGTTTATCTTCCCTTTAACGGCGTTCATGCATTGTAATATTTTGTGTCCATAATATGTACAGTTCCCCCGAGCCCCAAGAGAATCTGAATAGCTATATTGTTTGACAGAGCTTCAGTTCCCATAGTAACAAATTAAATTCATGTAGCAGATTCATTGACAATGCATGCGGCTGCTGCCGAAGTAACCACAGTCACTGCACATTCATTGCAATTCTTGCAAAGTACTTTTCTTTTTCTTTTCTTTTTTTTATAAAGTTAATTGAGAATGGCTGTGTACAAGTTCCAGTATCATTGTTATATTTTATCAGTCAAGTTGAGGTCAAACGATGTTTACCTTAAGCACAGACTTGAAGAATGTAAACTATACAGGTTTACCCCTTCACTGTCTGTACCCAGGCACTTACAGCTGTACATTACTAGTACATTGTACATGTAGTTTTTGATAGAATAAACGTACTGTTTACCATTGGGAGCAGTGATTTCAAAAATTTTTGATACAGTGTATATCACATTTGATGCATATATGTGTATGTCAGTTGGATCACAAAACATCCTACCATATAAAAATTTTGCGATAAAACCGAAAATATTTAGGAGATATCACTGTTTTTCTCAATAAACCATAACTGTAGATGGTTTAGTCTAAGAAACATATTTATTATAACCATTGTTGACATTTTATATAAAAATTTACTTAACATTAATTATACTGATTCAAATTTTTACTTTGGTTGTTTCTATCCCTAACTCACATTTTAGAACTCTAAAGCACTAAAGCTGGGTTTGTGGTTTCATCTGCAAATGGTAAATAATGCCTTTAACCTGCATATTAAAAAGCATTTTCATCATAATTCAGTAATCCATCTAAACTTGACCTACCTAAAGTAATAAAGATTTAACAGCAAGCCCACCCAGGTGTAGCAATGTACCTCGGTCCAACAGGAAGGTCAGGGTAACACATTAGGGATTAGGTGGATTATTAGGTAATCCCTAATCTGTGACAGTTAGTTTCCAAACATCTGTGCTAATTGGTGAAGAAATCATTCCAGCTTGCATGCAAATAGACAAACAAAGCTCAGTATTAAAGGTGCATAGTCCCGGTAGTGTAGAGGGCGCTGTTGATGATACTGCCGATCACCGTTCGCATTGATACGAAGATTACCGAAGTTGAGCTGTCATCAAGAGTAAAGTGCGTAGGTGTTGCTAAGTAACGTTGCCTTCGTTGTCTTCTCTGCGCATTACGCAGTCTGCAGTAAGGCCAGAGTGGGTGCATATGTGCTTCTTAGCTAGTATGACATCACAAAAGAAGTTTGCTAAAGCTGTCATCCCCCTCAGCCGAACCATGAGCCGAAATGTGATCCGACCACTGACTACAGTGAATCGGACTTCTTCGGACTCGGGGAAGTGGGCCAAAGCGTAAGTGCTAAAGAGGAGTCGATAGCGTAGGTCTCTATAGGAAACTTGCGCCGTGCGCCCACATACGCATTTGACTAAAACACCGGGATCATGCACCATTAAAAGGGTTAACACCCCCCCCCCCTTCAAGATATAGATAGAAATTGAAATATACTATAGTATAGAAGCTTTGTGCATGATAGAGCATAGGACTAATACTGACTGGACATGAATCAGAACATGGAAAGAATTACAACATTTAGGACACTTTGATGAAAGTTGCCGGGCAGCTGTGCCATAAGCCATGGTGAAACAATGCCAGAAAAATCATGATGGTACATGTATTTGTCAGGTGACATCCTTGTATGGTTTGGATTCATCCCCTGAATTGGCCAGACCCAAAGTGAGCAGCTAACCTGGCAAGCAAATACCTCATCATGTGAAGAGCTGTATACACAGCAGGCTGCTGAGTC
Organism: Diadema setosum; assembly: GCA_033980235.1. Classification (NCBI taxonomy): domain Eukaryota; kingdom Metazoa; phylum Echinodermata; class Echinoidea; order Diadematoida; family Diadematidae; genus Diadema; species Diadema setosum. The sequence goes on from CM067070.1 coordinate 22,345,624, forward strand.
TATTCTGTATGCATGTTCTTGTGGTAAAAACCTAAAATCTGCAGTAGCCGCATTTACACCTACTTACATCACAATTTTTAAAATCGCGATATTTTGGTTCCACAGTTTACACTTGCGCAAAAACATACGGTGCAATCCGATACCGAAAGTCACGTGATGAAAAATCGTGATATTTCTGCAGCTTGGGTTTACACTCGCTAACTTCGTCTCAAACATCGCGATGTTTTAATAAATCGCACTCCGGCTGGCGATTTTTCTGGCGATGTTTCGAGGGCGTTTGGGTGTAGTTGCTTAGCAACTTGCACCCAAATGTCACGATTTTAGAAAAATCACAATTTTTCCAAGCAAGTGTAAATGGGCCTAGTTTGTAGGTTTTTGTTGCACTGTGAATCTACAGCTGAAACATCAAGAATTTCAATGTTTTGATTCCCTTGGAGGCCTTGTCAGGAGTTACTTTTTCTTACAAAGCTGATGTCCCAATTTGTGTGTAAATTTTGGCATTTATAACAGTTTGCAGTCAGCACACACGTGTTGCCTGTACTGTGTATATTACAGTATTAAAAGTCATTTGTATGGAAAAGTTTTTATTGCGAAAACGTTGCAAATCAATTCATATGTAGACAATGTACCTACATATTCTAGCAGAATCTACAACTTGGGAAAATACTGCATCCAGTATGCATGTGTAATACAGAGGTAGAAAATCTCTCCTTTTTTTTTTTCAATATGTTTCTCTTGTGAGGGTAATACATATTTCTCACTTTGCTGCTGTGGTTTCTAATGGCTAATACGACCACTCATGAAATTGCGCAAATGCCAATTTGAGAAATATTATGCACACAAAATTTGTGGTATACAGCCTGGTGTGTCAAGTACACTGTACATGAGAGGGAGTCCCACAAGCCTTATGGAAAACCTCGGGCCGGCTTCGAGGTTTAGAGAGAGAAAGTCAGCAATCATGCAGGCTTGAAAGTGAGTCGCTGCCGAAGTACGTCGTGACATTTAAAGTCGTAGGGGTGAGGTCGTGTGTGCCCACATACACACACACACACACAAATGTTTTCAACAAGCCAGTGGACTTTCACAGTACACACTGTATGTTGTAGAGTATGAGACAGGTTTCAGCGATTATTACTTTCTCCAGCAAGAACTTTGGCAATAAGGGAGTAGGGCGCTGGGATATGAGACTGTCAGTTGGATAATTAAGGGGATGGAAACGAAGAGTACTTCCTCGCTTTGTATTTGTAAAATTATGTAAAGTCTTCTTTTTATAAATCTGAAGTTTCATTGCCAGATTTTTCAAAACACACATCAAGGAATTATTACATTACATAACAACATTTTTTCACATCAGAGAGGCATATTCAACGTGATATTTTATTCACTGTACACATTCTCTGCATTGCTGCCATTATTTCGCTATTCTAAAAATAAAACGTCTGGCGGTGAACATGAGTAACCAATTTTTTCATCTTTGTTTTTCGGGGAGCGAATTTGCAGATTGCCACCTGTTACTCAGGCTGCTCCCATCCACACGGCACGTGGGCGAGATGGGTACGGCTAGTTGCCGTGGAAAAGGGGAAGGCTCAGCTTCCCTTCACTCTGGTGCTGTCTTTACCATTAGCAGTGACTGCCATATTATACCCCTGACTCCCACAGTGGTTGGCTATGGGGTTACAGTATTACATAGTCTTGATATTCAGACCCAGTTTTCTTCTCCGTGCCAAGCTTGCTCCAGCTTTGTGGATGGTGAGAGACTCATTAGTGTTGTTAAAATCTCTCTTTGTGCACAAGTGCTTGTTTATTTTGGACCATACAATATGTAAGTTTGAAACTCAAGAAACTCTAACCCCCCAAACCGGTCAATATGAATTACATTCTTATCAGTACAGTAATATGAGGGATCTCCACTTGTCCCCTACCCCCCCCCCCTTGATATTTTTCTCCTTTCTCCTCTCTCTCTTTCCCTTTCTCTCTCTCTCTCTCTCTCTGCCTCTCTCCTATTGGTACTCCTGGTGTCTTTATACCTTCCTTTCAATGTCATAAACATGATTGGTATTACAACAGTGAACATTTAGTTACAACAGAAATAAACTTTTGCTTTTGAGGTTTTCATGAATTTTCACCTCAGACTACTTCATTATTAGTCACGTTTTAGATGAAGTGACAAATGGGATGCTAGAAAGTGAAGGACGCAGAGCATCATGTCCCATCTCTTGTCCTCGATCTTATTCAACAGCTGAACTCAATTTTGTCGGTGAAGGTAAAATCCCACGGGTTTAGAGTATCACCACAAATCTTGGAAATTACAGAGCGCTGATGTGGATTTTAGTTGTAGAAACCAAGGAGTTACTATGTACAGTAGCAACTCCTCGTAGAAACCTACTCTTTGCAGGTACAACACTGTGCTGGGGCTTCTCTCTAAAACAAAAGTTGTGCGTTATGGTGATGGAGCCCGTAGTGATATTGAGATTGATGACATGATGATGAGATGATGGTGATGATGAGATGATGGTGATGATAGCATTTGGGGTGATGACAATGTTAAAGATGATGATGATGATGATGAGACGAGATGATGATGATAGCATTTGGGGTGATAATGTTAAAAATAGAGATGATGTTGATGATGATGATGATTATACTGATGACTGTGATGGCAATGTAGTCAGCAGTGATGGCGGTGACCTTGATGCTGAATGATTGTGTTAAAGTATAATGAATGATAATAGTGATAAGGGTTAATGCTCATATCAAAGCATGAGGAGTGTGATGATGTTGATTCAGGTGGTGGTGATGATGATGCTGATGCTAATGAAATGATGGAATGATGATGATGGATTTGATGCAGCTATTAATCATAAGATGCATGGTGATAACAGTGATGTTGATAAACAATACCATTGATACTTATAAAATGATAATGACCAAGATAATAAAGACAGTGATGAAAATGTTGCTTATTCCATTCTGATGAAAAGAAGGAGGATGAGAAAGAAGATGAGGAAAAGGCATGAAAACAGAGGAGGAGATGAAGGGTGATGATGAAGAAGAGGGAGAGGGAAGAGAGAGAAAATGGGGAATAATTGGAAAAGGAGGAAGAATGTGCAAAGGAGGAGGACAAGGAAATAGAGTAGAAGGATGAGGAGAAGTACAACCTGTAGAGGGGAATTAGAAGGAAGATAAATAGGAAGAGAAGGGAAAGAAAGAGAAAGAAGAATCAACATAGGATGAAGAGGAGATGGAAGAGGACGAGGAGGAAGAACAGGCCAAGGATGAGGATGAGGAGGAGGAAGAAGAAGAAGAAGAATAGAAGGATGAGGAGAAGTACAACCTGTGGAAGGGAATGAGAAGGAAGAGAGAAAGGAAGCAAATCCAAAGGAAGAGGAAGAAGAATCAAGAAAAGATAATGAGGAAGGAAAAGAGAAGGAAGAGGAGAAGGAAAAAAAATGGATGAAGAATAGACAAAAGAGGAGAAGGAAGAGGAAGAGGATGTACAATAGATGAAGGATGAGAAGGAGGCAGAATAGAAGACAGATGATGAGGAGTAGGAGGAGGAGGACCTTAAAAGAAGAGAATGGAAAGGAGGAGAGGAAGAAGAGAAGAAGAACGAGAAGGAGGATGAGGAAAGGAATAAGACAGAAGTCTCAAAGAGGAGACTATAGAGGAGTTGAGAAGAGAGTGAAGGAAAATTGGAGAGCCAAGCTCCATTGAGTGAGTCATCAACACAGTCATCAGCTCCCATGCCAGCTAATGTATACACACTCCCCTCTATCAAATTCAAGGCCCAGTCTTGACTGATTGGAAAGAGCATTGGTGCCTTTCCCCCCTCCCTACCCCCCCCCCCCTACCCCCCCCCCCCCCCCCCCCCCCCCCATCCATCAGTGTGCATCGGCGACGATATACAAGACGTATGCCGCCGTCAACCTCCAAATGCTGAAGTATTCAGAGCATGCTGTGTCCTGCAGGGGCTATTATGTGTTTGTTCTTTTAAAAATCCTTTCATTCCGCACTCCTGTGAATATTATCCACAGAGCCGAGTGTGCTGCCACCGCTGCTCGGTATCCTCGTGTGTAGAATTGTCGGTACCATTTTGGTGTATGGATGTGAGATCAAAGAAATGGCAACAGGCAACACTATATTGTATTGACTGTGGAATGGTTGTGAGTGAACAGCTTTTCTCCATCATACTCAGTGTCACTAGATCTGTGGTAAATGCATGAAGGCACACTTTGCCATGGCAATTATTTATACCCTACCAGTATTCATTTTGCCTTACTTTAATCAAACGAATATGTATGTTAGCTACACTTGTATTTACTGTACATTGTACTTGTTCATCACTTGAGGGGCCATATGGTGTACATTCTTGTTGTTCCGCTCTTCAAAGAAAAAGATACAACAATATATACAAATGATGCAAAGGTCTTAGTGCGTCAGTTGGAATTGTGTGCATAAGGTAACTATGAAATGCTTAACCCACAAGGCGATGCTGAGTGGGCTTAGGCTAAAGTCCATAGTTATCCACACATAGTTCTCCACCAATGAGATCACAGGATTCTCGCTACCCATTCTATAATAGAAAATGAATGAAAATGAATATAATGATTAAAGGGATAGTATAGTTTTCGTTGAGACTTTACTTCAGGTTTTTATCATTTTGTGGTGAGATAGTGAGAAACCTCTTTTGAAATATGAAAGAGCATGTAATTCCATGAGAATTTCAACATTTATTTGATGAAAATTGATTTTGAAATGGCTGAGATATCCAAAACAGAGCGATTCTAATAAAGTGTGGGACCCACATTTTATTACGATTGTTTTATTTTACTTTGTTTTTGGATGTTTCAGCTATTCCAAACCCGATTTTCATCAAATAAACTTTGAATTCCTCTTAAAATGATATGCTCTGTACTATTTCATATGTGTTTTCTCCGTATCTCGCAAAAAAGTTTAAGTCCAATTTTCATCTCCACCAATACTGTACCATCCCTTTAAATGAGTAAAATATTATTTTCATCTAGGGACAGGCTTGTACAAATGTGTGTGAAGCTGTATATAAAATACAACTGTGCAACACTTATTTTACTTTCTACTGTGAAAACAACAAAGAGTACTCCACCCCGTTCCTCCTTTTCCCCCTTCCTCTTGCAATTTCAAGTAATTACAAAAATTGTCCTGTGTTCATACACAACATGCGGTGGAAACCACACCTTTGCCATTGTCATAAGCACCATAGGGGTGGGGTGGGTTAAGGGAGGATGCGGGGGGGGGGGGGGCATAATACCACTGTCCATTGCAGTCCTGCAGACATGTTTAGAGAGGAGCTTTTCATGCCCGTCTCCAGTTCTGAATGTGATGCATTCAAAAGTGGGAGGAGTCCTAATTAGGGAGCCAAACTATAATGCCTTGACGATGATGATGATGATGACGATGATGGTACAGGATGATGAAGATGATGTGATGATGATGGTGGTGGTGGTGGTGGTAATGATATGATGATGGTAATGATGATAATGATAACTGATGATGATGACGATGATGATGATGGTGATCATATGACAATGATGATGATATAATGATGAAGATGAAAATAATTATGATAATAATGATGATGATGACGATGATGATGAAGAAGAAGAAGATAATGATGATAATGATGAGTTTTGTAAGAGAATGTGACTTGCAGAGGATAAAATTGTTTATCTACCATTCCTGTCATGGGAAGTATTTAGTATGGTGAATCTGGTCACTCACATGTTTTCACTTTTCTGAAATATTGAATAACATTAATTTCAGTCGTAATTCATTTTATAAAACATATATTTGCAGCATGAGAGGCTCTGGAAATAGGTATAAACTTTGCAACTCAGAATATTTCAAGCTGGAAACATTGTTAAAGAGTGCATTTAATAAATGCCATCTACAGATCACAGTTAGAAGAAGAAGGCTTTGCAAATAGTTTGCATTGACACACAGCTTTAAATTTCGGTCACTGAACTCGATGGAAAGAATTGGATTGTCTTTTGTTATGAGGATTCTGGCAATATGATAATTAATTTGTCATGAACCCTTTTGTGTGTAATTCCTTTGTGCTGGTATTTCTTTTCTTTCATTTTTTGTGTGATTATACCTGAAACAAATTCGCTGAACCGTGATACCTGTTCTTTCTGTTCCACTCCAGTAGAAAACACCAAGCCCTCACTAATGTCAGACAGACATATGTAACACCAGGCTTGTTTATTGTCTCAGATGACTGAACACTATTCAAGTGCTCGCCTAATTTTTTTTTCTTGATCAGTGTCTGCACTTTGCTAATTGTACCATTGCAGCCAACGGTAGACATGGCATTGACCCCTCTAGGAAGCATTTCAAACTACACCATATGAAGGGGATTAGGCATCAGCATCATTTTAGGGAGATCTGAAACTTTCACTATTTTTAAAGGAGAGCATTCTTTGGACATTTTGTGTTTAGATTCAATCAGTCATTCATCTTGAATTGAGAGCTATCTTTTAGTGTATATTGTTGAAAGTGCAATTCCGTTGCATGTTCAAGTTTTAATTTCAAATTGTAGAATAATAATCAGACCCCCCCAAAAAAAAGGAAATGGTAGGAGTTTCATCAAAATCAGATAAAAAAAATATAGAAGTTTTAGAATCTTAAAGTTTGACATACCATTTCTTTACAGAACAGTAATATTTGGTGCAACAACCCACACAAATTTGAAGAGGCAATGTATTACCCCGGAACTTTCCCCTTGTTTTATACAAAATCATGTTGTTGGTCAATTATTCTAGCAGCTCCAACCTTTTTCAACTGAAAAGTGACCATTGCAAGTTGTTTCGAGATTACAGAAATTTAGTTTGAAGGGTGCTGTACATCTCATTTGTGATGGAGGTGTGAAAACAACAGTTCATGAAGATACTGTATAATTGTCAACCAATTTAATGGAAGGCTTATGTGATGATTGCACCATTACTTTTGCCAAAGTGAGCATGTGGTTAGAATTAAATATAACTGATTCTTGAAGGCATGGGAATCTTTAAGGTTTTAGAATAGTGTCCTTCTTATTTACCTCTGATTTTTATGAAACCTCTAACTATTCTTTTCAGAGGATTGTACTCTGTCTGTGAAAGCTGCAGGCTAGAACACAGTGTGGAATTCTGCTTTAATAAATCGTATTCAGCAAATCTGATTCCTCAAGATTTGTACGTCCTGTGAATAAATGTATGTCACGTTATCGCCATCAGCTTGGATATCGTGTGGAAATGATAGCTGTTTAATAATGGAACGAGTGTGTTTTGCCCGCAGACCCTTCCTTATGCTGTGGTCGTACTGCTGCACATGAAGGAATGTTCGCCATGTTGCGTGTAGATGTGCTGCATCACATTACTCCCCCCATATGTTATATCGACTGACTGCTCATGAAAATTCTGTCTTATTGACTGGATACATTACTAGTACATGAGATGTGCCCGTTACATACTGCGCTAATGCTTCAATCAATATTCAAATTGTCTGTGGAGTCGAACATACAACATTGTACAGCACTCCCCCACATTACATCACTTGCCGATATCTATATTTCATGTATGATGATGAAGAACATGTACGTGGGAGTACATGTTGATATCAGTCTACGGTGTTTGAATACTCAATAGTGATTGATATTCGTCTGTGATATAATGATATGTTTGGATCTATTGCTGTGTGGAAATTCTGTGGCATACTGGTATGCGGCCACATTGTATAGCGGTACATGTATGTGCAATGTACATTAGGCTTTTGAAAAGGTCGTGAAATCTGTTACTTTGTAGCAGATTTTCCAGCGGTTTTGCTGGTATGTTGTTATATGAGTTGATATTTAATTTGATTCATATGTATAGCAATCTCATAATTTTTCATTCGTCATATAAAGCAGTATGTCCCTGAGCTGTATATTGTTTTCTTTATTTAGCACACTGTCATGGGATAAATGTTTACAGTATCTATACTGTTCTGTCATATCCATTCCTTAAAATAATAATCTGCTGTGTTCCCTTTTTTCTCGTTCTGTCCATCCCTCCATCACTCCTTCCACCATCCACAGAATTTCATCCATGAAGGCAGGGCAGGGCTGTTGACGTCACCGTGCCCCCTCCCTCCTGAGGTCTGTGCCGCCATCTTGCCACCATGATGAGTACAGAGGGAGCGACGGTCGTGAGGGTATCTGCCCGGACGGTGGAGCAGCCATCAAGCTCAACAGTGGAGTCAGTTTCCACCTCACCTGACAGGTAGGGCAACGCACTGTGGCCTTGCTTCAAGTCTCAAACACCTTCTCTTTTTTTTTTCAATCTTCCTCAATTTGCGTAATTTCCTAATTTTGCGACATACGTTAGTATGGTGGCTGCCTTTTAGATCTATTTAGATTTGAATTGGTAGAATGGGAACCTAGATAGGAATGATTAGCTTTTTACCATTTCTCATCAAAGACATTTTAATATTGGTACTTTTTTAACTCTGAAATAACTATCAGTCATTATCATCATCAATTCATCTGACAAAATCTGTGAATACAATACAAAAAGAAAATCAAACTCCATTCACATCATTTCAAAATATAGGACATGAATGGCATCCTTGATATTATTATATCAAACGATAGCTGACATGTACGGCATATTGTTGCTGACTCCTATGCAAAGCCTGGTCATTAAAAAGTACACAAGCATGCACAGACATGCAAAAAGATATTCTGTAATCAAACACATAACAAGCAACAACAACAACAACAACAAACGAGACATGAAACTCGTCACACTGACGAGTTAGGTGATACGCCTGGGGTCATCAGATGTCGGTCATCTGTGATCGACAAAGAAAAGAATGTGATATAGGCACTTTGAAGTTATATTGAGCGTGCATGCAAAACGGTTTCTCTAACCACTCGGCCACGAGACATCCACGGAAATGGTAAGGCAAAAAAAAAAAAATGTTTAGATATTTACAGGGGGAAAAAGTCAATGCCCACTCAACAATCGTGGCCGCGTGAACATGTATTGCATTGCTAGAAGGAAATGCGGCCTTGTAACGACTGAGGTCGCTGTGCCATTTCTGGCAATTTCGGAAAAATACGTCCCGCACACATAAAACCTATAATCGGCTGATTTTGATACCTTGCCTTTAATCACAATTTTCAGTTTGATGACGTCATCAAAGTACAAAACAATGACATGGACTTGAAAGACAATTGCTCAAAGTACAACACCTCCGTTGTCGTCATTACATACTATGATCGGTTTGACAGAGTCAGGATGCAACATTTTGCAGCAGTCGAAGTAATGTGGTCTCCAACACAAAACAGAGGGATATTGTGTGTCTGTGTGTGTGTGTGTGTTTGTATAGGTGCGTTTATATACGAACGTAATTTCTACATGGACGAATGTGTAATACACCATTGAAGAAAAAAAAAGTAAAATAGCTAGGTATTTTGTTTCGTGATCTTGTGGGGTTCGAACCCGCACGAGTGCAACCTCACGTCTCTGAGACGGCGCCTTTAACCACTCGGCCATACGTCTCGACGAGAAAATATGAGGAACGTAAACTTATGTATGTGAAAGATGAATCAGGAATCGATTCGTCCACATTCCATTCTCATTTTCAGTTTTAAACTGCAAAATTGTCAACCTCATGAGAAGATTTCAAAGAACAAAATGCATGATTACTGCAGCTTATTGTCTCAGCTACAACATACTTAAATTTCAGAGGAAATGGAGCAAAATCAGCTGAGATAAAGGTGCTTAAACGTTGTCAAGTCAATGCATGGTTTTAAAAAAAATCACCTCCCATAGACATAACACGTAAACTTGTCCGATTTTGCATCTTTACTTTTAATCACAATTTAAAGTATGATGACATCATCAAATTTCAAAACCATGACATGGACTTGAAAGGCAAATGTTTAAAGTACAACATATGTGAATTTGGGATAATATTGAGCTTAAACAACAGAGATATGAGCAAATGAATGTCAGAAACAGTGCCTCAAAAAAATCAATTCCACTTTTTTTATTCAAAGTGACGATATGATCACGTCATCGCGTTTGCCTGGCAATATTGATACTTGGAATGTTATTTACAATTCATATGCTTTTGTAATATGCAATAGAAATATCGGGTCAACGGACGATTTAAAGAGCTATGGCGAAATAAACAAAGACATGTTTTTTCACTATATTTGCAGAAAGACGCGCACGCGGAATTTCAACTTTGACGCCAGTGCATTCCTTTGTTATAGGTCAACATCGATCGGAAATTAGTGGATATTGTTACTCAAAGTATCAGGAATCCAAATCAGTCAAAAAAATTGCATTTTCATGTTGGTTACGCCCTCTGCGCGAGAAATTGCGCGGACGGACGCGCACGCGAGAAAATGTTTGAAACGCTTAAAATTGTCTGAAACTTCGAGATTTCCCATTGGGAAGTCGTTTTGAGCCTTTTAAAATTTTGACGCGCGCGAACGCGCGCGTAATGAAGACCTGGGTAACTAGCGTTAAAAAGTAAGATAGAGCGTGACCTGAACTTTATGTCCACCGAAAATGATGCAGAAATGACATCTAGTTATGAAGTTATGATCGATCATGTGACAAGGTCCGAAAATCACAAAATGGCGCCTAAATGACGTCATAGATATGTTACTGTCATGAAAACCTTATTGTGGCTAGATATTGTTATGAGACATGTTGACTGAAAATTTCATGTCATTCCGTAATGTCATTGTTGAGATATTGACGACACAAAATTGTCCAGAAAGAAAGAAGAATAAAAAAAAATAAAGAGAGATTTTGACAATCACAATAGGTGATACGCTGATAGCGTATCACGCTGATAGCGTATCACCTAATAAGCCAGGGAGAGGGGTAGGGGAATGAGGAAGGGGGTTAATGTGAAGTGATATTAATTTTTAGTCTCCTTGCATTTAGAGGGGTTTGATGATGAGATTCCAGCCACGCCTTGCGGATGAGAACGAACGACGGGAAAAAACATATCTGGCGTCTCCCTCCCCTCGTTCCATTGTACGACAATTTTCGTTTGGAGCGGAGGCATTGATGTCCCGCCATTGTTCCGCCGTCACGGTGATGAATGGCCGGCAGACGACACATCATTACCCCCCAGTATCATCATTTGCCCTCGCCTCCCCAACCGCGCCCCTCCCTCCCTCCTGACAGACAATCTGTCGAGAGAATAAATATTGACAGTTTTCCCCTTTGAGTAATAATGCTGCGCCGTTGAAGAGGACAGACCTGTTCATAATAATGCCACATAAACTATCTCTACAAAAGTAAGAAATGTAGGTAGACATACGTGTATAAATCATTGTGTATTAAAAGGCTTTTCTGTTGATGTATTTTTATAGTGTAATAATGGTTGCCTGTATAGCACACAGGTCCACCTTTTGGTGCTCATGGCTCTTCAAAATAAAAGAAAAAAGACAGATGTACAAACATGACAACAGAGAAAAAAATGACAAACAACAAACAAACACATACCAGATAAAAAAAAACATGATTGTTCCAAACATAGATTGCAGTTATAGTCCTCAGTGCTAGAGGAACAATTACGTTTAAGTGTGGATATGAATTATTCTGTAGATGACAGTTAGCATATCATAACTGAATAGGCAAGAGATTCCACAATTTTTGGTCCCATAACGGAGAAAGCATGATCCCCCATGCTTGTAATTTAGTGTGAGATAAGATTTTCATATGCGTCATTTCAACTCTTGTATCATTCTTAATATTACAAAGTGATGGGAATTGTCGTCAGTGGACGAATAAAGCTCAGTTTCCTATGGAGGATGCCAGCTGTGACTTGATGTATACCTTTAAATACTCCAGCATGATCCCGCATCCATTTAATTTTCATTTGCATCATTTTGAAAGCTCTGTTTCTTTCTCAATAAAGTGATGAGAGTTCAGTTGTCTTCAGTGGATGGATAAAGCTTATTTCACTATGGAGGATGCCAGCTGTGACTTGATGAATACCTTTAAATACTCCAGCATGACTAGGGTGAGGTCATACAATGTGCTATGTTTTTATGGTATGCACGATGCAAATATTGGGCGTCTCATTTTGCGTTGGCATGTGAAATACCCCAGTGTTGCATTTTCATGACTCTTGCATTGAGGTGTTTTTGCTGCCACTGATTGACAAATTGCCCATCATCGACGTAACTAAACACCAAAATGTCTGAGTTAATAGATTAGATAAAAGAAAAAAAATATTCAAACATTGGGTTCAGTGCTTATTTCATGTCGATGAAGGGCAATTCATCAATCAGTTGCAATCTCACAGTGTTGCTTTGTAGTATCTTAGACCCACATACACCTGCTTCACAAAAAGGGAGTTGACTTCCAAAGTCCCGTACATGCATATTGTACACTCACTACATGATGTACGGTGTGAAGTGTGATGGTTTGAGCACCAAGTAGGAGGTCATGTATAATAATGTAAGCTGTTTTTTTTTTTCACAAGGGCTTAATTTTCACAAATTTCGCGACTCACTGTTGAACTGCGAATTTAAAGACTCTCAAAAATGTTGCCATGCGCTAGGATAATAGTGCACTTATGACATCCTCGGTGTCAATTCGCGAAAATCTCACAATCTCACAAAAATGTTTGTGATCTCCACATTCGCGAAAATATCTGTACGTGAAAATAAGTACAGCTGATACAGTACCTTTGTCTGTCTTTCTCTGTGAGTGTCTGTCTGTCTGTCTGTTTCTCTGTGTGTCTGTCTGGTGGTATTAAATCCACCTTCAGTTCTTGTATGGTATAGCACAATAATGATGATCACCTTTATACATTATTTGCTGCTATACAATGTATTTCTGTCATTGTGGTCAACTACAGTATCATGCAAATTATACAAAAGTATGTTTGTTTGTAGTGCCTATAGATAACAACATCAGGAGGTACAATGCAGATGATGTTTTAAGGCCCATGCCTGTAGTCCCTCCTATATACACACACGTAGGGCAATTTGGGCTTTAGCTCTGGGGAAAGTGTTTAGTATCATAACAAACATCAAATCGTCTCCAACGGGCTGAATCAAAATTTAGGTGCAACCACACGCCCTGTTTTCTTGCGCAGTGCCTCAGCAATTGACCTATATGAGGTCTAATTTGCCACGTGGCGCCATCGTTAAATGTTTGCAGTAATTTTTTGGCGTCGCATCCGATGCAGCAGGGGTAGATAACAATTATTTGGCACAGGATCGGATGCATGTACAGCCAGATATTCGTCAGCGCTCTGGCATGGAACACATTTTGCCCCCCTGTTGAATTTGGGCACATCTTTCAAGCCCTTGCATGCACTGTATCAGCGCTGGAAGGGAGTGCTTTGTGTCCAATATATAATTCATGAGAGACGCTTTTCTGCGCTACCCCTTGTATCTCCTTCGACCGGGGCTGAATCGAAATTTGTCCGAGAATGCACCGCGTCCTTACCGATAGAGCAATCTGTCACAGATTTGGGCGCCATTGTGTCGCAGTGAAAATGTGATTGTGAAGAACTCATTGTTGCATTCTAGCAGTGTTCAATCAATCTCTAGCAAGATTAATGATCCCAATCTTTCTACCTTTCATATTATGTCTGGGCTCTTTTATCCCATTTTTTTTTTAAATTCTGCATTTTCATGTTTTGTTTTACTTCTTGTTGTTGTTCTTTTTGTCTGCCTAGTACAGTACTCTTGGCTTCCCTGGGCCTTGGGTCAACAAACTTTAATATCAGAGTGCCAGAATAGAGAGTTACAGGGCCATACCAGGGTACTAGACTGTCAAAATTATCAACCACTATTCATTGTCAGCATTCCAAAGGTCACGTGTACACCTGTACATGTGTGGTTGTTGTTGTTGTTGTTTTTCCCCTTTTTTCTCCAATAACATTCTTTAAAATTAACCCACTTCATTTCAGACCACATTCATTCCATTGCCCAGTCTACTTTCATACACCCAACAATACCCACAGAAGCGAAATGAACAGAAAATTGCTGATATTATCACTTTCTTCTACTCCCGAGCCCTGTTGCATAAACGTTGGGATCAAACATAAGTCAGAAATCAAATATAAGTCTCTGAATACTCAATTCTGATTGGCTGATGCCTGACTTATGTGTGATTTCTGACTTATGTTTGATTGCATCTTTAATGCGCAGCAGGGCCCTGGGCCCCACTTCATGAATAGTTGCATTGATAGCAGTTCTTTGCTGCAAAGTACAATGACAAGCATCATGGTAATGACAAGAATCCTGCTCCCCGATTGGCTGTTGCTACCGGACGTTGCTATTCGCTATTAAAGAGTCGCTATATCCTAACATCTTGAATAAAATAGGACCCCAATTTTCTCCAGGTGTGATTACAGGGAAAAAAAAATATTCTTTTCTGATTTCCATGTGTAAATTTTTTATTCTTCTTATGTTTTTCGGAGACTTCTTCTGGCATTAGTTGCCCCCTTTCCCTCACCCCCCCCCCCCCCCCCCCCCCCCCCGCCACACCACTTTATTCCTGAAATCTAAAGCTGGGCCTGACTAGCACATATCATGATCATGAATGTACCAAGTATGCCATACTGTAATGTGAAGATAAACCAGACATAACCTTTCATGTAAACTAGAATCTACAGTGAACCCACCTCTTATTTGAAGCCCACCAACACACCACACCTCCCATGATATTTACAATTACTCGGTATGAGGAATACCACATTTGAGGTGTGTTCACTAATGCCTGTAATTTTAAACGTCCCTGAAACGTTGACACTGAACTTTGTACGACCAGAGGTTGGCTGAAGAACTCATGCTCATGTGAATGTCATGGTAGCTCCTCTCCCTCCCCAACATTCCTCTGTAATGGCTCAATATAAAGTTTCTCTTTAAAACATCTTGATAATCATAGCCGTCTCCGTTTGACTAAGGTGATAAGGGAAATGTTTGCCTCACAGTTCAAATATTTTGAATACTTATGATGGAGCACCACTAGAAAGATTGCAGCAGGACGATGACATGTACACCAATATTCTTTAAAGGTAGGGGATACCTTTTACAGACCTCCCAAAATGCAGCAAAACATTAAATATGAATCTCAGGGGACTTGCTTAGGCCACTGCTTAGGAATTTGGAAGTCAACAGTTATCTAAAATTTGAATAATGCACAAAACTCAACTACTCAGTAGTTCTGTGTATCAGCCACACTTACGCCTTTTTGTTGCATTCTTCTGTATTTGTGATCTATAAACACAAATCTAAAAGTACAAGAGCTGATGTAATAACATATAGAGTGTGTGGCAAGAATGTATATAGAAATGTTTGTAAGTGTTGATGAACTTTCTTCACAAAATATACATGATGGACACACATGCAGTACATGGGTCTGCAAAGGTAGCCTAGTAATGTACTGGAATTTACGGTGAGCCCCGAAAACAATTCAATTCGAAATCTAACGGTCAATAAAAATGTACTAAATGTTACCTTCCACTTTCAATACTTTATGGGAGTTTCTAAAATGATACTCTCTTCAACATACCACTGTATTTATACAACTCTTCATTTAAGGCGTGCAAATGGGATTCCCTACCTTTAATGTCCCCACTCCCATTCTAATTCATTTGTACATTTGAATGATCTCACTCGATGAATCACTTGTGAAATATTTCATAGTTAGTGAGTTTGACCGGGATGTATTCTGATCGATGATGATACTTTTTTTTTTCTTTTTTTCAAAGGAGATCCCAGAGCTTTGTCATATTCACTCACCCACTGTGTAACTTCTCTGAGGTTTTTGCTCAAAATAAACCTATGCTTGGTCTAGTTTGCATGCATACATTGTGGCTAGATGGCCTTTATAATGAAGGATGATAGTGCTTTCTGGTCACCAAGGAAAATATTACAGCAATAAACATTTACAATTAGTGAATACAACTCACACATTTTTAAGTATTTTTTTTTTTCATTCATAGTGAAACAACAATTTATGTCAGTTATATGCCCATATATATGTAGCATCAATGAAATCAATAGCAAAAAAAAAGAACAAAAAGAAAGAACAAAACAAAACAAAATAAACAAAAAAACACACAAACACACAAACAAAACACAAAACAAAACAAATCAAACAAACCTCTAAAGCATAATCGACATGACAAGAAACAGCAATGATAGAAATTGTAGAGATGTGCTATATTGCACACAAATAAAATGGAAGGCATGCAGGCAATGTTGAGGCTGTTAAAGCAGAGAGATGAAGTTTTTATTCTAATGGAATTTTTTTTTTCCTTGTAAAGAAAAGTAAGAATCAGAAGAGTTGTGCCACTGCCTCGGTAACATTTGTGACAATGCTAGCTCGCCATGACGGATATCTCAGGTTGTGCATTCAGTTTCGAATTCATTTTGAAACTTCCTTATACATTCATACCTTTATTTCCTCAATAATAGTATTGTGACTGAAATAATGGAAGGGGGGGGGGTGGAGACAAGCTTAGATTTACAAACTAGTAGATATTCTGCCAAGATGTATGTGTATAGATATATGTACACAATGGCAATATTTGTTGTATGAAAAAAAAAATCTCTTTACAAAGCCTTACTATTCAAGCAGTATGTTGCAGTGCTGTATTTGAAGTTCATGGAGTCAGATCTGAAATATTTCTGCAATGTATGTCTGGTTCTATTCAATGCAAATGAAATGATATCATAAAGTCACAGTCTGTTCCTCCTAGAATCAGGAAGTTTGCTCAAGAAAAAAAACAAAACAAAACAGAATAGAACAAAACAACACAAAAAGGGCAGAGTGCCACGACCCGAGTTTTTCTGGAGGAAACAGACTTTAATTTTGCATAGAGCATTTATTGATAATCAACAGATATTAACCCTTACTGTACCAGGGACTTTGAACAGTGTATACAATGCTATGTGGTTTCCTGAGCCAGTCAGCACCCAAAGCATGCAAAGGGTTAAAGTAATGCATATTTAGGATGGTAGAAAATGTTATCCTTGTTTGCTGCCATCTAGTGGTGAAATTAAGCCAATGAAATAAACCTTAAAAAAAAAAAATCTTGTAACAATTTATAAATTGGACAGGATTAGAGCTTTGATATATGGAGTTCTTTCATGCAAGTGGCATCAGAGCAATGTCCTTTCTCTGCATATTTGTCACAATAATTGTTCCCAGTGGACCCAGAAGTTAGATTTGGTATCTTTAAGAATTTTGAATTGTTTAGACAGTAGTTTTACTTACATTTTCAACAAAACAAAGTCAAACCAATGTGATTTTAAATAAACTTTTTAACTATGGGCTAACAGCTTTGCTATAAACCCCCCCCCCCCCAAAAAAAAAAATAGAGAAGCATGCACTCTGAGAGCGCAGACCTCCGCCAAGCATGCAGCTCATTTCCACCACTGATCTTGTTCTTCCATAGAGATATCAGTGATTTCCACCCATAAGTACTTATAGCATTGTATGCTGAAAGTCGCCCGATATATAGAAGCCTTTGTTACGTCATAAACCCTCAGCTGCGCAGTGCGCCTCACCCTTGCAGAAACTAGAGCACGCACTTTAGTGCGCGCATGCAAACCTCAAATACGCGCAGCCTGAACTCCCAAGTTCATTGACCCTACCTGCCAAAATATCAAAAATCCTTCATAAATTCCCCAAAAATTCTTGGATCACTACCAAAATTTAATCATCTGTTACTTGTATCATTCTAAATCTTGCCTGCAAGTTTCATCCAAATCCGTTAACTACTTTTTGAGTTATTTCGCACGCGGACAAACCAATGGTAACTTGGTTATGAGAAAGACCCACAAGCTGTTTGACAGCTCTTTTTGAAAGTACAGTGTATGCAGAGTAGGGTCTGAGAAAGTTCAGATGAGGTCAATTTATTCAGGAGGTGTGATGTTGAATACTGCCCTCTTGTGTCAAATGAGTGTTAGTGCATAATATTTCCCAGTTCCCTTGGTGCTTTGTATGCACTGTGCAATAGACTGGTTCTGTAAATGTATTCAAATCTTGGATGCATTCCTTATTGGCAAAAGTTGCCCTAGCGACCATACAGCTTGCCAGACTTGCCCTGCCTAGCAACAACTCAGTAAATTCCTGCTTAAAAAAAAAAAAAAAAAGAGAGAGAGAGAGAGAGAGAGACTTTTTGTGGTTCTGAGGTTGACAGATTCATCAGCCTTTAAATCTGGGTATCTTCATATTGCGACTTAAAGGTACATGGTCCCGGTGTTTTAGTCAAATGCGTACGCGGCGCACGGTGCAAGTTTCCTATAGAGACCTACGCTATCGACTTCTCTTTTTGGCTTATGCTTTGGCCCACTTTCCCGAGTCCGAAGAAGTCCGATTCAGTGTAGTCAGTGGTCCGACCACAGTTCGACTCATGAATCGGCTGAGGGAGATGACAGCTTTAGCAAACTTCTTTTGTGATGTCACAATAACAAGCACATATGCACGCACCATGGCATTACTACACACTGCACGATGCGCAAAGAAGACAACAAAGGCAACGTTACTTAGCAACACCTACGCACTTTACTCTTGATGACAGCTCAACTTCGGTAATCTTCGTATCAATGCGAATGGTGATCGGCAGTATCATCAACAGCGCCATCTACACTACCGGGACTATGCCCCTTGAAAATTTCACTCTACTACAGTTAGTGCGCTTCTTCTCCTTTGAAATGCAATAAAACTGAAATCGAAAAATGACCCGGGGAATCGACACCCTTTCAAGAGTCTTCTTTCTTTATAGTGCAGTTAAGACATGAGATAAGTGAATAGTTGATTGTGAATTGTCATGGTGACATGACTTTGATTACACACATACCACTGATATCTTATATGCAGTATCATTGCATGTGATGATGACAGTTCCATAAACATTTGCTCCTGCAGCAATTATTTGTACTCCCATGAAATATCTGCATGCTAAGCCAAACGTAGATTCTATACCCACAAACATAGCCCTTACCCTAACCCTAATCCTCACATCAAACTTAACCTGAAACACTGTCACAACCTTAACCCTAATCCTAAGTCCTTGGAGAATTTTAAAGGTACTGTGTACCATTGGGAGCAGTGATTAAAAAAAAAAGATATTTGAGATATCAATTTGATGCATATGTGTAGGTCATTTTGCAATAAAGCCTAAATATTAGGAGATATCACCATTTTTCTCACTAAACCTTAACTGTAGACGGTTTTGTCTAGAAACATTTTTATCATAATTACTGTTCACATTTTGTCTAGTTAACAATACTTACCATTAATTATCCTGATTCACATTCTTACTTTGGATGTTTCTATCCCAAACTCACATTTTAAAACTATTTTAAAGCTCTAATGCTGAGTTTTTGTTTCATCTGCAAATGGTAAATTATGCCTTTAAGTGGGGAATCCCCTCCAATCAAGCTTGCCTCGGCACAATACATCTTCCTCCTCCAGGGCATTCTGAAGTTGCCTGCATCTCAAACCACAAAGATTGTTGTGAGACTTGACCAACAAGGGTCAATAGAGGGCAGCAGACTATGTACTATATAATAATATTGCCATCCACTCCCCAACAAATTGCAAACATGGTTAAGCTTTGCCGGTGTAGTTTTAGTTTGCAATTAGCATTGTGCCACAGGAAACCAGTCAGGTCAACCGTGTGTTTCATCACTTAAAGTTTGTTTGTTTGTTTGTTTGTTTGTTTGAATGGCAGAGAAGAGTATGTCATTCAAGAGGAAATTGCCCTTCAAATGTACACATTTTTAATAAGCATGTCTAGAGCGTCGCAAAATATTTCCAGCGGAGTGATGGACATCGTTATGGATTATTTTATTTGGTATTGCTGATATTATGAATATCATGCAATTCTATGTTTCTAGGGAAAGGGCAATTTATGATCTTCTCTTGTGAGACTACAAATAAATGATTTAAAGTAGTTTTATGACCAATTCAAGCAGGGGAAGATATGACATGAAAACTTGTCAGATTCGTTTGTAGTTTTCTTTTATAACCTGTTGAAGACTAGTCCCATGTATACTTGAGCAGGTGTCTATGGGAAATGCATGTTAAAGCAGAGTTAGCCTTTCCTCAACAGGTTAAGAATGGAGTATTGGCAATAACTTTATGCTGCATCAATTGGAAGGCAAATAATAACCAAATGATTGAAATGTGTTCTCCTTCAAGTTTGCAGTCCATTGTTCCAGAAAGTAAAAGACATTGTAGGAATCATCTTTAATCAATCTACACATAAGGTGAATGAATCATCTCTAGGCACATGAACTGTACGTGCCCTATGATACATGACTTTGACCTTTCCACTCATTTTTTGCTGATTTAAATCCTAATTAATTAAATTAGAGGTACGATCCTTGAGAATATTTAATGTAGGTCAGATTGAATCTTTGTTCCATTTCCTTTTTTTTTTTTTAATGAGTGTGTAGTATATCAACATACGGTACAGTAAATCCAAATGTCAGCATGAAACTGCACATGATAAATGTGAACATTAATCATTTACAGTGACGGGTGCAAATTGTTGATGATTAACTGTCGTAACTGTTGATTGTGATTCTGACCAGGTTTGCCGCGTGCTGATTTTCCTCTCATGCAAAATTAATTCTTGTATCGTTAATATTTCACTGGGTAATCAACGACTTTCAGGGCTCCACCGATGAGCCATTTTTAGTCATCCAGCGAATATTATTAGAAACTCTCCCTCATTCCTTGTCGTTTTTGGCGAGAGGAGAACGCTCGGTGCTGGCGTGAACTGTAACGGGGCCTAGCCTGGCAAATGAAAGCCCCCCAATTAGCCGACTTCCGTTGGTGTGTAGTTAGCTATGGGGAGGAAATAGTAATTTCCCAGTCAGTGCTTGGTGGATTTTAAACACTTGCCTTTATAGATTCCAATACAGGATGCGACTAGAAAAGACTGAATAGTCTATCCTCGCAGACCCCCTTGGGAAATTGTCTGAGCTATCTGCTTTCATGTCATTTTGTCAAAGTTTTGTGTCAGTTTTACATAGATTGAATAAAAATACAAATTTTTCAGTACATCGTATGACATTCATAATTTTTAAGTCAAAGCAGGTCATTGCAGTGTCTAACACAGCATCGCAACTTGAATGGTGTTGCGATAGGCCTATATGTGGTTTAAAGCATCCAAGCGATGTTGTGATATATGAGGCAATACATCTGTGGCTGCGAGAGTTTATTATTGAGACTATCCATCAGTAGTTATGGCCTCTGTCTGGTCGTGTCTGTGTGCGAAATTGGAAAGATGACTTTCCAGCGTGTCACGCCTGCCCACCTCTCTATGCCGATAGATATTCTCAGAGGCGTTTCGGCTGCAATTGGTACAGCTGAATGGGATATTATGAGCCTTTTTTTCACATTGTGTAGTGGAGCCGTTAGTTCTGTGTAGAGTCTTGCCAAATAAAACAAGAACAACCCTTTCTATCTCCATGCTTCCTATAAAAAGATTGTAAGACCCCTTTCACAGTATTTGGGGAGGGGGATATCTTTTTTCTTGGAATCTTTTCCATAATGATTTTTGTGACTGTATCAGTGGGCAATGCAGTACGTTATATACATTTGTTTTTAAAAAGTAGAAGATTTGATAGTTTATAAATGCAAGCAATTTTGTATGAACTTGAATGTATACTGTAATCATGTGATCTGCAGCTTTTAAGTGTGATGATGAATTTTCTCAAACAAATCTCTCTTTCTCTGTCATTAAATGAAGAGAATAGGCCTCCTACATACACGTGTAATGCAGTGCTATTCCGAGACTGCTAATTTCCTTTCCTTAATTCAAAGGCCACCCATTGATAGACCTTTATCGTAATATAAGCCAAATATTTTGCAAGGTTCTTATTTCCGCAAATTTCACAGGTCAGATGTTATTCGCAAATTTAAAAGCATACAAAAATAATAAGTCTGGTCCTGACGTGAATGTGACATGCACGCGTCCACTTCTCTGTTCAGTACTGTACTCCATTGTCGCGAGGTATGTAACCACTTGTGACATTGTTGGAAAGTCCCAATTCGAATAAAATTACACTCGCTTTAAAGGACAAGTTCACCTTCATAAACATAAGGATTGAGAGAATGCAGCAACATTCGTAGAACACATCAGTGAAAGTTTGAGGAAAATTGGATAATCGATGCAAAAGCCATGAATTTTTAAAATTTTTGCGTTGGAACTGCTGGATGAGGAGACTACTACAGCTTGTGGTTTCATATGCGTACAACAGTATAAAGAAAATGTAAAGAAAATTCAACATATTTTCACTTTTTTCGCATAATAAAAGAACACTTGACTTGCTTCTTTCTAAAGGCAGGGGGAATAATATTACCCATAACATATGTCGGTAACGAGTCAAGGGAATGTGTACTTTTTTCAAAAGATGAAATTTTGTGCAATTCTCTTTATATTTTCCTTATAGTTGTACGCATGTGACATCATACACTGCAGTAGTCTTCTCATCCAGCAGTGACTGCACAAAAACTTCAAAAATTCATAACTTTTGAACGGATTGTCCGATTTTCCTCAAACTTTCAATGATGTGTTCTACTAATATTGCCACATTCTCTCAATCCTTATGTTTATGAAGGTGAACTTGTCCTTTAATACTGTATACAGTATGCTGTAGTCATGTGGGGGTATGGCTCGATGAAACTGAAAAATCCCCCCCCCCAAAAAAAAAAGAATAAAAATGAAAGTAATAATAGTAATAATGAGAATGATTGTCATTTTGATGATAATGATGATTAATGATGATGATATTGGTCATAACAGTATGATCTTCCTTGGATACCCAAGGTAGCCATCGCCATTATTCTAAATAATGATAAAAGACACAGAAAAAAAAAAAAGATGATGAAATGTGTCAGCTTAGAAGCCAGTTGTCCAATTATGGTGGAATTAAGGTATACACTGTATTAGGGAAGCTTTAGTACATTAACAGTAGAAGTCATCATTAACAAAGAAAGTCCATAAGTGATGTAATTAAGGGTAACCTACTGATAACTGCTCCACCCCTTTCCTTCTTTCACACTGCCTAGTTGTCATTTCATGTGATGAGCATGTTAATTGATCGCGGTCATTCCGCATAGTCTCGGTCATCCAGTCTGGTCTTCTCTTGTCGAGTGGTCACTCACTGACCACTGGGCCAGGATCTGGCAGTGGATGGTAGGAATAGCGGTGTGATGGTAGGAATAGCGGCCACGGGCAAAGAGGAAATGTAGCCGACTGACCATAGACTCATGAGGAAGTTAAGGAGATAGGGCAATCTGGTCACAGGTATTGTATAACAAACCCTTCCATTGTCGGCAGATGTTCGGGAATGGAGAGATTTGGGCAGTATTTTGCTTAACGTGACTCGGTTCGATCGATGAGATCATGGCGCCCCGCGTGTCCTGTGTGCATTGATACGTGTGGGACTATTAAGGATAAGTGTGGATCGGTATGTGTATCTTTTAGGCAAATTTGCCATGCGCTGTCATGTGCCACTTGGGATTGCACTTTGGATTATAACGTGAGCCCATTACCAGTGGAGCAAACTGCCTTTCTCATTTTATTTTCTAGCTTTTCACTTCATTTTTGTATTCATTCTGCACTCAACAACTTTCGTTTAGCGTTGTGGTGTTGGTGTTGGAGTGCTTATGTTTCCTTTTCACAGATCAAGCTTCCCCTCATAAACGCTCCTTGAATTTGTAAAAACACTTCCATTCTACCAGTTGTAGGAGTGGACATAGAAGTGGGCTTAGAGGTAGCTCCCTGCCGACACATTGGAATTCAGCATTTTCGGCAAGAAAGACTCAATTCAGTAGGATGATCGTTCCTGAGTTGTGTGACATTTTGGAGCAACTTGCGCAGTATGGAGAAAGTGCGTTTTTCGTGATCGTTTTTGTGATTGCTTTCTGTTCGTTTCAGCGAGAGCAGTTAGTTTGCAGTCTTCGATAATGACAGTGTTGAGTGGTCAACATACATTGTAGATCTACTCTGTATTTGTGATGAGAGGTCTGTGTCGCGTACAACCATTTGTGTGTCTGTGTGGTAGAATCTCACAACTTTGCAGTTTATCCCCAAGGACTTTCATGCTGTGACTTTTTTATACCCCCGCCAAACGAAGTTTGAAGGGGGTATATAGGAATCAGCGTACGGTCGGGCGGTCGGGCGGTCGGTCGGGCGGTCGGTCCGTTGCAAATCTTGCGTCGCGAACTACTTCCTCAGTTTTCAACCGATTCCCATAAAACTTGGCACAGATGTGTGCCTTGGGTTGTAGATGTGCAAGACATATTTTTTGACAGTACCCAAAAGTACGTTGCCATGGTAACGGCATATTATAGGCAAAAATGGGTACAAATCTTGCATCGCGAACTACTTCCTCAGTTTTCAACCGATTCCCATAAAACTTGGCACAGATGTGTGCCTTGGGTTGTAGATGTGCAAGACGTATTTTTTGACAGTACCCAAAAGTATGTTGCCATGGTAACGGCATATTATGGGCAAAAATGGGTACAAATCTTGCGTCGCGAACTACTTCCTCAGTTTTCAACCGATTCCCATAAAACTTGGCACAGATGTGTGCCTTGGGTTGTAGATGTGCAAGACGTATTTTGTGACAGTACCCAAAAGTACGTTGCCATGGTAACGGCATATTATGGGCAAAAATGGGTACAAATCTTGCGTCGCGAACTCCTCCCACAGTTTTTGATCAATTTTTATGAAATTAGGTACAGGTGTTCATCTGAATATGTTAATGTGCAAGACACATATTTCCGCAGTGGCAAAAAGTGCATTGCCATGGTAACGGCATGTTATTGGTAAAATATAGGGCAAAATGCTTCATGGCAAAACTGCTTCATCAGTGTTCTTCCAATTCTCATGGAATTCATATTGAATGTTTGTCTTAGGATACAGGTCAGCATGACACATTTCTTGACAGTGACAAAAAGTATGTTGCCATGGTAACAGCTCACATATTATGAGCCAAAATGATGGAAAATTTTGTGTTGCAAACTACTTCCTCAGTTTTTGCCCAATTTCCATGAAACTTGGTACAGATGTGTGCCTTTGGTTGTAGATGTGCAAGACGCATTTTTCGACAGTACCCGGAAGTATGTTGCCATGGTAACGGCATATTAATGGCAGAAGATCAAGGAAAGATCTTGCGGATTTAACTACTTCCTCAGTTTTTTGACCAAAGCTTATCAAATGTTGTTTTGACCAAAGCTTATGAAATGTTGTTTGGCGGGGGTATAACCAGTCGCTGTAGCGACATTTCTAGTTTTTAGGTGATTTGTGAATGTTGTGGCAGTAACATTCCTGGAACGAGATTTTCTTGCGTCATTTCTGATGTCCTGTGGTGATCATGTGATGATTACAGATCTATATTATGCCTATATTTGCAAAATTCCATTCTGATGTAATCACCCAGCCTCTGGAAATTTCTGTCATTTACTGTAAAACAAGAAATTTTGTTGAATTGGAGCCAACGGCCTTGTTTGAGGCACTAAATTTCCACAAATTGCCACAGGCTCTCAATTCATATTAGGCCCGTTCACAAACAACGAAAATCGAAATTTCGATCGCGATCCAAATTTCGGTTTTTTTTTCCGACCATTCATACACAGGGAAAAATCACACTTCGCAAGCAAGGAAAGAACGATCAGTGGCCAAACTGCGCATGCGCGAAACTTGCATGACCGAAGACTGACCCCGCCCGCAGTCCCAATAGAGTTTCGCACGCGCTACGAACGATGGGATTAAAAATTCCGATTTCCGAATCTCGATCGCGCTCACACACACGACGCTTGGCAAAATAATCACGATTATTCTGAAAAATCGCACTAATAGTGCGAGTTGGATCGTGATAAGGATCGCGGTAATTAGTGAGATTTTTCTGTCCACACTGGAAAAAAATTTCGAAATTTTGATCGCGATAAGAAAATTGATTTTTAAATTGCACTTTTTCCCCTTGTGTGTGAACGGGCCTATAGTGTAGACAAGAACTGTATCATGCATTTTAATTTTGCGAATCTTGGTTCTCGCGAAATTAAAATGCACGTGGACTTTTTTAGTTTTACAGTACCAGGCAAGATTTGATGAAGATCACTATGCTTTTAAGAGTTAGAGGACATAAATTTTAACTCTACAGCATGAACAGGGCAGTTGATGACTTTCAAATCGCCAAATACTAATTTGCTGGGGGGGTTGGATGTAGTTAGGCAGAGGGTACCTGGTGATGTCATCTAAAGCATCTTCCTGCCGCGGGCTGATGCCGCGGCAACGGAGGCGTCATCTCCATCTCAGTCGGGATAATATCCACGATGGAGCGAGGTGAAGATGTCGCGGCGGAGGTGTGTGTGTTAGAGCATCTCAGCAGGCATGCAGTGTGGATGCATAAACCAGTCGGTGCGTGTCAGAGCTCATCTTCGTTTGATGCAGTGCCGGGGGTACATATAATGCGTCCCTGGCTGCACAAATGAGGTAGGACATCCGACATCGCTCATAAAAGGGATGCCTGCCATGATTAGGGACTTGAAAATCTCTCCTCTCTCCCTCTCCTTCTCTTCCTATACACGTAGGTTGCATGGCTCTCATTTATGCAAAGAAATGGGGGGGGGGGAGGGTGTCTTGAGATCTCTTGCTCAAGTGGCTTCATACCATAAAAGGCAAATTCTTTGGGTGAAAAGACTACATCTAGTCACTGCATCATATAAACATAATTTGGAGCATATTTGTGCCTAACTGCTAGAGCATTAATATCCAAGGTGATTGAAGGTATATGTGTAAATCTTTCATCGAAACTCAGATATTTCTTCAGAAAAATTTGTCAAATAATCAGATTTTAGGATTTGTGACACATCATTATTTTAGACAGGAAGCACTTGTTTGTCATAGGCCTGGGAAGCAATGTAATCCAATGCAAGATTATGACACTTCACATACTGAGTTGTAACATTTTGAAGGATGGAATATTATGCACACAAAATTTGCAAAGAATCACAAAATTTTCAATTGCAAAGAATCACAAAAGAATCACAAAATTTACTGACAGTCAGACACGGGCCTGGAGAGTTATACAAATGTTTTGGACTAAAGTATGCAAATTTATGAAATTGTATTCCATCATATTCTTCCCCCCCCCCTACCTACAGTTGGTGAAAAGCACTTTGATACTTTAAGAGTCATATGTACCTTTTCTGTCTCGTGGTCTGAGGATGTGGGACAACCGGCCGAAAGTTGAAACTGATGATATGACTCATCTGTATAGAGACAAAAGGGATTTTATTGGGGGGGGGGGGGGGGGATAATGCAGATGGATGTTTCTGAAATGGGAGAAACAGCTTTTCAACTTTTAAACTGCAAAACTTTCTACCATATTGTTTTAGAAATTAAGAGGGGAAAACTTGGCATATTTGTCCTGAATGTGTAGACCTACCAATGATTATATGGATAGTTTATAACTGAAATAATAATTATGAGGTTTAAAACAGACATTTGTTTTCTTATCATGATATAGTATATCGAGCCATGTGACACACTGTTTGTGCACGCAGTACATGGAGACATACAGTAAGGTTGAACACTCACTCATATGACCTCGTTGAATTCATGTTACCTAAATGTATGGTGGAGTTCAAGGGAAAATGATGATCTGTTTCACATATGTGTCTCTACACGACCCATGAGGAAGAGTTACCGCAAAAAGGAAAAGTGAGGGGAAAAAAGGGGAGAGAAAAAAAATTGTGGTGGAGTGGGATGTGGGGGGCTTTTTGAGAGCAGTCAGTCGATTTTACATATGTGTTAATGATGCCACTACATGAAGTGGTATGAGTGGGACTACTGAAACATCATCAGGGTATGGCAGTATTGGATGTGACAGTATGGGGGGAGGTCATATTTTTCTCATTTGCTGATGTCATCTGCAGCAGCTGGGTAATCAAAAGATAGAAAGTAGAGGGATTCCCTTGGCAGGCATCATTTCAGCTGGAGGCATCCTCCATCTTCGCACCGCATCCACCCAGCATCTCCTGCCGGGAGGAGAAAAGGTGATGGAATCTTTGCTTTCTATTGGTATTGGGTGTCAGGACACAATATACTTGGGCCGTGTGTATTCCCTATGTAGCGAATATCTACGTCACATCATATTCTGCATGGGAATGTATGGAGCTTGTTTGTTTGCTGTTGGTCGTAGAATTTGAAAGCCCTTTACTTTTATTTGCTGTTGGTCATAGAACTTGAAAGCCTGTTATTTATTCTACTCTGTATTCACAGTTGAAACTGTGATCATATCTTAATTATTTTCACCCTGTGGAATATAACAAAGATGTGGCTAAATTTTGGTTGGACAGTTGAACGAAATTTGTCGGAAGACGGATCGACGTGATGTCACGAGGAGAATCATAGTCTGTTGTACAGACCCCACAGAAGTCTTTTCAAACTCCTCCCAGGACAGCAACATTCATACATATATACAGTGTACATGTGTACACTGTTGGTACCTTGTGCAATTTGGCCACTGGTGGTTGTGATTGTGTTAATTTTGTATAGGGATACATTTTGAATTGTGTCCTGGGGGGCATTTCATGAAGGAACTTGTCGGATAAAATGTCCAACAAGTCAATTATATCCGACAAGTTCAGAGAAATTAGCCAATCAGACTAAAGAATTTCTCAAAACTTGTCGGATATAATTGACTTGTCAGATATTTTATCCGACAAGTTCCTTCATGAAATGCCCCCCAGATCTATGGGAAGTGTCTGCCCATCAATAAGATGTTGAATGACTGAGTTGGTACACTGAAGAAGGAAAATTCTACTCTTGTATAGTGAAGTGATGATGTCATCCCTTCACAACTTTCCATACAGTTTGTACATAAAATTGTGCAATTTCCAGTATTTCATTCAAACTTAATTTATACATCCCTGTCTCAAATCCTGATATAGTATCTAAACGATAATTATTCTCAGGTTATTCAGCCTGGAATGATATCATGCTTTACACTTTAGTAACAGAAACATTGAATTTTAATCATTTTTTTTTAAACATGATTATTATGGAAAATTGTGAGGTGATGACATCATAAACTCACTCATTTGCATATTCATATCAACTGAACCAGAACTGTTCTGCAGAAATTAGCAAAGCTTCAAGATGTCTAACTCCCCTAATTTTTATCCAATTTTGATAAAATTTTCAAGGATTTTACTCATAAGATTTAACTCTTTCTTCTTAGACTGAATTTCTCTTTAACTCCTGGTTTACTCTGAGTGCATGTTGGCAATTTCCACAACACATATACCAGCACGCAAAGTCCCCAGCACACAAAGGGTTAACCTTTTGAGCTCCCAAACGCTACCTGTAGACAATGTAGGGTTATGTATGTGCTTGGGTATGTTTATGAGTATTCATGCATGAGATGGGGTGGAGCATGGCAAAAAAAGGAAAGAAAAGATAATGTGTGGGTTTGTTTGCATATGGTCCATATAGCTTCCTTGTTCTACTCCATTCAGCGATTAGAAAATTCCACAATTGATTTGTTTGAAGACCCATGCAAAATACATTGTGGTGTGAAATATTGCTCTCTTCACTCACAATGATGTTTTTTAGTCCCCTGCAAGAAGATTCTCTATAGGTGCTATTTCAGGAATGATACAGTAGCATTCATAACTCTTGCTTTTTCTGTGCTGCCATGCCATGTGTTCTATACTGTTATGTCATGTGCTCTTAAAGGGATCAGTCACACAAATTTGTCTCCCAGACTAATGACTCTTCACATGTTGCTCAAGGATATTTTCTTTAGGTTTTCTCTGCAGCTGCTGCCTGGTGAGTTTTGAATTGACACTCTGATAGTCTGTGTGAATTTGCATATTCTCGTAAAATGAATGCAAACTTTCCATCACACAGTTGCTGAAAGGAAAGTGCAGCATAGTAGCGGATCAATTTTCTTTGGATCATTAGGGGTGTTTGAGTTTAAAGGGAGTAGGCAACTCAGAATCTTTATCCTATTTTCATGAGATGGAGCAAGACAAGTGTGCATCAAATGTTTTATAAAAACTCAAACCTTCGTGGCTTCATTCAAAAAGTTCTCTTGAAATATTAATTCTTATTCCTGTTCATAAATTCATGTTTTTCTCTAAAAAGAAAGTGGAAAACACCTTTTTCATTCTCTCAAAGGCCAAAAAAAATCTTCTTCCCATAAATGATCTGTTGGCAATGTCATATCAAAATATGTTCATGTTGGCACAATTTTTTTTTTTTTAGTAGATAGACTGGTGTGTTATTTTCAGCAATTTTGAGTCTAGAATTGTGCAGTGCCTCATAAAAGAGGGTTATATTTCATATTGGGCCAAGGATATAGGGTAGCTTGGAACCTTTTTTTGTGTATCAGAATCACTGTAATGTGCACCTGACTAAAGAATAGAGTACTTTTTGAAGGCTTAAGTTATGGATATGGAAAAGAAATAAATTAATTAAGAAGAAAAAAATGGCATGCATATAAATGTAGCTGTGAATTATTACTAAAGAGATCATAATCTACAATTATGTTAATTGACAGTGGGCCAAGGAATTCTATTTAAAAGCTAAACTGAGTGTACGTACATAAAAGAATAGATTTTATTATTGGCATTTCTTGAATTTTCTTGGATCTGGTGATCTCTTCATTTATGAGTCACTAATCCCATCAAAAGTCACTTCTGCCGCTGGTTGCCAATTTGCATATAGAGTACCAGAGTGTAATTATATAAATAGCCCAGCTGCTCTACAAGCCAAAAGCATACCACGACACAGTAGCACAGACCCAAATGAAAAATTGCATAATCCAAACGTTAATCTGGGAGCTATCAATGGTTGTTTATTGGGAAGAGGGTGGCGTGTGTGGAGTGTCCGAAAAAGGTTTGCACTGTGGCGCGTTTGAACGGAGGGCCGTCTTTAGAACAGGACTGACTCTGAGTGAGGGAAAGCAACGGAGGGAGATACATCATATAGAGGGGGAGAGAAAGAGAGGTAGATGAAAATGGACTGTTGTGAAAAGTGAAAGTCTTTTGGAAGTTGAAGATGTGGTAAAGTCTTACAGCTGTGTCATCACAAGGGGGCAAACTCGACTGGAGATGTTTTGTGGGTTCTGCCGGGAACTTGTCCGTGATTTTCTTGTGGCAGACTTCTGCTGCAGTGCCGAGAGAGTGTAGAAGGGTTTGTCGCGCGACTGCTGTCACGTTCGTGATTTCTGGCTCTTTGCAGGAGGAGACTGGTAACATGCATTCTTGAGCAAAGTCCATGCATGTGCTGTGTATTTGCCCATTTCACTCTGACCCAAGAAGGGATCAGTTTCAGTCTCTTTGCAGACTTTCAGGAATGCTATCATACCTAGATGTGAAACTGTATGAGATTGATTTGTCTTCAAATCATTCTTTTCTCCTTCCGATGTGCTCTGCGATCATCAGGGCTGGAGAGCTAGAGGTAAATGATACAATCACCAATACCTACTCTAGTGCCCCCTGACAGTGGACAAGAAAACTTCTGCCGCATTCGGCCTCAAAACTTGTTGACCTCTGCGGCTTAATCGAGTGATCGAAACATCTCAACAGTTATGCAGATCTGGTTTCCATGGCAACAAAGTGGATGGAACATTTGAGTGTTCTCGCTGAGTGGACATGAAGGAAGTGAGCAGAGGGGCTGGGGCACAGGCAGACGGCTGAAGTGGCTAGTGCCTATTTGGAATTTCCATTTAAGGGGAAACATTAAGCGCAGGTTGACACGCCATGTTTCGCTGGCGTAGCAACACGTGTGGGTGCGAAAAAGACCTGAATCACATTCGCCAGCGGCAGGAATTTCTTAAAGCTCGCCAAGAGTTACTGGCCGAAGAGCAGTCTCCACTGAGAAGAGCGTTTACATGGTAAGTAGTATGACATCTCCTACATACATGTACAAAGTACTCCATTCGTTGTTTTTTTTTTTTCTCTCTCTCTTTTGAGGGTTAGAGGGTATATGATGTACTTCTGCATACATTTTATCAAAACTGTTTGTAGAGAATTATAAAACCTTTTGGCAAAGTATCATATTTGTGTATGTTCTACATGTATATTTTATGATTCAGTTGAAGAGTAAGAGTAGAATTGAGAGATTCCATGTTAATGATGACAGGATGATATGATATACATTGTACTTCTATAGCAAAATTCCCCTCAGGGCGCAATTGGTTAAAGGTACATGTAACACGTCATATTGTCTTCCCCTGAAGTTTTGTTTTTGAACAAGTTTAAGTGCAGCAGAACCAAGCAATATGCAAATGTTTGTTGAGGAGAGATTATCATGTGTATTCCCCCATTGTTGCTGTTGTTGACTTGTTTTGTTTTGTTTTATTTTGGTGACATTCTTTTTTTCATTCCCTGGAAATCACAGCGAAGGGCTTAAGATCCCACATGACTAATATGGGTCATTGTCACGTAATCTCTGTTTGGAAGGAGCGTTTCCGTAGCCGTGCCTCTTAATCTGCATGTGGGCAGGTTTTCTTTTCCCGTTCTCCACTGACATGACCTCAATGTCTCAGAAGATATGTTTGAACTGAACCACTTGAGGTTTTCAAAGTCGTGGCATTGCAGAACTCTCAATGTCTTTCTCACGAGTGAGAATTGGAATGGGAGTTTTTATTGTGAGATTTCTCCATCTTAATCTACCAACTTGACAGTCCTGAGTTTTCCCCCAATGAGAATTTAGAAACGAGAGTCTCACAGCTGCGAAGGCAAGCAGTGCATCAACAGAGTAACCCTTTCTGTCCCAGGAACTTAAATGGGACATTGTGTACGGCATTGTAAGGATTTCTGTGCCTGTTAGCACTCAAATGACACAAATATTATTATAGGCTTATTATGGGCACATGTATCTTCTAAATTTACCGAGTTTTATTCCCCAACTGCGAACATGCAGCACTTCATTTTAATAGCAATTTGTAATGTACATTGTAGTGGTAATAGATCCATAGAATAGAAGCCTCTTTTATGAGGATTCTGCTGTATGTAGAATGTGATTGTGTTTTGTTTGAATTATTCATACAATTGTATGTATAATATGGTAACATTTTAATTAGTCTCATATAGACTGTGTCAACAGCTTTAAAAACAGAACTGTTTAATAGAAGGGTTGTGGCATAAATACATAAAACCTAGGTCTTATGATTGGTATGTAATGTGATATTAATGTCACATGTACATTGGATATACATGTGGAGTACATTGATTGAATGGAGCGAATAAGTTCACCATACGACCATCAAATTTCCAAGAATCGTAAAATGATTTTTTTTTTCTATTCCTCTCGCATCTAATAGTCTAGATGTTGCTCATCGCCTGAACTTCTCTCCGTGAAATATCTCACAAGATAAATGATGGACATATTGCACAATTTGCATGAAGATGTTATAAGTCCTCAAAATTAAGTGCAATCCAGAAGGGGTGGGGTTTGGGAAAACTCAGAATTTATATTAAAAGGTCTCATATTGAACTGAATCAAACCACCAACTATTGCAGAGGTCGTTACAGTGAGGTCAGATATAACTAAACCCTCTACATATAACATGTAGATTTTGCAGGTCTCAACTTTTTAATATTTTGTTTTGTTTTGTACCTTAACTTTAATATTAAAAGAAAAAAAAGATTGCCCCTCTTTCCTTATAATATTCCCTTCTGGAGTGATAGGATTTGGAAATATACAATACATGTAGTTTTGAGTACATTTACACAGCAGATAGTTCACAATGCTGAATGGACTATCAGTTGACATTGACACGTGAGACTTTGATTGGTGGTATGGAAGGCCCTGGATTTGTGGTTGAATTTCTTTGTCAAATATGAGAAGGAGGATGTAGGATGGATGGTTGCCCTATTTGTTATGGGCTTCTGTGTCTGTACTTTTTTTCATGCTGGTACTTAAAGGGATCATATAGTTTTGGTTGAGACTTAACTGCAGGTTTTTATCATTTTTGTGTGTGTGTGTGTAAGATAGTGAGAAACTTCTTATGAAATATGAAAGAGCATGTAATTCCATGAGGGTTTCAACGTTTATTTGATGAAAATTGATTTTGAAATGGCTGAGATATCCAAAAGAGAGTGATCCTAATAAAGTGTGGGACCCACTTATTATGATCATTTTGTTTTACTTTGTTTTTGGATGTTTCAGCTATTCCAAACCTGATTTTCATCAAATAAACTTTGAATTCCTCTTAAAATGGTATGCTCTGTTCTATTTCATGAGTGTTTTCTTGGTATCTTGAAAAAAAGTTAAAGCCCTATTCCCATCTTCACCAACACTGTACCATCCCTTTAAACCTTATATACATTGATACAGTTCCTACACAGTTCATGCCTTTGTATTTCTTCCTTTTTGTTGTTATTGCTGTTCTGTGTTTATAGTAATTTGTTCAAATGCAAAACTGCATTGTCATTCTAAACCTTGGTAAAGTCCTTTTAGATTTTGAATAGATTAAAGACTGTACTACATTTCCAAGGCACTGTACTTTTACTGACTACCGTTGTATGGTCCCCTGAATATTTAAGTTGTCAACTTCATTCATCATTTAATTCTTAGGTATTGTAAGTTTTATTTGTACACATGCATGACAAATGAAATTGTGGTGGTAAAATGAAATGGGAAGTTTTCATTCTGCCATGTGAAATACTTCGAAGGAATGATAAAAATTTATATAAAATCGTAAAGATACAGCCTCAAACTACAGACATGTGATGATGGTTTATTGGCTTGATGGGTCAAAAAACTCCACCCCCGTTATATTCCATACACCTATCACAGATCCTGTCGTTCAAACCAACCCTTCTCGCATAAACCATTAGCATTAGCCGATATCCTGGTCTATGGTATACATGTGATTACGTTTCCTGCCCATGGTAGGGTATGCATGTAGGTGTGTAGCAAGCATCAGGGGCCCTCCCCATATACAGCAGCCCATACCCATAGCCTGGATATTGGGGATTAACTCATTTGCCAAAAAACAAGTTCTTGTTTTCCGCGTGCTGCCTAGGAGATATGGCCGCCCCTCTGCATCAACACAGGAGTGTGATATATCCTTATTATTTACAAGGGGACATATTTGGAAGGATTTTTCTCTCTCTTTTTTGGAAATGGTTCATTTTTTCTCTTTTTGGGGACTAATCAGATCAGATTTGTGTTTGTTTGGGACCAGTTGTCATGGATAATTGCTGATCTGACACACCTCTGGTAGAACTAGAAATTATAGGCCCTCTCTGTATAGAGCCTATCGTTCAGATGTGCTGGCATCGGTCCCAGTTTCTTTTGCATGTCGAAGCAGATGTTTTCGATAGCAGATTACCAGATTTACCATCCACCAGTTTTCAATCATGACTTTTAGCTTCAGATATGCAGAAGAGAAGTGGGAATGTTTTGCAAACTTTTAGACAGGATGAGCGCTAATCCTCTAACCCAAAACTTTGCTCTTAATCATTCCAAGTTTGATTTACGAGCACTCTACCAGTCGCAGACGATGCGGGCATGGTGTCTCTGTGACATTTGGAAGTGACCATTCTGAGGTGGATACCGATAGTTTGTACATTTTCAGGTCTTGTGGCATTTATATTCATATGATTTCTATTTTTGGTGAGGACTTTTTGATAGGAGGGCCAGACAGAGGCACTAGCTGCATTTGCACTTGACACTTTGAACCTGGAGCACCAGAGGAGGAAAAGTGAACGGCAAGCTTCAGTGGAGCGGAAGGAAAGGAGGGATATTTGAGGGGCTTGCCTACTTTAAAAGCCTGTGCTTTTTATGGTGGGATTTATAGGAGATCAGCAACTCTTTAACACGCTGTCACACTATGCATCTTTATTGATGGTAATGGATATGGGTGGCCGAGTTCATTGGTAACAGATACATGCGGATGCAGCGCGAAATCTGATCCGCGGGAGTCCCCCGCACAAGCAAGAGAGCAACATCCTCACTGAAGAGCAGTTGGGGACGGATGAGCGGCTAGGGTGGTGTGATCTCGCTCTGTGGTGTGAAGGAATTATCTCGGCATTCTCAGGAAGCTCCGAAACAATAACTATCAGCTCGAAATCTGCCCTGTGACATCCGGTCTTTGGAGGGGAGCATTAAGCTCTCAGACATTGTCGAGTTTGTACCGAGTTCACAACATAGAGATGTGGATTTCCCCCAGTGATCTTTATGAGAAGCGGCGTCATCTTCGGGATCATCGCCAAGGAGAGAGGAAGAACTTGAGAAACCCATGAGTATGTTGGATCACTCGCTGGTCTTAATAGGGTCCATTTCCCCCTTCGTTTCGGCTTTTGCCGAGGAAACTTACTAAAGACCCAGGTTTCCTGTGAATTTGCATGCTGAAAGTTTCCCCTGCAGCATTTCACATTTCGCTTTCATGCGCATGAGAAAAGCTTGATAGCAGAGTCTCAGTTCTCAAGTACTGTATGCACATAGGACATTTTCCTTGAGCAACCCACGTCACCCTGTACAGGCGAATCTCCACTTCTATGTAACTGGATTAAATGGGCTCTAAACCAAGGACCAATTCCTGATACAGCTATTGTCTATGCTCACTGTGGATTATAGATGCACTTGGAAATACATTTGTACATGTAATGCTATAACTGCATTTTTCTGTCATCTTGTCAAATATGATTCTAAGGTGTGTGCAACTGCAGCTGGTAATACATTGGAGCTGTGGTACCATGCATTCATTTCTGTGTTTGTATACTGAAAAGGGGATCTCACATGGCTAATGAGGGATAGGTGTGCCCACCTAGATCACAATTTAATGGAATTTACTGACGAACTGACGAATTAACACTTGACGAACTTCCCTCATCCTGACATTTCTTCCTTTGACAACGGTCTCGCTTCGGGTATCTGCACATTGTGTCATCATCCCGTGCTGGGAATCATCATAGCTTTGACAAATACAGAAGTATTTTCCTGCACTGTGTGTTTGTAGAATGGGCTATATCCTTTCATATTGACACATTATCCCTACCAGATAACAGTCAGTTTTGGTTTTGATGCTGTTGCTTGTCAAGTCAAGGGTATCTGAGAAACAGGCAAGTGCTTTAAATCTCCAGATGACTGCGCTGAAGGCAACACAAGGCTGTCATGACATCCTCTGGATGATGCACAAATGCAGAGGAAATATTTGCTATGAAGTATGAACAGGAAGGATGAATGCCTCTTTTGGATGGTGCGTTGAAAAAGTGATTTGTGTTGCAGGAGATTCCTCTGACATCTGGTGCTGACTTTTGCTCCTTGATCTTCCTCACATATCAAACAAACTTTTGTAGTTTTTGAGCCTTCTGTTTCATCTGTTAGCTCCTGTAGACACTTGTCCATTGAATCCATTTTGTGAGTCTTTTCTTTTATCCATTGACTTCAGGATGGCATCAATTTGTGGACGTATGTTCACAAATTGACCTCAACTTCTTCTGCCTGTTGACTGCCATTTAACTTTTGTTTGACTGATTTTTCATGTGTGGACATCTCTTCTAAGCTTTGACTGTTGTTCTGCCTGATAAGTCCCACCTTGGTGTCAACAGCCGCAGATTGATTCATCTTCACTTTGAGTGCAGGCATCTCAACAGCGAGATTAAACAGGCCCTGCGAGCTGATCCATCTGTGCTTAGAGACAACCATAAAGAGGAGAATGGATGCTTGGATGCACACTTGATATTCCATGGATGAATGACCGCGGCAACGGCAAACCAGGCAATTTATCGCATGCTTCCATTCCGATCTCCAAGCCGGAGCTTTCGTCGTAAAGTAATGTTGATGCTACCCCATGGAAGGTGAAGGCATCTCGTCCCGTTGACAAATAGATCCAGACGATCATCGTATATGATTCCAGTGATTGAGACTCTAAATAAGTGATGGTGACCCACTACCAGCATACTCCTATACCAGAGGAGATGATGCACATTTCATAGACCTCTTGGTAGTACAATTAGACACTGGAAATTGATTTTTTTTCGTCATGTTATGATACAGGCAACCTCCATCAGGGAAAACACAGTTCTATCAGAAAGTATGGTAGCGAAAAACTGAAAATGATAGATTATGTATCATCAACAGCAAAAGTGCCTACTGTCTACAGGATGTACGTGAGATGCAAGTACTTGCCCATCTTGAACATCGTATGTGTCTGTGTGTGTGTGAAGTGTAATCCTCCCATCCAATCTTCAGGAAATAATACTTTGAACTCGTCCCAGCTGGGGGATTACACCAGCTAAAGTCTGCCCTTTTTTCACAGGATACACTGATTCTTTTTGCCACACTCTCTGTCTCGCTCTCTCAATTTTTTTTTTCCGACATAAGGAGACGGAGCACGTACTTGTAGACGCGATACATTTATTTTTAACATCACGGACACAGCGATGTGACACGGCAGCACGGTTATGACACTGAAACAAGGGCCTGTGCTCTGAGGACACACTTTAGGAACAAGTATGACTCATTCTGCACATGGGACTACGGCAAAAAAAGCATGTCCCCGATCTACCCTCAAACGTGTCAGCAGTTTCGGGGATGTTGTTGAACCTCGAAAGAATTATGCACACCGTGCGTTGCACGTAGAACCTAGTTTTTGATTTTTTTTCTTTCTATTTTTCGTCTAACATGTGGTTTGTACTACTCTGCCTGAAAACACATGTAGTTTTAGTAGTTTGTTAAACTTGTGGAACATTTGGATTACTTTGAGGGAATATATCACCCGCCGTCCGCCCATCATGGCCCAGCGCTCGATGCTGAAGAAGAAAGTTGGGACAGAGAGGCGACGATGCATGTCTTGGAGCGCGCCTGGGTAAGTCGATGATGATGATGATGATGATGATGATGAATGCCACCGCCTCATCAATCCGTGGGCCTTCTTACACAGGAGAAGTGTTCATCAAAGAGAAATAGATGTCATGTAGGACGATGACTTCATAATAAGTCTTTGAATATGGATCATCTTGACAGTGACTGGCATACAGCACTTTGGCGTTGAGTTAAAAAGTACATTTGAAGGTCACTTTATATTGATTCAAGTACACGTAGAGTTCATTGATTGATGCGAAGTGAGACAAACTTAATTGGAGCTTTTTTGTTATTAGTCTCTTTAATTACTATATATGACAAAAGGACATTATTTTTTTGTGTGTTATCATTATCACTTTTCTCATTACTTGGGTATTAATTTTCAGATTGTTATTGTTTTTATCATCACCATAATTGTTGTTATCACTATTTGTCATTGGGATCATCATATTCATAAGTATTGAA
Organism: Diadema setosum; assembly: GCA_033980235.1. Classification (NCBI taxonomy): domain Eukaryota; kingdom Metazoa; phylum Echinodermata; class Echinoidea; order Diadematoida; family Diadematidae; genus Diadema; species Diadema setosum. The sequence goes on from CM067070.1 coordinate 22,384,942, forward strand.
ACCGTTGGTCAACCGTTATTACACATACCTATGGGAATTGCTCTTTCTTTTCTGCTTTTGAGCCGAATTATCTCTATTTTTCAGTTTGAAAGGTTGAGAGGTCTGTGTGATGCATCACACCTATCATCCTGGTATTGTTGTTTAGGTATACAGGGAAAAAGAATTCTGAATATCTCCAGAGTTGTTAGGTGATATCATGGGTCTCTCCTTACAATACTAAAGAACATTTATGTGAAGTGAAAAAAAAAAATGTATCAACGTGTTTACATTAGGGAAAATTTCCAACACTCTCCCAAATATACCAAACATTTCCTTAATTCTGAATTTAAGAACAATTGTTGATAGCAGTGTTCTAAGACTCATGAAAATGCCCTTCCGCTTATTCCGATTGGAACCCAATCAACAGATAAATGACAGTAATAACAATAATAATAATAAAATCATGTTTGTGGTGTACATGTGAGTTACAGTGTATCTACCTTGGTCTATTAAACTATCTTTGGCATGGATTTTTAAGAAGATTATCAACTGATAGAAATGTATCATACACAGCTGCCATCTGGTATTTGTTTCCTATATCTAGCATGTTGTTTGTTATTTTCTGTTTTATCAAATATGAAAAAATATGATTTTGAGATATCAAAAATTTATTTGTCTGCTTGTTTTGATTTGATTTAGTAAACTCGATGTAAATAGTAAACTTGATATGAGCTGTTTTCCCATTTCTGAACCAAATTGGAATATAAAATATGTGTTTTTATGGTTGATGAGGAGTTAGTTTGTTTGTTTCATTTTGAACTGAAGAGGTTTTACAGTAGTTCTACATTTAGCCCATTATCTAGACATCAGCGCTACTGAGAAATATGCTGCCACACACACGTAGCAGTGCCTGTTTACCGTTCTAGGGGGAAGATGGTTCATGCTAGTGTGACAACATGGCCCCCACCCTGATGAAAGGGGGAAAAAAGCCCCAGCCCTTCTTTTCCTAATATTTGCCTTATCAAGCCCGAATATGTGAGAACTGCATGTGCTTGCAGCTGATGCTGGTAAACAGGAAGCTGCGTGTCCTACTTTGGCATTAAACAGGAGTGAGGGAAAACATAAGCAAAAAATTAACATTTGCTGGCACAGGGGTTTTGCATGGACACCTCTGTCGGGATTAGCCTCTTCTCCAGGCACTTTGAAATATTTTTTTTCTTGCATCTCCCGTGGCACTGATAGTCTTTTTCACAATTTACAAAATCCAGTTTGATATGACTATACCTTTTGCTGTCGATCCTGCCTCTCCTGTTGGATACACGCTCTCCCAAACACACAGCAAGACAGATAACAGGCGGACAGATACGTTAAGAGACACAAAGACAGGCAGACAGACACACACACAAGTACAAACTTACATGAAGGCAGATAGATGCACACACAAACACGAAAGCAGACAGACGGATGGACAAACAAGAGATGCATACACAAAAAGAAATGAAATGAAATGAAAGTTATTTACCAAACAAATATGACCCTCAACATAGTCAAAGCAGTCAATAGTTAAAGTACAGTTTTGGCAAAAAAGAACCAGCAACATACATAGACAGATGGACAGACAGACACACAGACACATTGCATGTACACACACACACAATGCAGTGAACTCTACATACATAGGTCAAAGTCATGCAAGATTAGGAAACTTGTGTCCATGAAATTGTGTCAAAGTAATCATTGCCCTGTTATAGACAAGCTCTAATTATATTCCCAGTACAGTCCCAATAGAATTGATCTATAGATACATAATGTAGAATGTAAAATTGGTATACTATACCAATTTTTACTGTGTATGTCCATAGTCTTGACTGAAACTTAGGAATGAAAAGATAGAGATATCACATTCTTGATGTGCTTGTCGTTTTTTTTTTTTTTTTCTGCTGCCATTCAAGTGCAACTGATTGACGCAAGGAAGAACAATGGCTCTTGACACATTGTCACAATAGACATTTTATGCCAACTGAAACTTGATTGTTCCCTGCAAATTTAATGTTCTAAACTTCACTGCGATATAACCCCCCTCCAAAAAACAAAAAAAAAAAAAAAAATGTGCCAAGGTACCTAGCCTGATATTTGTGCCAAAAACTGAATAAAAGGAATTAACCTTGGTCCTCTGTGGCTGAGTAGTCTGTTAACTCAGACACTTTAACATTTTTGCAATCACATCACAATGTTGAATATGGACTAGCACATACTAGACTCATTTTGTTAGCAACCATGTACACACATATAGCAGACCTACATTAGGGCTGCCAAGTTTCATGCATTGATGAATTAAAAACACACAAAACTCTTCTTACCCGGCCGAGCGCAAAAAATTAGTCGCAGGAAAATATCCACTTTTACAGTAGGCGGTGGATGCTTCCACTGTTCATAGTCTCACCGCATCAGACGCATCGCTTTAATAGCAAAGGCAATAGTCTTGCTGCTTTATAAGACATTCAGTCTAGCAGCAAAGACAATAGCTGCATCCTCTGCCTAAATATTAGGTTAGGATGCTGCATATTCTGACTTGTTCATGGTAACCATTATTTGGTGCCAGGTGAGAAAAGAAGAGGGGCAATTTGCCAATGTCTTGTCTTGGATTGGATTGGCGAGAAATATTGTCGGGATCAGCTGGGTAGCCTTCTAGACTTTCTTCCTAGAGACAATCGAGTGGTCAGCAGGTCCTTGCATACATGAATATTATAGACCATTTCTGTAATTGTGACCCGCTACAACAAAAAGGTCCTAAAGTCGCGCACGGTCGAAGCCGTGAAAATCGAGTTTTAAGTCAGAGCATTAAAATTGGTCAAAACTTACGATTTTCTGATTTTTATATATTATTGGAGTCTAACATGTCTTCTATCATCTGTCGAAATTTTGAAGCAAAATGATCAAAGGAAAGATTAAAAAATAACGTTTTTCTGAGCCATGTTTTTTGGCGTTTTAACGAAGCAGAAACTGGTTCGAAAATTTGGATTGAGCGCCACAGATAGGTTCCGCCCCTAACAACGACCAGAGTGATCTCATTGGTCAGTTTGCTGTTGCTGCTAACCAAAGCGTGAAGCTCGCACACTGCCCAGTCGACTGGTGCGTGCGGGCGGGGTGCACTATGCTCAGCCGCTTCTCATATCCTGGTCACTGATAGGTTGGTGAGGAGACCGCCGACGCTGATGTGCTTGAATGAACTCTTTGGGGGTTGCTAGGGCTTACCTTCTATTGTCCAGAGGTGAAAACTGACTTGCGTGTCCCTTGATCGCGATTGCGTCAAAAGGAAGACTTTTAGGGCGCTTTTCTCGAAACAGTGATTTTTCAGACGTCTCAACATGCTCTCTTTTAAACATCGATATCTCCGCAGCCGATTATTTTCATAAAATGTGTTATATATCAATTTAAAGCAGAAAGATTAGGGGATTATATCACGCAATTTTCAAATAATCGACCTCGCCCGACTTTAGGATCATTTTGTTGTAGCGGGTCACAATTTATTTCAATTTATATCGATGTTTCTCTTCCAACATCTTAGTAACAAAGCCATTCATTCACCTGCTTCCTCCCATTAAGTCTTATAGGCAGGAATTCACTCACTTGTTGCTATTTAGGGCAAGGCTCCGGTAAGGTTTGTGGTTGTTAAGGGAGACTTTGATATGTAAACAAAGCATGTATCAAATCTGAATACATTACAGAACTGGTTTATTGTGATTGACTTTGTAATAAAGCAGTCATTGTTGTTTTTTTTTCTGGATTTCCATGGAGTGATTCAAGAACTGAAGAATAAAATACTGTAAAACACGAGATTTTTGCGAATTGGAGCTGATAACCTTTTTCACAGCCTTAACTTTTTGCCAAGTGCCTCTGGCATTCAATGCATATAGTGTAGACAAGAACATTTGCCTACATTTTAATTTTGAAAATCTTGGCTCCCAGGAAATTTGTGAAAATGAAATGCATGAGAACAATCCGTGTTTCACACTATCAGTATTCTCTTTGTGATATTTAGGATGGAATTGCACTTCTAGGCAAAGGAAGAATTGATTTATGGATCTTGTTTAAAGCTAAACTATTGGTGTCTTGTGTACCTGTGTGCCTAGATAGATTTCTTTTTGATAACAGAATCAAACTAGATGTAGGTCATACATTCATAAAATCAAGAATTTTAAAACTTTGTTTCTAGATTAGTCCCCTTTTTGAAGGAAGGGGAGCATGCAATGACCGAATCTTTACAATAATTTCCATTTATTATTTCTGTTCTAAATCCTCTCGCCTAATGAGGCATGTGGGAGAAGTATTTGAACCCTTTAGAAATGCCACGCTGTCAGTCTTTGATTTTTATGGCGTGCAATCCATTCTGGCCTATGGTCAATTCAGGCGTGATTGGTAGACTCTCGATTATGCGTGTCCCATATTTCATTACCGGCGAGTTGAATCTGCGGCTGACAGATAACGGCTCTAGGGCCCTCTCATATCTCTGTGTCCTCAGTCTCTCTCTCTCTCTCTCTCTCTCTCTCTCTCTCTCTCTCTTGTAGTGTTTATGCCCCCCCCCCCACACACACACACACATACTCGTGCATAAGTTATATGTCCATCAACAATCTATCTGGCATGTGACGTCTCTTTTCGGTTGTACGGTTGTCGGTTGTCGGTTGGAAGAGGAAGAGCTGCCAGAGAAGTGGAAGGAAGCGCAATGTTGTATTCACATCGCATATCACTCTTTCTGAGGTGTGCGGGATTAAGACGTGGGAGCGTTGATTTTTTGTGCATGCCTCCTCTGCTGTTTTCCCTCCCTCCTGTGTGTACCGATATATAATAGAGTCTTGATATATAATTACATTTGTGTCATAGATTTAGTGAAATTTTGTCTTTCTACTTCAGCAATCAGATCGACCAGCGGTAGTCTTTGAAGCAAATGATATTTTCATTTCGCATCGCCTGCAGTTGTGCTCTTCTTTTTTGGTGACACTTCAGCAGCGGCTCGTATTTGTTTGCCACCGCATTGTGATGAGGATATTTCCTAGATATCCGTCGATGGAGTGTGTACGTGCTCGTCCTTGTAGCGTTATAAATCTCCTTAGGGAAGGCAAACCACTTGCATGAGAAGATTGAATTCGCACTTAAGTTGTTGCGGGGTTTTTTTTGTAACTCTCCTTCTCCCTCTCCTTCTTCCTGTCTATCTCTCTATCCATCTACCTACTTATCTGTCTATTCATTGATCTATCTATTTATTTTCCTGTCTATCTATCTATCTATTTATCTATCTATCTGTCTATCTTAATATATACAGTGTATATATTATGTATTTCTTTATTTATTTGTGTGTCTGTTCTTCTTCCTTCATTTATTTTGTTCACTCTCCCTTTCAACCTCTGCCCAGTCTCTACAGCTAATAAACTCTTACGCAAACCACTTCCTGGATGCTGTCTTTTACTCTCACTTTCTTCCTAGATGTTGTTTTTTACTCTCACTTTCAAGAAACTTGAAGCCTTCGTGCAAAGCCGAAACTAACACAAAGCGCATGCGTGCTCGTGTGTGCCATTTACTGCGGCGTTACATTGGTACCACACACCAGTAAACCGTGAGTGGAGAGGATGGCCAAGATCGTTAATTGTCTTCGATGAGCGGTAGTGTCATCACCAAACTCCGAAAGGGGAATCCATTCGGCAATCTTCTGCTGCTTCGACGAGGAGGAATGCCCCCCATATCGACACCTCACCGTGGACACGTGCCAAATGCTACGTTGTCGTCTTTATCTCGCTCGCTCGCTCTCTCTCTCTCTTGCCCTTTTGCTTTTTCATGCCAAAAAGTGGGAATCTTCGATGTCGATTGTCTTGAACCGAGGTCATTTGGAAAGTGACAGAGCAAAACAGAGATAGAGAAAGAGGGAATAGCAGCAAAGAGGCTTGGCTCTGTACAGCAATTCATTTCACTGTTTGCACTTTAGTTGATTTAACCACAGCTTACCATCGATGAAATTCCCGTTCTTGATGTCACAATCTGAGGTGGAATTCCAATTAAAAATGAAAAAGGCGACGGGAATAGCTACAGATTCTCGACCGGGCTCGTCAAGTGAGACAGCAGAATAAGTGGCAGAGTCGACAGATACTCCTCTAATTTGGAACACCTTCGCATTTCCAGGTTGTGTTTCCTTCTCCTAGAGGGGTGAGAGATGAGAACACCTCAAGAATATTTTAATCTCATTCTGCCTCTCTTGTGACTAATCTTCGTGGCCCGGGGAAAGTGAAGTCGCGTCAGCAGCGAGAGACGAGCGCCGCAGCCTCCGACTCGAGATGGTGCGAGATTTAGCGTCTCATCTCTTGGATTGACTTCTTGGAGGATTAGAGCTCAAGTTCATGTGACATTTAGTAGCTGCTTTGTGATCATCATTTTTTTTCTTCCTCTCATTCTTGTCTTATTTTTATAGCGTCTCCTCATCATGTGGCATTTCTGACAACCTTAACTTTGCTCTGGGGATTAATCATGTTGCTGCTTCCTCTGAGAATGCCCCAGTACATTTTTTCGTCTATTTTGTGAAAGGATTTGCTTTTTCAGATGTACTAATTATCAAACCTTGGAGAGCATGATTTCTCTTCGTGTTTGGAAATGCTTGGGCAGATATCCTTCATGTTTGTGATATGTAATTGATAGCGCTACATTTTAATCTACCCTAGCTGGATTTTTGAGTGAGACCGGGACAGGTTCAGAGAATCAGACATGAACAGTCTCCGTTATTATCAGCTGCGTATGGTGGGCTGCTGAAACAGTTGACTGATAGTTGTGTCGTGCTGTTTGCGAACAAGACATCTTGTGCATCTACAACGATTGGAGTTACATATGTATCGTACAACATGGCTCCAAAGAGTAGGTTTGTTCAGAGGCGGGCTATCATCAAACGGAGATATTATACCAGGAGATATATCGGGTGAGTTTCATCCTCTGCGTTGTAGAAAGGATTGCAGGGTGATATTTGTTGTATATACATTTCCGTTTATTTCATTTAACCATTGAATGCGATGGTTCACCATTGTGTGGTGTTGAGACACCATGTAGCATAAGCCACACATTCAAGTAGTCGTAGTTACCAGAATACTGAGCTCAGCTGTAATGTGTATTTCCATTTAAACTCAACAAAGTATAGCCAGAAATAGAAAATATGTGTACCCTAATATTACATTATGTCAACGTAAAGGTAGGATTGACACAAAATGACTAGCTTTGGCAACACATATCAAGGGTCCAAGGGTACGAAGTATAATGGCACATATACACAACGGAGTATGACTTTGTGTCATGATATCACAGTATCACTTTGGCCTTTATGATAAGTACTGCAAATGCTAGTACCAGTAAACAACATGATGATATAGATGTATCTGCTCTACATTTGTGTTTGTGGTCGATAATTTGTGAGACCTCAATGAAATCATTATAGGGATGACTTCTACTTACAGTTGAGATGCATTTTGCTCTACATCAAGGCAATGTGTCCTCCGCAGATCAGAAATTGACTACCACTTTCTAATTTTCCACCACTTTACAAACAACTCTCTCAGGGTTGTTTTTCATGAAATCCAGGAAGTTGTGAGAATAAGGAATATCCAAGCGACCATTTTGCAAACCGTGATATACAGTGTATGTTCTCAGTCAACCATGGTACTACTGTGTTCTTGATTACCTACAGGGCAGCAAGAGCCTGCATTTCAAGTCATGCTTTGTTTCTCAGATGGGATTTGGTATTGTAGTGATAATGGTTATATAACAATGATGATGATGGCAAATATTGATGATGAGGAATCTGATAAATATAGGTAGAAAGTGTAAATCCAGTTGTTTCATTTATGGCAGTAACAGTAGGAAAATTTGTGATCCAAGAATGGGTTCAGTAATGGTGTTCTAATAGTGAAGTGCTAATTATAACATCGTTAATGATGATAATGATAGTGATAGTGAAAGCAATGAAAATAACACAAGTTACATGTTAGTGTAACTTCTCGCGACATTTATTGGGACAGAAATCATCAGGTTGTTATCATCAAATTGGCACATTTTAATTTCAGCGCCCATCTCGTATTGAAGATAGATTCGAGGGGACAAGCCAAGCTAAATTCATTTCACCTGCACAATATCGGATAGACTTTAAAGGGGAAGGCTAGTAACTGATCAGTGGGAATCAGTGGAAATGCTGGGAGATGATTGTTCCAATCCTTATGGGATTCATTCAAGAGTTCATTGTATATCTATTGTTGTGTGAAAATGATTTGCTTCAGAACGGTCTCATATTCAAGTAATGTGCAGATTAATGCTCCGTCACTGCCCAGGGACGCTAACCTGGAAGCATTAAACTGCACATTACTCGAATATGAGACCATTCTGAAGCAAATCATTTTCACACAACAATAGATAGAATGTACTCTTGGATGAATCCCATAAGGATTGGAACAATCATCTCCCAGCATTTCCAATGATTCCCACTGATCAGTTACTAGCCTTCCCCTTTAAGAGGGTTGCCAGTTTATAAGACTGAAGAAAGAGCTTTGATTTCAAAGTATGAGTTGCCAATTTAGGACTGATTGAAGAAGCTGCCAAGAAGCCTAAGTGAAACCAAATTAAACAATTATATATGAATAACAGAGGTCTCAAATTAGAACATTTCATTAAATGTTATGATTAGAAACACAAACAGCAACTATCGTGATAAAAAGGTACACGACTACGCCACTGACAGATATGTGATATATGTGAGATTGAATGGGCTAGTAAGGGAAATGTATTCTGGGGACAATGGATTTACTTATATCAGCTTGATAATCTTCCAAATGTTTACTGTTGTGCCAAAAGTTATTAGATACTTTCTCTTTGTTTTAATGTTCAGCAGTTTATTTTTATGTTGATATTTATGTGGCCATCCTCTAGAAAAAGAAAGATTTTTTTTTCCCTAAAGGAAGCTTCCCAATGGATATTTTAAGCAGTTTGAGAGTAACATTGATACAACCTTGGTATGAGCAGGATTTTTGCAACTCTGTGTGAAATACTTTGGCTTGCCTCCAGTAGAATGACTGTGGAGATATGTTTTTTGCCAACAAAATATCATATTTTTCTCTTTTTCCCCATAAGAGGGACATTGGCATTGGGTTGGATTATTGGATCTGAGCAATGTAAAGAGTTCAAAAATAAGTTTCTTCAGCTAGTTTGAGACATAGAGGCTATCATTATATGAAATGCTTTGTATTAGATGTTGCCATAATCATCTATTTCATTTTATTTTTCTTTTTTGCTTTTTTTTTTGGTCAAAATATCCATGCTACCCTTGCCGAACCACAATGCAGGGGCTGTGTATGTTTGTGTGTGTGTGTGTGTGTGTGTGTGGGTGTGTGTGCGTGCGTGCATGTGTGTGCTACTCTATCATTTTTTAGAATTTTATTCAAGTTATTTCACAATTTATTTCATGATGGAAGATGTGAAATTTTTCATGCAATTAAAGTCAGTTTTTTAGGGTCAGTTTCATTGATATTTGCTTGTTTATTGATGGATAAGAATACTTTTTTACACGGTACGATATCGTCAGAATATTTGCTTGTCATCACTTTTGTGTAGAACGTGAGATTTAGCAAAGAAAATAAGAATGTACAACACGAAATATGTAGGTATAGCCAAGAGTTTGTTTGCTTGTTCTGTAGTCTGTGCTCCACACTCACATATTCGTCCATCCAGCAGGTCAACTTTTGTCAGTGAGGTGGTGGATACTTGGATGATTGTGTAATGTATACTTTGTTATGGTTTTTGTGAAAGAATGGAAGCAAACCTCAATTGAACTGAACTTGAACTAAGTACTACTGAACAGCATCAAGGGGCCTTGGTGAAAATTTTATTGTGCAATAGAGGAGTTAGCCTTTTCCCAGACTGAAGCATCTTTGAAAACTGTGACAGGAAATGAGTCCACTCTGGAATATCGACCCAAATGTACATCAATATAAAAGGACCTTACTTCCCACATTTTTTGTCTTTACCAAAGCAACGCTGCAACTACATGTGAATGTGTCCTGATTTTCCATCAACTCACATTTATACGCCTCTCGTCATCCATAAACAGGGCAGCGCCAGGCCCTTAATGGAGGGAGGGTATCGTCATGGTGCAGTTGTAATGAGTACTGTGTTCTTTGAATAATTACCATGTTGCAGTGACGCTGAGATGAGTCAAAAACAGATCATCAAGCTTTCTCACTTGTTGCTTTTTTTTTTCGCCCTCAATGTACCCCCAGTGCACAGGCATCTTTCATATGCATCCTGGAGTGTCGTGACATACATGTAGTTTGGGTTGAGGTGGGGGATTCAGAGCTTTTAACTCTTGGTGAGAAAATGAGAATCCTCTTTTAAATGACATGTGAAAGAGCATACAATTCTGAGAGGAATTAAAAGGTTATTTGGCAAAAATTAGTTTTTAAATGGCTGAGATTATATCCAAAAACAAAGAGGTCCCAAATAAAAGATGGGGCCCACCTTTTATTAGAAGCACTTTATTTACTTATTTATGTGTTTTTTGATATCTCACTATTTCAAACCGATAGTTCCTCTGAGAGTTGTACATGCTGTATGCTTTTTCACATGTCATAAGAGGTTTCTAATTAACTCCTAAGGAGTTGTTTCGAATTGACTCAAAAGGTGAATTCCCCACTTCGACCAAAACTATGCCATTCCTTTTAACTTACATGTATAGTATCATCCTTTAGATCTTCAAACTTTTCTGCTCTCTCAAACCTGTGGAAAAAAACAGCAGCCATTCATGAAGAATTCTAAAGAAGAATACCTTGATTCAAGGGCAGCTTTCTGTAATCAAAGTACTGATGTAAATTATTCTTATTCTTCATCAAATCCCTTATCAGCTGGAATGGCCTCAAAGCTATTCATGAATTTGTACATTTGTGCTGGCATATCCAGAGTAGAGAAAGTGTTTGATGTTTTCCTGTAAAATTGCGCTCTTCCACACCAGTGAAAATTAGCACAGTGGAGCAGTCCAGTCGGTATTTTGCCCACTCCTGTCAAAATGTCAAAATGATGTTTTGAAATCACAACTAGATATGGATTTGAAATGACCTACTTATTTGAAAAAAAAAATGACCGCATCTGCGGTAAAGTTTTTATGGGTGTTTCATCATGGATGATTAGGTACCACCAATAAATTATCCATGCAGTTGCATTTGATTAATCTTTACTTTCAATCTCATCACTACTATTAACCACGATTGGCTTATTGAGGAGTACTCCCATTAATCATGAAAGCCCATGGAATTAATATCAAATTGAAATAGTGTCTGTTTAATGTTGCGACAAAATGAGGGATTAAATGGGATATCCATTTGTGATGTAGAGCTGAAATGAAAAATCAACAAATTATAAAATGCCTCCCAACAGCTGTAAGGGGTCACTGTATAATGCAGCCCTCAGATTAGGGCTGACCAAAAGTTGATTAGGCGGAGTCAATAACATATGGAGTGTGCATGCGGATAGATACTCTACTCTGTGCACAACCACCCATTCACTCAATAAGACTGCTTCCAAGCCTTTTATGCTGGGTATTCAAATGAAAGATAACAAAAATCACAAGACATTATTTGTAGTCTTTGTTTAATAGCACTTTCAGTTTCTGAAAACGAAGGGAAATCTCTCGAGGACTCTCTGAGAGAATTTCGTGAGAAACTGCGGCTACAACTTGTTTGTATCTGCAAGTTTTGACTCTTGTTAAACAGAGTGGAAATAAATGAATAGAACAGTGAGGGAACGTGTGAGTCAATTACATTACCTAGTTTGCATGTTGGGTGGTAATTAATAACACACTGCTTTGTGGGAACTTGTAAATATTTGTACAAGTTTCTTCTTTTGTATGAAAACTTAAGTGTGTTTCTTTTATTTGTCTAATTTCTATGAAACCTTTCCAGTTCTGTCAATTTAATTTTCTGTTTCTTTTTTTTAAATGCCAAACATCATCTTGACTTGGATTAAAGTTCCTGTGTAAAGGAGGAAAAGATGTGTTTGAAAAAAAATATTACAGTTTTGGCTTCTTTGGTAAATTGATTTATAGGTATGTCTGAGCAAACAAACAAACAAGCCCAACTTTAATGTATGAAGGGAGGTGTGCGAGATTCTATCTCACACCTACCTGATGTATTGAAATTTAAGTGGATATACCTAAACCTTCATTGCTAGCATACTCTTTGTATGCTTTAATTTTATCCATGTACACTGTATGCATTTAAAAAAAAGTATGTTTCCTTGTAATACATTAATGTCATCAAGTTGAGAACATTTAAGTTATGAGATGATTGTATGCTCTCCATTTTGTTTTTCATATGGTGAGGATTTGCATCTAGTGTTAATACTTTCTTAATTCTTTCCCAAAGAAAATCAGAGTTCTCCATGATAGAGACTGTACATGATGCTCCAAGTATGTGTCCACAACTGATTAATGGTTGCTCATATTTTATTTTTTGAACTTTCACTGACTGTTTGTAACTTGTCTACACAATACAATACTGTACAATATAGGTACTTAAGTAGCGCTCTTGACAATGAGTAAACGTATCACAGCACGTCACAAAACTATGATATCAAACTTGGGTAGGAAAAACAATGGCAGCAGATGAGAAAAGAAAACTACAATATACACAATAGATCAGTCAGTTACTGAAAAGAAAAATCTTTGAAGATTTTTCGAACACTTTAATATCTAGAGATGATGATTCCCTGATTGTATTCTGAGAGGGCTGTGGTGGTATGTATAGAATATGTAAATGCAGGTCCCACATACATGTATAATATCTAAGAGTGTTGCACTGTGCAGTACAACGCATATTTCACCATCAAAACAAAGTCCTCCACTCTTATTATGCAACAGCTAGGAGTGGAGTAGTAGTGTCTTGGAATGCAAGTGACACCTCTGCGACTTTGATATCACACCGTTCAGATTAGAGTTTGAGGGCAAGATATGACGCTCGTCCGTCCCGAGGCGTGAGTTCCCCCGGCTCGCTGGGGAAGCGGAGGGTGTTATCAGCGTGTGAAACGAATGAGTGTACTGTAGGACTTTGATCACATTGTGACTGCTGCTACCTTGTAGATTGAGTGGTGTGTGGGCGCGTGTGTGTTTGTGTGTTTTTTAAAATAAGGAAGCTGAAAAATCAGATAGGTCGATCGTATCCTCTCATGTTTTAAGAGATAGTGTGTTCATTTAAGTATTTGCTCATCATAAGAAGGCTATTTTAGGGATTTTATGAGATAACAGCATTATCACTACATCAATTGTAGGGACGTACAGTGTATATACCTGTCGTAGCTCCCTTTGAGTTTCAGTGGTCATGAATTACCCAGCCATCATACTGCTAATCTTATATTTATTCTCCTTCCTTTTTTTTTTTTTTTTATTAGGGGTCCATCCCTTATTTCTATCCAAGAAAGTAGCAGCCTCATGTGGCATGGCATGGTGTAGTCATTGTCTGTGTGAGGGTTCCTCAAGTTTGCACATCACTGTTTTTTTTTTTTTTTTTTTTTTACCTCAAACTGCTTCATTCGTAGCTTCTGGATGCTGCACCAATGACTCCGAATTTCCCTTTTAATATATACTGTATATGGCGAATATTTAGCAAAGTTTGCAAGTTGGATGGTATTCACGAATTAAAAAACACGCGAAAATATTATCTCCCGACCCTACCTGAATGTGACGTACACACATGTGACATACATTCCTCAGTTCAGTACTCCACAATTGTGAATTTCACCACTCGCGAAATTGTCGGAAGTCCTGATTCAAAAAAAAAAAATTAGACTCATTAAATTTATGGCATATATAGTAAGTTGTAATTGCATGTGACATCAAAATCACAGGTAGATGTCTATGAGCACCGGAATAGAAATTCTGTCAAAAACATAATGTGAATATTATGTCAACATGCGCTTGTGTATTCAATTACTACATGGAGTCAACATAAACATATATTATGATGTAATATGCTGGTATAGATTCTGATGAGCTCATGTGTGCAAATAATTTGAATGTTTATGTGCATATGAATCAGAAATGTGATGAGCCCTAGATTTGTATGAAGAGATGATGTTCTCACTGTGTCGGGGACTATGTAAGACCATGATAACCTGAGGTGTCCTGCACATGAATATTTGAATTGAATTGAATTGAAAATTTGTTTTATTGATCAATATCCATCCCAGCCTGGAGGCTGAATTACAGACATTGTTAACAAAGGACCATGAATACATAAAAATACACACAAGATACAGCGTAGTAATAAAAAAAAAACACATTAATATAGAACAACAACAAAAAATCAAGCTTATTCATCTGAACTAATGCACAGTGAGATCAAGCTATAATACAAAACAAACACAAATATTGCAATTACAATATCTACTATCATTATTCTCAATGTAGATAAATTGAGTTTATGTTAATTGTGTATGCCAGTCATTTGTACTTATTGATGCAGGTGATGTTATACAGCTCAAATCAACACATTCTATCTATAGTAATATATACATTGTACATACCCTTTAAAGAATGTTTTTTCATTCTTTTTTTTAAACAAGTGGCCTGACTGTGAATTATGACTCGCATGCACAAATATGAGGCACAACATTCAGCAAATGAACAAATTTACAAGGATTGGCTTTATATAATAATGACCTCTTACGTAATCAATTCAGTAGATGCTATAGATCCCTATGTGACACTATTTATCATAGAGGACAAAAATATTATGAGAAACAATGTCTTTATGAATGTATTCAGCATATTTAGTGATTCACTGTTTAAATGTTAACATATTCACCATGTTACATGTTCATGTGGGATCATGATATTATTAAACATGGACTATTCAATCAAGGGAAGCCTGTTATGGGAATTAACCCATTCCATACTGAATTCTAAAATCCCCATACACTTAGTACACAGGCCATCAGGTTCCCGTAGGAAGCAGGTTAATACCACTGCTCTTCCAGAGGGCTCAGCCAATCATTATTACCCCAGCATTATTACCAGTGTGCTCATAGTATGTTCTTTACACCTCAGAGTGGTGGGACGTTGTATATTATGAAAACGTCGTGATGAAGGACATTTGGAGTATTTGATGGGATTTGAACCCGGGACCTCATTTTTTAAGTCAGGAGCTGTATATCCCTTGTACAATGACACAAACCATATTCAACAGCCCTAATCATGTTTCTTTCTTTTCCTCTTTTCTTCTCTGTTTCTCCAGTTCCGTGGCATCACTAGCAGCCCTAAGGTAAGATTTCTGTGAATATTTTCAACTTTCTGTGTTTCAGACATTCAATTACAATGCATTCTTTCTGCATGGAGGAATGATCAGGAATGAAATTATTCTTATCATGTATTCAACTGACAGTGTAATATCAACTTGAAGTTGTTCAATAGCAGGAAGAGCATCTCAAGATTATGTCATCTCGTGAACTGCAACTAAATTAAAGGACAAGTTCACCTTCATAAACATAAGGATTGAGAAAATGTAGCAATATTAGTAGAACACATCATTGAAAGTTTGAGTAAAATCGGACAATCCGTTCAAAAGTTATAAATTTTTGAAGTTTTTGTGCAGTAACCGCTGGATGAGAAGACTACTGCAGTGCATGATGTCATATGCGTACAACAATATAAGGAAAATATAAAGAGAATTTCGCAAAATTTCATCTTTTGAAAAAAGTACACATTCCCTTGACTCGTTACTGATATATGTTATGGGTAATATTATTCCCATTGCCTTTATAAAGAGGCAAGTCGAGTGCTCTTTTATTATGCAAAAAAAATGAAAATATGTTGAATTTTCTTTACATTTTCTTTATACTATTGTACTCATATGACACCACAAGCTGTAGTAGTCTCCTCGTCCAGCAGTTCCAACACAAACATTTTAAGAATTCATAACTTTTGCATCGATTGTCCAATTTTCCTCAAACTTTCACTGATGTGTTCTACTAATATTGCTGCATTCTCTCAATCCTTATGTTTATGAAGGTGAACTTGTCCTTTAACTTTTTAGTATAATGACCATTTTAGAGTATTTTATAGGGGTGGGGGGATTCCATTTATGCTAAGCCAGAGGGTTGAAGTAGGCTTTTACTCCGTAAAGCAAATGGGAGGAGAAGGAGGAACGGAAACCAGCAAAACCTGTTTGGGCTGCTCGCAGTTTAGAGGCGTTCTCCGTAATCCGCAGGTGGCCCGACGGGGCTAAATATAGCGCCCGAGGCGAGTGGATTACGTGGCTGGCTCACACAACGGGAATCGTGGGTAATACAATCCCCCTTCTATTTTTTTTTCCTCGCACTCTGGTTTTGGGGCAGCCAAAACTAGTCGAAGCGGTTCCCAGAAAAGGATTTGGATTAGAAAGGGCATATCATAGAAGGGGGCAGGAATCATCTAATCCTTCATCTCAGATGGTGGGGGGGGGGGGGGGGAGGGGAGGGGGGGGGGTAATCACTGCCCCCCTCCCTTCTTTATGGGAGTGCCCATTTGAAATCCTCACTCTCTTCTCCCCATCCTGTTTTGCAACACGTCTATTTGTGGATGCTGTTGAAAATAATAGTGTCATCTGTGAATGCATAATCATGGGTAATGTCATGTCCCCTCTTTTGTAGCTATAGCTGGAAACTGTGATCATGATATTAATGATTTTAGGGGAATGTTATGATTATGATAGTGATAAAAACAATGATAACCATGATGATGATAATGATAGTAGTAGTAGTAATAATAATAATAATAATAATAATCATAGTAATAATGATAATAATAATAATAGTAATGATATTGATATTCATAATAGTTAATAACAATAATGAAAATAATAATATTGATAATAAGAAAACGTATGATGATAATAAATAATGAAAGTAAGAGTTATAATAATTTTTCAAATATGATAATAACCTCTGAAATGGCAGAATGCAATTTCAAGTTTTCAGATCTTTGTTTTCTCTATTTCTTCTGAAATCATAATCTTTATGCATTTTGCTTCCAACTATTCTGCTTGTACCTCACATTTTGTAATTGTTGCATTTGGAGGATATTCAGGTTGCTTATAATGCATTTTATCCCATTAAGTACCAGAACCACATTTACATGGTTTAGTGCTGTAACTTCTTACCATAATCCTTACCATTCATTACTGTAGGGTTAAAAAGGTAGACAAAAAATATTCTTTCGTTGAAGAGTATTGTTGTTCCTTAATATAATGATTATAATATGTAAAAACTGCACATATAATTATGTGCAGTTTTTGTTTTAGTTGCAATAGTATGAAAACCTCCTGATTGCTGAATTTATATGTGATTCTTGAATGGACAATACAGTTTGGAAGAACGAAATTCCTTTTCCATTTGTAATTTGGCAGATTTAATGATCTTGTCCACTTTCATATACTAGTAATCTTTATCCAGTGTAAGACATTCAGTAACATTAGAGAGTCATTCACTCATTAGCCAGTTGTAAAGGATGGTTGCTGCAGGGGAAATCGGGATTTAACCTCTGCACAATAATTTATTTTAGCCACAAAATTTGCAACCAATTTTTTTTTTTCATGTCATTCCGATCAAATATGTGTCACATCCCTATGGCTCTGAATACACTAACTCACCATACTACCTTTACCACATTTTTCACTGTGGCATTGATCTCTCCTTGACAGAAGCGTAAATTTGTATTTTTCTTTCATGCTGTCTAATTCCAGGGGAAAGCGGCTGCGCAAGTACTCGGAGACAGATGCCTCGGCCGAGAGATTATCGACCCCAGGGCGGGTGGAATCGGCTCTCAGTCAGGTTTACTCAAAGGTAAAGCACACTGTGGACTGTAAGACCAGAAATTTTCGCATGTATGAAACTCTCACAAATTTTGCGAGGAGCCAAGATTCGCGCAAGTCAATTGCATACTAATGATTTTGTCCGCACAATGCATTGAATGGTGGCAATTCAAGAAAGTTTCATGCTGTGAAAAAAAGGGCTCTCTGCTCCGACCTGAGAGTTCCATGTGTTGACTGTTTGTGGTTGTACCGTATTATTATTATTTTTTTTTCTTTTTTTGGCGCTTTCTTGCTACTACAGAAAGCCAAGAGTGTCTGCTCTGTTGCTCCCCACACAGCAGTAAGACTGATTACTGTATAAGCTGTTATTATTTCATTTCATTTCATTTTATTTCATTCTTCTCCTTTTTCCAACAGAACATAACACAGTATGAATTAGGAATCATATCACAATCGTGTACATACATCTTGCAAATGATATCAAATGATACAATAATAAAGTTACATGCATGTATACGCAAAAAATACAAGGTTATGTTTCAGTTGGAAAAAAAAAAGAACTGAGAGGTCCACTAAAAAGCAAGCTTGTAGATTGTGAACCCCTCAAGAAAAATCTAATGGAATACTTATTTGCATATACTTAGCACAAGTATAATTTAAGACAAGATGGAACAAAATAGGAGACACACAGCAACATGACACGACTCAACAAAATAGATGGACAAATGGAAGGAAGGAAGAAAGAGAGAAAGAGAATGCCTACACGCTGATCAAGGAAACGAAAGAGGGAATTGAAGAGGGAATTGCGAGGGTTTAATTTCCGTGAATTTCGCGAATCACTGTTAGGCCACAAATTTAAAACTATGCGAAAATGTCACCATGAGCTAGTGTAATAGCTCACGTACTATAGCCTCTGTGTCAGTTCGTACAGACAGTGACTCAAATATACGTAGGCCTAAATATAATTCGTCGCCAGTCACACGAACGGACGAATCCCTCAGGTTTGCGTAAGAATGACAATTCGAGAAAAACGCGTTTGAAGTTAGCCCATTTTTGACTTATGGTTGCTACACTTTCATGTCTATAATTTCCAATTATTTTTGTAGTACACCAGACTTCAATTCTTGCTCTAACTTGTGAAGTTTTTATCGAATTGTATTGTTAACAAATAAGCGGGAAATCGTCGAAGAGCTGCATGCATGTATTTTTGGTCTGCAAAGAACGTTGTCTTTTTCCATGTGTGTCCATATGTACATGTACATTGAGCGTTGTCATTGTCAACACATGTATTACATAGTACGCGCACTATGCGCGCGGTCAATGAACTGTTGAATCTCAAAAACAACACGCAAGTCAATGCGCACTGATTCGTCAGTTCGGTGACCGCGCGTACTAGTACGCGCGGTCACCGAACCGTCGAATCGCCTGATTGTTTAGCACACGCGTCTATGGGGAAAACAAATAATTTTCACAAATGGAATTACATACTTCTACAAAAGTGATATCTACGTAAAAAATACACAGAATTACACACTGAGAATTTCAGAATATGTAGTATGGAGTGTCTACTATCGAAATGATTGAAAATCTCAAACTCGAAAATTTGACCCAAAATCGAGGGATTCGTCGGTTCGTGTGACCGGCGACGAATTGTCAGCGGATACAGTCCGTTTGCGTATGCATGGTACGATGTGTGTTAGTCACGTTGTTGACTTCTACTTCCTGGGTCAAAGGGCACAAAGCAACTCTGCAGCGACAACAACATCTGAATTATGATTGTATGATATTTGGATAAACACGGCACTCTGAGAGTTGAGTTTCAAATCACGTTCGTAAACCGCATTTAAAATAAGTTTTGCAATGCAATTCTCTCTCTCTATTTAAATAACCACAGCTATAGTGTCATATCATAGAATAGTTCTTTGTGTTTTCTGTTTTGTTTTCCATCTCAAATTTGCCACTTGAAGGCCAGCTAAAAGACAGCTAGATAGGATTGAAACAGAAACAACAGCTAGCATGGAGCCCTGTAATGAGCTTGTTTTGGACTTGAGTTCTGGAGTGCACTCAACTCTGACAAGTAGGGCACATCACATACATTATATTTGCCAGCCATTAAATAAAAGGGGGGGGGGGGGGTGTCAAAGCATACTGGAGGGCCTTCAAACTTTTTGTTTCGACATGAAACGTTGACATTCCCATTTGTGAATGACTGTGAGCGTTCTTTATCTGCTCGTATTACATTGATATGTCAACGAGGGAGAGATTTTAGTTGCCATATCATTTGTGAGGCTCTTTGAAATGTGGGACTGAGGAGCACTTCCTGTTTTTCTCAAGTAGAACAGATTAATGGAATATCATGTCATGTAATCTTTAGATTTTGTGACATATTTTATGTGAATATGTAAGTGCACAATGTTCAAGGGTGCTTTTATTAACTCACTTCTGGCATAGAATTTAGGCTTCCAAACAGCTTTCAGGGAGGTTTGGGCAGTTGAAAAGTGCGAAGCAGTTTTGATTATGGTATCAGAAAAGCCTTTCTAAACCACCGAAAAGTGCAATCGCAAATGCGTAGTAGTAGTTATAGTAGTGATGTAGTTGTAGTAGAAGTAGTAAATGCAGCAGTCTTGATAATGATAGTAAAGACAATAATAATGACCATGGAAAAGATAGATTATTATAATATCAATGATGGTAAAACTTCTAATTCTAATATAAACAATCTTAATGTGGTCCTCTATGAGTGGTAACATCGTGATGTTTATATGTTGGTTCTGTCAATTCTTATGGTCCTGATATCATATTGTACATTTCTTTACTTTTTTCTCTTTTTTCTCTTTTGTGTATTTTTTTTTTGCCAGCCCTATCTCGTACTTCTTCTTTTACTCTACTAAACATGAACAGTATGCCTTTCATTCTTACACCTTGATTACTTATTATAGCCAAACAACCTGTAATAGACTTTCTTCCCTTTATATACCTCTGCCCTCAGTGTGTTAGAGTTGTATTTTAGAGTTGTCTGTCTGTCCATCCGTCTCTCCTATTTACTGTCTCACATCTTATTGCGACTGGTTAAGAAAAATTACTGCGCGATGAATTTTCTAATCTTTATTTTGCCATCTTTCTCTCTTTCCTTTTTCATTTCTCTTTCTTTCTTCTCTCTCTCACTCTCTCTCTCTATTTTTCTTTCTCGTAGCAGACATAGTATTGATTACTCACATGGCCTATAAATAGAAGTCTAATGACTAAGATCAGTAAAGCTCGCGATCTGTATATGTCATGGGGGTACATGCTACAACACCCTCTGTATGTCACGTACGAACGAAACCATGAACTCATTGGCTTATGGTGAGACGTGTTCTGATAACTTTCGGCATCAGTGCAGTTTTCACAGGGAAAATGATTACCCTCGATCTGTTAATGTAAAGGGGGACTCTTCAACATCCTCTGTAAATATGCAAGTCTGCACACAAAACCAACATTACCTGCTGGTCCAAACCTTGAATTCACTGGTACTGGACATTTTTTCGACTGGCCATGACATTGTTAATTACATTATTTTATGGGTCATGTTGGACCAGTAAATTTAGCAATACCTGAATAGTTACTAGTTCAGACATTGTTGGTAAACAAATTGTGAATGGTCATGAGTGCAATGGTACAAGATTTTGTGCGAGGTGAGAGATAGAGACAAATGTACTGATTTGACTCAACTTCACCTCATAGCACCTCTATCTTTCACCTTGTGCCTACTATTGCACAAGCAAAAAACATGCACTATTTGTTTTATACAAAACCTTGGACGTCAACAAGACATGATCCACACCCATTCTTGAATCCAGTACAGAAACGCCAACCATTTCTTTCATGAAAGGCAAATGGGTAGCACAGTCACAGTCAGTCATTGAAAGTGATATGTTGAAGTGTATTGACAGTAAATGAGTGATTGAATATAAATGCTTGTACAGTATTGTACAATTCAACTGATTGCGTGTGCAAGTCAGACTCTTAACTTTTTGCAAGATAATTAGAAGCCTCTTATATATGAAATATTACAAAGCATACCATTTTAAGAGGAATTCAAATTTTATATGGTGGAAATTGATGTGGAAATGGCTGAGATATCCAAAACCAAAGTGAAACAAAGTGTTCCTAATAAAAGGTGGTTCCCACCTTTAATTAGGACCTCTTTTGTTTTTGATATGTCAGCCATTTCAAAACCGATTTTCATCAAATGAACTTTTAATTCCTCTTTGAATGGTATGCTTTTTAATATTTCGTATTTCCAAGAGACTTCTAGTTATCTCGGAAAAAAAAGTGTAAATCTGAATCCCCATCACCACCAAATCTGTATTATTCCTTTAAAGAGGGAGTCACATGTATTTCCTTGCATTTTCGTCTGATTGCGACTTCACCCTGATTGCACGCTTTCCCCTCTTCTCCTCAGATTCCGCTGACGCCACTCGGCGGAGACGAAAATGGCGACTCCAACTTCCGGAGGCAGGCCAGTGTCCGGATAAAGAAGATGTCATCGTGAGTGTGAATCCCTGTCTATTTACTAGTTTATTCACAATTGTAATAAAGATAATTACTTTGTAACTTTCTTTTTATGAAGAAACCGAAATGAGAGATAACGAACGGTGACATCCTATTAAACCATGTCTAATATTCAGATGTGGCTGAAGCTGATAACTTTAATGAATATCTTGCAAGTATATGCTTAACTTCGAAAAATAAAATTTCAAAAAAATACCAAAACTTTTTGGGGGGTGGGGGTGGGGGTAATTTTTGGGTGGGGGAGGGTGAAAGTAGTGAGTGTTAGATTGTAATGAAACAGCATAATGTGTTTGGTTTGTTTGAATATAATATTCAACTTGTATACAGAATTGAGTATTCCTTCATTGGAGTAAAGTTGAAGTTTTGGTAAGAGCTGCTCAGAAAGCATAAACTCTTCAAAATTTCCATCAGTGTTGTCTCTTGGGGTTCTGCTAAAGCTTCCAACACTCTGCAAAGTTAAGTGTAGATACTTGTATGTTTTCGAGCTGGGGAATATCTTATGTTACCCCACAATGGGTAGAAAAAAATGGTATTAATGGGCCAAAAAAAAAAAAAAAATGTATCAGTTTACATTCCTGCCAGCGGTTTGAGAAAGATTAATGGTTCCTGACTGTCAGCCGGGAATGTGTCCTGAAAGCTAATCCACTTTTTCCTCCCCCCAAATAATATTCACTTCCCATACTCCACTGTCAATAGGAACAATAGCAAAAGAGTCTGAACCACAGAAAAATGTTCAATTTTTTTTCCTCCTCTTTCTTCACTACCACATCTCCTACTGCTTTAATGAGTAAAGTGGACTTTAAGCTTGCACGTTTCCTTTTGTGGCAAGTCTTGTGGTCACTTCCAATTGAATTAAGATTTTTTTTTCTTTTACTGCTATGCTTTTGCTGTATTAAAAAAAACAACAACACTTTTCTCAATGTGGTTTTTTTTTTTTCTCTGTGTATCTGTCTATCTATCTTTCTGCTTTTTAACAGAATTTGCTCTTCTGTTTTGTGAAGATATGAATGAAATGGCCTTTTACATATCCTGTCACAATTCTTGATAGTCACACTGTTGATTTTTAAGATATACATGTATGTATTTCTTCAGCTAGTTATGTGTAGGGTTGTGTGTTTGTTTGTTTGTTTGTTTGTTTGTTTGTTTTGTTTTGTTTAGATTGTGAGAAAAATGGGAATGCTAGTTTGATTGTAGCCAGTTATACGAATTAGCAGAAGAAGAAAACGGAGCAAAAATTGAAACCTGTGGGTTGCATTGACGTGAGTAATATTGGTGATTAAAGATTAAAGAACATAAACCTGAAACTCCTATGTTTCTTTCACTCACTTTGGCAAGCTAGAGTTTCTCGTTTGGTCAGAGTTTTAATGAGGAGATAATTGCACTGGGAATTCCCACGTTTCTGTTTTCCAGTTACAAAAACTGCTCATCGTCACTGTCAGTGGTGCTCAGCGAGGCTTACATGGTATACTTACTTAGAATTTTAAACTGATAAAAGTAACATATTCTGCCTCTCTGCTAAATACTGTATACACCAAATATTTCGCAGAGTTTGTATTTTCATGAATTTTGCGAGTCGGGTGCTATTCGCAAATTTGAAAACACATTTGACTGGCTAAAAATATGGCGTATACAGTACAAGATGACACATTCTCTTCCCCCTCCGCAACAAAAACCAAAACCAAGAACAAGAAGAAGCATAATGTGATGGAAAACAAGCAACACAAAGTATTCCCAGGGTAGGCCTCATTATGAAATCTTGACACAATCCAAAGCACATTTCATGCTTTGTCATCAAAGTGAGTACAGGAAAAGGTTTTTAGATAAGCGAGAGAAAAATACACAACGTTCATAGATGTCCTTGCTTGATTTTCCCGAACAGGGCAGCCCTGTGACTTCTGTTGGCAGATGTTCACCACTGGAGTCTCACATTTTAATGAGTCCTTGCTATTGAAAAACAAAAGGCCACTTTAAAGGTGCCTGTTACCTGCCAATGTGTACATTAACCCATCTGTGATGGCAGCCCATCATGCCCAGTGCAGAGTCTATTGAAGTTTTAGAATGTGGGAGGGAACTGGTTAAAGCTGTCTCATTCAGGCCATGTGATATGAAAACTAAATGCAGTGGCAAAGTGATATGATGTGGAAACTATAGATTCATTGTGCATCGTCTGAAACCATTCGTCATTTCCGATGTGTCGTCAGTTTCAGTTTTAGATACGTTACCTCAGTGTGTAGACTTCGCTGTCTGCAGAAGCGATAAGGATTTCTGTAGAGATCTTTTCCTTACCATATCAGGGAACTCAGGGCTCACTATACACATTGCATTTCAAATTTTGTAGCACCATAAATGTGTCTATTTAACCCTTTCCTTGTCAATCAGTCAAATGTGCACAAATATCACACACAAACCTATGGACAGGTAATCAATGTGTCAAACAGAGGGTCAAAACGGTCTTACCACGCGAGAGGAAGGCACACACCACACACAGTTTCGTAAAGTACAGCATAGGATGCGGAAGGTGGTCGCAAACCAATGTTGTATGGTGCAGGAGCAGGCTGTGATGTCAGGGTCGTTTGCTGTACACAGGATAGCATTGTTGGCTGCCAAATTGTGACGTCCCTAGGTGTACAGACCAAAACAAATGTCAGTTGCACTTTTGCATTTATGCTGTGGTTTTTTATTTAATATTAAAATGTCACAGTCTTGTCAGGCTCATTTACAGTGCTTAGCAAATTTTAAGTCCCATGAAGCTATGTGAAGTGGTTGGTGATTTGCAGGAAAATGGAATGATCACATCAATTCTGTAAACCTCATTGCTATGCTCTTAATTCTTATTCAGTTAAGCAAAAGCAGTATGTGCATACATTTGTGCAATGAATACATAGCTACCGTGGGGAACATCTTTCTGTGGTGTCAGCATTTGCTATAGATATATTCATATCGTTCATACTGAGTATAGGGCAATTACCTCCTGGACAATTACCCCAGACCCTTCCCCTGACCCTAACCCTAGCCTTAATCCTAATCCTAATCCTGAACCTAATCATAACACTATCCCAAACTCTAACCCTATACCCAACCCTAACCCTAATCCAACTCCTGCCTTGATTCATACTGTAAGTATTGGGATTTGGTGTTGTTTTTTTGTATTTTTTTTATCTAACATGCTTTAATGATATATCAGCAGAATTGTTTAATATATTTCCTTCACTTCTTTTCTTTAACTCAAAACAGGTTCCACGATGGCTCTAGTCTCTTTCCCAAACTCAATGATTGTGCCCACTTCCACTATGACCATGTGGAACTCGGAGACTCAGTGGAGGTGAGTAGATAGGCCGCCAGTGATGGAGATACATTGTAATTGTCTGGACTCACTGTTCTTATCTATAAATCAAATATTCCATAGATGGGGAAGATGATGTTGGCCAGTGTGAGAAGTTTTGTTCATTTGCTTGAATGCACACCTTGGCCTTGTTACATAAATCTCTCTACCAGAGAAGAACTGGAAACTCAAGTTTAAAGTATGATTTTGCCTCTGACTTAAACAGACACACACACACACACACACACACAAACTCTGTTAAAAAGATAACCTGAGTTTTCTCAGGTTAAACATTTCATACAACAGGCCCCTTGTGTGGTATCTTAAACTTGAACTTGACTGTACTGGTAGTAGAACTTTTACATTTACGTAGCTGACCATGCAATCATGACTTAAAGTTTGTAATAGTAATACTCAACTAATATTTGCGAACATTTCACTGCCAAACTTTCTCCCTCCACCCTCTTGTCTCCGCTGCCTCCTCCATACCCCCTCCTCTCCCCCCCCCCCCTTCAATTCATCCCAACTTCAGATCTCCATGCACGATGAGCCTGAAGAGCCACGCCCTTCCTCCACAGAGCTGAACGGGGGCACGACCGAGCTCCCGGACTGGCCCTTCATGGTGAAGATGCAGAGCCGGGGCAAGGCGTGGCTGCTGAAGAGGTGCTACGAGGACTTCCGGGTGCTGGACAAGCAGCTGCACAAGTGCATCTATGACCGGCGCTTCAGCCAGCTGGTGGAGCTACCCAAGGGGGAGACGCTGACCAGTAGCCGGGAGGTAAAAATCCCTTCTTTAAATTCTCCTCTCCATCTCCTGTATTTTTATACCCCCGCCAAACGAAGTTTGAAGGGGGTATATAGGAATCAGCGGACGGTCGGGCGGTCGGGCGGTCGGTCGGGCGGTGGGTCCGTTGCAAATCTTGCGTCACGAACTACTTCCTCAGTTTTCAACCGATTCCCATAAAACTTGGCACAGATGTGTGCCTTGGGTTGTAGATGTGCAAGACGTATTTTTTGACAGTACCCAAAAGTACGTTGCCATGGTAACAGCATATTATGGGCAAAAATGGGTACAAATCTTGCGTCGCGAACTCCTCCCACAGTTTTTGATCAATTTTTATGAAATTAGGTACAGATATTCATCTGAATATGTTAATGTGCAAGACACATATTTCCGCAGTGGCAAAAAGTGCGTTGCCATGGTAACGGCATGTTATTGGTAAAATATAGGGCAAAATGCTTCATGGCAAAACTGCTTCATCAGTGTTCTTCCAATTCTCATGGAATTCATATTGAATGTTTGTCTTAGGATATAGGTCAGCATGACACATTTCTTGACTGTGACAAAAAGTATGTTGCCATGGTAACAGCTCACATATTATGAGCCAAAATGATGGAAAATTTTGTGTTGCAAACTACTTCCTCAGTTTTTGCCCAATTTCCATGAAACTTGGTACAGATGTGTGCCTTTGGTTGTAGATGGGCAAGACGCATTTTTCGACAGTACTCGAAAGTACATTGCCTTGGTAACAGCATATTAATGGCAGAAAATCAAGGAAAGATCTTGCGGATTTAACTAATTCCTCAATTTTTTTACCAAAGCTTATGAAATGTTGTTTTGACCAAAGCTTATGAAATGTTGTTTGGCGGGGGTATAACCAGTCGCTGTAGCGACATTTCTAGTTGACTCTCCTTCTGTTTCCCCTCTTCTCCTTCTCCTCCTCATCTTTTTCTTGTCCTTCCTCCTCCTCCTTCCCCTTCTACTCTTCTTCTTCTTCTCCACCTGTGCATCCTCTTCCTCCTCTTTGCCTCTTTTCATCCTCTTCTTACTCCATCTTTTTGTCCTCTTCCTTCTCTTCCTCTTCCACCTCTTTTCTCCTCCTCCTCTTGCCCACTCCCTCTTGCTGCTGCTGCTCCTCCTCCTCCCTCTTTTTGTCGTCTTCTTCCTTGTTCTCCTCCTGTTCTTCTTCCTCTTCCTCCTATTCTTCTTCATCTTCTCTTCTTCCACCTTCTGCTCCTCTTCTTCCTCCTCCTCCCCTCTTCCTCTCTCCTCCTCCTCTTTCTCCTCATCTTCTTCTTCCTCCTGCTCTCCCTACTCCTTCTCATCCTGCTCTCCCTACTTCTCTCCCTCATCCTCTACCTCCTTCTCCTCTTACTTCATTCTCCTCTTCCTCCTATCTCCTCGTCCTCATTTTTCTCTTCCTCCTCTCTATCCACCTCCTCCTCAACCTTCTCTTCTTTCTCTTCATCCTCTTCCTCTGCGTCTTCTTTCTTGTTCCTCCTCTTCATCTTCTCTTCGTCCACCTCCTCCTCCTCCTCCTCTTCTTCTCTCCTCCTCCTCCTCCTCTTCTTCTCTCCTCCTCCTCCTCCTCTTCTTCTCTCCTCCTCCTCCTCCTCTTCTTCTCATCCTCCTCCTCCTCCTCTTTTTTCTGTTCCTCCTTGTTCTCCTGTTCTTCTTTCTCTCCCTCAGCCTGCTTCTCTGCTCTCAGCTCCTTTTCTTTTTCCTCTTCCTCCTCTCCCTCTTCCCCTCTTCTCTTCCTCCCCTTCTTTGTCTTCTTCCTCTTCCTCTACCTCTTCTTTCCTGTTTCTTTTCCTCGTACTACTCTTCATCTTCTCTTTATCCACCTTTTCCTCCTCCTCTTCTCTCTCCTCCCCTTCCTTCTCTTCCTCCTCCTCTTCCTCCCCTTCATCTTCTCTTCTTCTACCTTCTCCTCCTCTTCCCCTTCCTATCTCCTTCTTCTTTTCCTCTTTATCCTTCCTTATTTTCCTGTCAAAAGTCTTCATAGATACGATAAAATTCATGAATAAAAGCAATGCGATGTATGAGCCAGCCAATGTGTTTGACATCTGACCCCTATAGGAAAACTCTTTCTTCAGTTGTGCTGCATGAAATGGACTACCATGACTTACTGATAATCTTTGTGCACCAAGTTGTGCGTTGACAAAGTTGCTCAATAGAAATGATGTGCAATGGTTAAATCCAGTCTCAAGACACATGTCACCTCATTTTGAAATGTTCATAATATGAACATTTCAAAATGTCAATATAATATTATTATATTTACTCTACTAGGACTGTGCATGCATCAACATTTCCATAATTTAAATCATTTCAATCTCTTTGCCTAGCTGTTTGTCTTTCCCTTTTTAAAGATTTTAGCTTCACTCTTTAAAAGACTCTAACTATTTCAATGAAACTGGAAATAACCTGCCTCTACATTGTATGTATGGATCTGGATGCAATGTCTTATTCAGTAATGTACACCAGTGCCGTATTCTCAATGTCACACTGAATTTTTTTTTTCTCTGCATATCATTATCATGTTACCCATCCAGGCTGTGAAGGCGATGCTGGCCCACTACATCACACGCTTCTCCCAGATTGCCGGAGATATGATCAACTGTGGCCCCGTACTCAACTGGCTGGAGGTAAAATACGATGT
Organism: Diadema setosum; assembly: GCA_033980235.1. NCBI lineage: Eukaryota > Metazoa > Echinodermata > Echinoidea > Diadematoida > Diadematidae > Diadema > Diadema setosum. The sequence continues at coordinate 22,414,089 of CM067070.1, forward strand.
ACCTGAATTTGAAATGCATCCCAGTTTATCCTTCGTGCCATTATCATAAACTAATTCTTCATTCATTGCAATGTACATGCATGAACTACTCGGGGGAAAAACATGACAGAAATAAAAATTGAAATGCCTGTGAATGAGAGGCTTTACTCTTGAGCAATTTGCAGAATACTAATTTGAAATGTGAAGAGCAATTGTATACCTCAAGAAGAGCTCTAGGCTTATATCTTCAAGTTCGTGTAATACAGTACATAATGCAGACCTCCCAACCATTCTGCATTTGGAGGAAAGAATTTTGAAGTTTAAGCATTCCCAGCTCTTGTTTCAATAGGAGTTTCCTATTTTTCTTGCAAATTTTACCACATACTCCCATGGAAACTGCTCTTTCTTTCCTATTTTTTAGCCAGATCATCCCTATTTTTCAGTCGGAAAGGTTGGGAGATCTACATGAAGTGTCACTACAGTTTAGGAGCCCTTCTTTAACTTTTGCACGGGCTGGCTGGTTACTTCCCCTTTAAATTTGTAGTGAATTGTGTGTAAATGGACAAGACATTAGATGAGCATATAAAACATATAATGCGAACTTGAGGAAGATGGAGGGTCTATTAAACTTTTAATATTTTCCTCTCTTGTTTAACCTTCTGTATCATCCTCTGACTAATCAATGACATGCATTCAGTGGAGAATAATGAATAATCTTAGTTGAGTTTCCACCAGCACTTCTTTCTGATAGTGATAAGATTTGCTGTTTGAATGAATGAGTTCATTCTATCTAATCAATCATGGATGCATTGTGTCTTTATATTTCTCTACTTTCTCTCTTTCTCTCTCTCACTCTCTTTTTCTTCCATCTACTGGATTTTACATGCATCCCTGACTATGTTTTATCGTTTTGGCCGTACGTTTACATTCATGTCTTCTCTTGCCCCGCCTATTTTTTTTGTATCTACTGATCCCTCCTGATATCAATGTCTTATGTCTGCCCCAAACCCTACCCCCATCCACCATATGCCCTACCATTATTCCTTTTCCACCTGCTTTGGTAACTGTGAAACTTATTCTCCCTACTCTGCCCCGCCCATTCCCCTACCCTGCCCCACCCATTCCCCTACTCTGCTCTGCCCATTCTCCTACTCTGCTCCGCCCATTACCCTACCCTGCCCCACCCATTCCCCACCCCATCATATGCTCTTATGTTTATACCATGTTTGTGTCACCTCCCACCCCCATTCAACCCTCCCTCCTCCCCTCCCTGTCCCCTCCCCTCCCCCTTCCCTCCCCTCCCCACCCTTCCCCCTCCCCTTCTCCTCTTCTTCCCCTCCCCTCCCCTTCCCCCCTCCATCCTCTCCCGCTCCATCCTCTCGCCCTCCCCGTTCCACCCCACCCCCTTACCAATCGTCCATTGTTACATGTGTCGCTGTCATTTTACCCTGGTGTCTTTGCCTGTTTCAGATTGATAACAATGGTTTTCACATAGAGGTATGAGCGAAGTCTTGTTCCTGTGTTTGTTTCCCATTGAGTTATTGTATGCTTTTTCTTTTTTAGATGAAATCCCTACACCTACCTGCTGTTATTTTTTTTTTATTCTTGACAGAAACATGCTAGCTTCTGCACTGTCCAAAACATGTCAACATCATCTGCAAAAGATTAAAGCATCAAAAAGTAAATGTAAAAAAGGACAAGCTTTCACACAAATACCCTTTGTGGTTTGAATACAGACCAGCGAATGTCTTTCACTCCCATTTTATTCACATGGCTAGAAGTAGTAGCATTAGAAGTTCTTTTACGAATAGCACGCAGACTGACAAATGTAACAATTTGTTTGTGATATCATTTTAATAGTATTGTTTGTTGTAGCTTTCACCACTATTGGCTCTTTTTCCAAGGTAGGAATATAATCAGTAAATGTATAAAATGTGACATGAGAGTCTTATGTAAACATCACCCTGGATTGTTTTGGCATAACGGTAAGGGGGAGACAGCACACTGTGTAGCATCTCCAAATGGCCAACCTCTCATGTCCATGAAATCTTGCAGCTGACCCTTCTCCCCTCAGTGCCTGTACAGAAAGAAGCTCTGAAGATGTATTTCCATTCCTTTTAATATCTTTTCTTCATCTTTCAAAGGCATTTGAGTGTCCTTAGGAGCCACTCGGAATCATCATTTTCAAAGACATCTGCATAGCAATAGATCAGCACATCTTCACAACAAAAGCATTGCAACTTTCAAGACACATTGTTGGCACCTACAACTTTCCTGAGCTAAACTAGATAATTTTGATCTTCTCTGAGGCAGTTAACCCTTTGTAATAGTGACCAACACAAAATTAAAGGGAATTATCCAGCACAGTATGCATGTTTGTTTGTATCTGCTACTGCAGACAGAGTTATGTTAAAATGTGTGGTAATATCTTTCTACATCTATTCAGTATTATTTGATTATAAAAATGTGAATTTCTTGGTGGCTTTGTCATTTGCACTTTTAATGCAGGAATCCATCTTGAATGATGTGTGTTTTCCAGTCACTGTTGGCGAAAAAAAAAACCTCGATCCAATTTCAAAATCTCTGCTTCAATGCTTTCTCAAAAATTTACTCCAGTTTTCGGTTCCAAACACCTTAAGTTTTTCCACAGATTGTATTATGTTGCAAAGTGTGCCAAACACTGTATGTTATGGAGAAAAAAACAAACACATATCAGTGACCCTTATCATTGCTACATATGTGCCACAAATTCACCTGACCACTATGTGCTCACAAATTCCTAACATACTTGACATTGAAATTTCCTGTTGCTCACTTCCCTCATTCAAAGGAAGGATTACACATATCCTGTATTTATAAAACCATTTCGGCCTCTTCTTCTGTAATTGATAGTGGAACATTCCCTTGTATCTCATCGTATTCCTTGACAGTGCCCCCATGCAGCTTTCCTCTTTTTATCACCAAGTAGACTGCACACTCCAGACTCGTTTATGTCACCTCAGACTGTCACATGCTGAGCTTTAAAGTCGAACATCCCTATCACAAATGTCACAAAAATTTTGCGCATATGAAGAATAATGTCTCCCAACATCATGTATGAAATCTTGCGATGATTTACCTCTGAGCATTTAAAAAAGAAATAAAAAACTAACCCATGTCACTTGAGATTATGCTCCCCTTTTGCACTGAGAATAAAAGTTGGACCTTTTTTTTATCCAAATAAATTAAAAAAAAGTAGTAGTATTGTTGCCCCCTCCATCTAAAAGAAGTTTCCAGTTTTATCATTCTGACAAAAAAGGCCTGGATTATCTACCTCTACAATACACCAGCTTTTGATGGAATTGTACTTTCATCGAGAGGAACACACTTAAATTTAAATCTGAATTAGAGGAGAGATGCATTCATGACTTCAGCTCACCCTACTGCTTGAGCACACATATGAATTACACATACACCAGATAATAATATGTATCTCTGTCCATCTGAGAATGAAAGTACACCCTTTTCTTTTAAGTCTTTAGATTGTTCTGTGCATTTACGTGTACAATGATGGTCACACTTAACTGTATGTGCCATGTATATAGCAATTTTTTTCTTTTCTTTTTTTTTTTGAATCAGAACTTCCCAACAATTTCGCAAGTGGTTAAGTTTGTGAATGTGGAGTGCAATTAATGAATGGAGAAATGTATGCCTGCACATCACATTCATGTTGTGATCAGAGTTCAAACTTTCGGTTGTTATTAAATTTGATGAATATCACCCAACTTGCAAAATAATTTGTGAAAATGAAAACCTTACGAAATGTATGGCGAATACAGCTTTTCACATGTCTGTGCCTTACATTGTATGTTTATAACACCTATAGTGACCAAGACACCCTATGCATGGTAAATTTAGAAAGATGATAATCAAAAAGTGAGAGACAGACAGAAAGACAGACACAGACAGACAGACAGACAGAGATAGAGACACACAGCCTGTGAGAGACAAAAAGAGAGCTCGAGGGACATATCTCATATACAATGTGTAGTCAAGCACACCAGCAAATATCCAGATATACTCAGAAAGCGACATATGAACATACAGAATGAGAGGTAAGGTGCTTGAACTAATTCCATTGATAATCTAAGTTTTCTAAAAACATGAAAGGAGTTGTATCCAAACTTATTATTTAAAACTATTGAAACTATGGGTTTAAAAAAAAAATAACTCTTTCAAGTGTAGACTAGTACAGGCAGTATAGATTTCTCTGGAATGGTCAAACGCTTTAGTATCACCTGATTCATAGTGATTTCTTAGAGGGACAGACTTTGGTGCTGTCCTTGCCCTTCAGCTCATCTTTCTACATCTGGCATTATTTCTTCAGTGAACACCCTCCATTTCCTTTTCTCCCCCTTTCTTTAAATAGACAAACCCAAAAGTTTGTTTGATTGTGGGAGGAGCCCTGTATACCGAGGTAAATCTGTTCTAAATTTGGCCTGTCCCAACAGAGAGGAGGGGGGGGGGGGGGTGAGAAATACACTGTACCTTTGCCAGCATTTCTCCCTTAGTTGTGAGGTGTCGCAACGGTTCAAGCTAATCGTCCAAGAGAAAGGAACTCTCAATTTCCTATCGGCTAGCTGGCAGTGGGACTTCGTGCCCCAATTATTCTTTCTGTCACCGTCCTTCTATCCCGAATGGATCTCCCAGAGCCAAAAAGCTGTTAATAGGCCTATTCGTAATCGCCCCTTTCTCGAGTGCACGTCATCTATCTCTGAAGGCCAGGAAGTACAGTATGCCTCTTGCTTTGATGAGTGGCCTGAAGGGTTTAGAGGGTATATAAAGTTTGGCAATGAACGTGAGCAACGTTCACTGTGATAGTCATCAATATGACGTTAGATCCAGTGAACTGAAACCACGCCAATTCCTAATTCTACATGGTCTAGTAGTCTGTTGTATGCAATAGTTTCCCTTCATGTTACCTTTCACTATTCTAGCTATAAGGAAATCATTGTAGATATATACAGTGTAACATGCATACAAATGTATATTATATAAATGTGAATAGTTCTCATGTACAGAGTGCTATGTGTAGTGTCTCTGTCATTCACGATACAGTTGCTCCTGGGTGAGAGCTAGAAGTTTGTTCAAATATTGAACAAGAAAAAAAAGCATTAAAAGACACTACTCTTCTTTCAACTACATGTAAATTTGTGCATATTGTGGATTCAAATGATGACACTATGATAGGAAAGAAAACAAATGTTGTAAGTTGCTCTAATTTTTCAATTTGCCATTATGTCAGAGAAAATCCAAGAAAGTAAACTGAATCAAAGAGATTCCTTTAAAGCAGTATGTAATGCCGAGGTAACTGTTGAACTTGTGGATCATCTCCACGGAAGAAATATGGAAGAACGATATGGACTTAAAAGTGACTATTATTTGTTTTATAACAAAGGCCATATTCTATTTGGCTAAAAGATAATGGCACTATTATCCCTCTGATGCAAGTTTGGCCTGCTTTTCTAACCTAGTCATCTACCTGGTTAAAGATCATCTTGAAGATTGGAGGGGTTATTTCTCTGTTTAATATTAAAAAGTGGTCTATCATCTGTCCCCCCCCCCCCCCCCTTCAAGGAAATTACTATGATAGCACCATGTCACATTTTTGGATATAGGCATGCAGCCAAAGTACTGTATAATTGGAACACACCAAAGGATTCTTGCAAGACAATTCTTGGAGAAGGCCTTATCTTGGGGAGGGGGAGGAAGATGATGTACATTTTTTTTAAATTCTCTTTCAAAGTAATTCATTTTGGGGTTTTCTTTTTTCTGGTTTGGAACAGGTGAATTTAACCATCTTTTTCCAATACAAAACATGCAGTAAAATCCAGATATGTAATGTTAGCAAGATGATTAAACATTTCTGCCTTGAAAATTTGACCCCTGGTGTTTTAATGGATTGAACACACTACCATATATAATACTTGTGGAAAGCTCGTCTTCATGCGGTGATGTAAATGTCGAACCCCCCCTGGTCAGGGCAAAGTGACATGACAATAAGCCCCCCCCCCCCCCCCCAATCCACTCCAGCTGACCCACATGTGGTATGGGTGGATGGAAGTGGAAGTGTGGCTATGAGTCATATGGGTACCACCTCTCGTCCATAAATCAATCTAAACACAGCGAGCTCCTACAGTGTAATTCTCATCCTTCCACCCCATCCCTCCCCCATTCGCTAAACCTCTATATACTCTTCCTCAACAGCAGGAACACACTAACTGATGTCTGGTATGATTATGTGGCAAACTGTCGTCACACAGAAATATGTGTGTACCAAATAGACCAGAGGTAGCAATATTTACTCAATTCTGTTCTAGTTTAAATGGAGTCATCATACAGGGAAAAAAATACCTCTGCAATTGTAAAGGCATGTAAAAAATATGAAAGTAATATTCAAAGCTGAGAATAAAAATCATATGTATATGTTTGCATATTTTTCATATATTATAATTTCTTTTAGGTGTTCTGTTTTCAGTTTGAATTGAGTCATCACATTACAGCAAAAATACCTGTAGACACAATTGTAAATGCCTGCATATAAAAGAATACAAATTCAAATCAGATATATTTTTGTTGGCATATATATATATTCTTCATATCTAACAACTTCTTTTAGGTGTATATGATAACAGTAATGATATTGATATAGAAATACATATATGTACAATTGTATAAGGTACATGATATAAAGTTCTGAAGTGCCGATCTGCAAACAGGTGTCAAGGGTATGCAATGCAGAGGATGTGTTTACTTTTACCTCTGGAAATGTTCACTGTTATGATTTGTTATTGGCTTTCGCTCATATATTCCACTCTTCAAATAGAAATGATGCTGTACAATTGTTGACGTATAGTTAACATATAATTGTTCTTCCTGACTGTGTTTAAAACACCAGGTCCTGTATATCTATCAAAACAAATAATAGTATTAATAAGGACATAGAAAGACAAATATTCCATCTGGGATTTAGGCAGCAGTTGGATTTGATGATTTAATGTGACCTAGGCCTGTCCTAAGGATGTCTGTGTGCAGGAGCTAGTCTTGTTCCAGCCCCCCCCCCCCAAAAAAAAAAAAGCTGTGTGTGTTCTTATTGTAGCAGCGTATTTTTTGAAGTGTACAGATGTTTTGTGCTTGTCATGACCCAGTCTGTGTAGTGTCCCATGTTCCAATCCTCTTGCTCATTGTTCAACAGCTTGGCATGCTTGTTTTCTGCATGAATTAGTTTTCAACAGTGACAACGAAAAGTAATACTCGTGTGTATGCCTCCCTTTTTGGTAGTATGACAGCGTGTTCACATTCACACCAGTGGGAAGCTAACTGTAATTTATACTGTGACAGATCATGTATGTCTCCTCATACACCAGTTAAACAGAATCCTCAAAACAATAATGCCAGCAACTACTCTTAGAACACCAAAAGCACATTAGAAAAATAAAGAAATACTTGATTTACATATTGTACTTTGATTCCAAGTTAAGCTAGATTTTAGTAGTTTATATATTTTCAGTCAAATATAACCACTTCTCTTTATATTTGAGGCACATTGTAGATTAAGTAAAAACTGGTTGAATTCACTAAAAAAAAATGAGGAAAAAAAGATAGTGAATTGCAAATTTGAGGATCAGGCATTAGATTATAGAATTAAGCTGCGATTATATAGTTTTGCAACAAAAGCAATGTAATTTCATAGAAATAGGTCACTCTCATAATGGTTATGAAAGATAACTTTTGCAATGATGCTTATGCTATGCTTTGTGATAGTATTCATCTTTAGTGCACTGCTGTAGATGTCAAAAGCCATGTGCACACACACCCACACCCCCATTGTCTCAGATCTTATCACAGAAGTCATATTTAGATTTGATGTCGCACATGCATGAGCAGTGCTTTCCAGAATTAGGCAGAGTCTTCGGTGTGACAGAAACCGGCGGTGAGTAAAATGCCCGAGTGGAATCGTTCACACGTGGCTAAGTTTAGACAGACCTCGATCAAACAGAAGTGTTCTCGGTTGGCCCACTTTTTGCTAAAGCCAGGGATTCTCTCTGAAGATTGGACATGAGAATATCTGCCATGGAAGTGCCGACGGGGACCGGCGATCCGCGATACCCACACTTCATGTTGAGAACGTGCACATGACGCGTGGCGGTCGAGGTTATTCGGGAAGCTCTTCAAAAAAAAGTTTGAGCATATACTTCCATTTTTGAGTTGCCCTGGCACTTGTTCGCCATTGGCCGTTCCCTCTCGCACTCTTCCTTGCCCCCCTCTCTTTCTATTTCTCCCCCCCGTCCAATCATACCCGAGTCATGCGATTATTACTAGGGGTCCTAAAGCTCCCCGATGGATTAAGCACAGAGAGTCACACCCATAGGAACTCAAAGCCTCTTTGTATGTGTGGATAGGCCAGCTGCGTTAGGGGCAATGCTGCCTAATTAATCGGATGCTACCTGTATCGGGATCGCTGCTTTTTTTTTCCTCCCCTGCTTCGGAGGGAGGACATTTCAGCCTGCTCTGTTAGGTGTGACACAAGGTTATATCGACATGGTCGACTGTCAAAGTCTCAGCTGCGGGGAAATTTTTACGTGAACACCGTCGACGAGAATACACAAGGAGAACTCATTTGCAGCGCTTGCCTGCATCTTTCCCGTGGAATATACGCACGTCTTTCGTGTCCTATTTTGTATGCTTGTGTGGATGATTTTTTTTTTTTATCGGTGATGGGAAGAAAGTTATGAGTTTGCCCTTTTCTGTGATCGACACTTTCGTCTGGTGATCGACTTAGGTGACATGGGAAGCCCATCTAACGATTCCACCATCCCGCGATATTGTCCCCCGTGTCGGAGTATCGTTATTCTCCAGCCATAATTCCTGGAGCTCCTGACGCATTCTGCACGTTTTCTGAAACCAGAGGAACAGAGCTCCACTTGCGCAGCGCTTTTGATCTCGCAGGATCGGAATATTTCACAGCTAAATCGAGATTGTGATGTAGTTTTTTGTTTCACCTACGTGGAAGGATCCGTGTTTTGAATCAATCTGAGTCAAGAAGTGAGCACGTGTGTGCAATTTCTAATTTGGAGGATTCATTATTTTGTCGTATTCTTCACCGGGAGAGAGGACAAATTGTGCAAGGTCTGGCAGGCGTTAAGAAAAGGAGATAATTGAGATATGTAAGTGTGCATGTCAGCCATTGGGGAAGGTCTGTAGTTGAAGAGGTAACCTTTACATGTAGAATTTATTCCTCGTGTTTATGTGTCATCAATGTTCCACTTGTGTGTGGATTTGACTCTTCTTCTTTTGTCACACTACCCCATTTCTGAGAACTTGTCGACATCGATTTGGAAATGTGATTTCCAGTTTCTTCACGATACCCTGCAGCTTATAATATAGTTTATTAGCTGTAAATAAATAGTTAATGAGGAAGACGGAGGAATTAATGGATGGATGGATAGATAGATATATAGTGATGACTAGTTTTTGATAGATCAATGAATAAATTGATATATGTAATTGAACATCATTTATCGATGAACTGCTGGATGAATAGTTAAATTTTCAGCAACGTTCACTGTCCACAGACTATAATAATTTCAAGCTATATTTCAGCAGTAGAAAGTCACAATGTAAAAAGATATTCAAAGTAAAAAAAGATCAGTGCAACTCCACAGTAATGTGCAAATGACCCAATTGCACTTTTAACCATGCATTATCAAAGACACTCTACAGTTATGCTAAAAACCTTGAACTTGAATTTTCCGTCATGAAAATGCACTTACAAAATGTCAAATTCCACGCAACTTCAGCTCTGAACAACAGTGTACACTTTGTGGATCCTTTGCACGCTGGGAAACTATAAATAGCAGTATGTTCACTGTTACAGTGTGAAAATGCAGCTCACTTTTAATAGAACTGACATGACTTGCGGTAGATGTTCCTATTTATGAACACTGTGCGTTTATTTTTAGCACAACTACAAGCATACATGGTATGTAATGCATATCTGCCTCACAAAGGTGGGTTTCCAAAATTGTATTCTTTATACTACAAAGAAAAAAAAAGAAAAAGAGATCACAGGTGTTAATCTCTTTCTACTATTATATATATGTTCATATATCTTATCTATTAAGTTCATTCTATTTCTATCCCATACATACAAACTGTGGTACGATGAAGTGTGGTTTGAGGCTGTGCCATAGAATACTGGTACACCTAAAATGAATCATAGGTCCCTTGTTTATAATAGAAACCTAAACTAGCAAATTCTAAAGTTTGCCCATGCTGAAAGTTTGTACCAGCAGGTTGAATAGACAACCGTTGTATTAGTGACTGGCATCACAGAAATCTTGTTATAGCAAGAACATTTTAAACTGTGTCCTGAGAAATGATTGTGAGTGTAACATACATGTAATGCAGAATCTCACACCGAAGATGATTTAGAACAGAAAATGTGCATTGACTTTGTCTCGGTGCTCTAACTGTGTGAATGTGAATATGAATGTGTTCATCCCACAGTCATGTGCTATTCCTTCTTATGCATACGCAGCTGATCATGAATATGCATGAGCTCTGTGAGTTGTGATGTAACACCCCTTACCCATGCCCCCCCCCCTCCACTCGCCCACCTGAATTTTCACTTATTGCACTTTAATCGAAAAGATAATGCTCTACACTGAGTAAACACCAACAATAACACAAGTGACAGTGTATTCCTTTGTGTGATGCAATTTTTTCTTCCCTACACCAAGCACACACTATACTTCCCATCTTATTCTACTTTGCAAAAATGTTAAGATACATATTGTACCTATCATTTACTTCTGCATCAAACCAGTTACATTTTCCCTGGAATGCCCACACTATGTAGGCTTTTAGAAATGTTACATTGCAGAGTTGTTTAGTTCTACTTCACTTTACTGCAAAACTGAGTAGCAGAGATTTCAAATTGCTTTAAGAGGAAAAATCTGTTGTTGACATTCACACTTAAACCTTCTTCAAACCATAATATACATTGTACATGTAGCTTATACAGAGTGAGTTAAGAGATTATGGGGGGGGGGTGGCATAAAATAGATGTAGTTTTTTTTTTTAAATCCTGGTTTCTTTTCTCTTTTTTCTTCATTAGGTATAGATTTGCATAATGTTTTCATACGTGTATGTCCACCCCCTCCCCCCAAACAACTAGGTTTGAAAATGAAGTAGTGGTGAATGAAAGTCCCAGTTATGTACATGTACAATGTAGTTTTCCTTCCAGGCTAAACATTTTATTTCATTCACTCGTATTCCATTTGGTTCCTCCACAGTCTTGTATTTCATTTTGTTCTGCAGTGCTCATCCTGTTCCATTTTATTCCTCCACAGTCTTGTATCAAGAATACTCCCAATTTCATATTATTTTGTTCTTACGACCTGTATCTACACTGAACCAAGCTAATACTGTCACGTTATCTGGAGTGAAAATGTGCAAATATAATACATGTTTTCCTTCATATTTCCATAGTTTTCTCAGCAATTGCCTTTGCAGTTCCAGAATTATCCCTTTTGTTTGTTTTTTGTTTCTCCTGTTTTTGATATTGCAGTATACTCCTATTGTATCTATCTCCATTCATGCTTGTCATTTAAAGGGATGGTACAGTATTGGTGGAGATGAGAATTGGGCTTTTAACTTTTTGTGAGATACCAAGAAAACACTTATGATATAGTACACAGCATACCATTTAAAGAGGAATTCAAAGTTTATTTGATGAAAATCGGGTTTGGAATGACTGACACATCCAAAAACAAAGTAAAACAGAGCGTTCGTAATAAAGCGTGGGTCCCACATTTTATTAGAATCCCTCTTTTTTGGATATCTCAGCCATTTCAAAACCAATTTTCATCAAATAAAAATGTTAAATTCCTCATAGAATTACATGCTCTTTCATATTTCATAAGAGGTTTCTCATTATCTCACCAAAAAATGTTAGAAATCTGAAATTAGGTCTCAACCAAAACTATACAATCCCTTTAAGTGTAGATTCCCTCAAGTATAAAGCTGGTATCTTGTTTTATTGTGAAATTGCATTTTCTTCCAAAAAGTAAAAACCATTCCCATCAAATAAGCGTCACTGCCAATGATGTCGTATTTATCAGTCTTTTCAAGTGTTTCCTTTTTTTTTTATATGTCTCAGTTTTGAATTTTCTCAAAGCCCTCTCCATGTGAATATATTTTTTGTGATATATTTTCATTTCTTTTTTTCCCCCCTAATCGTTATCAGTTCATTTATTAGGGATATCCATTTTGCCTTTTGTGCTGTTGATTGGATTTTTGTAGAATATCAAATATCACACGGGAAACTGGGAAAGATGATTTTGAAAGTTTAGCAATGTCTTTAATACAGTGTTAGAGATAAGTCACCAATGCTGAATATTATTTTTTGTAAAGTACTTTGGGTGATTTGTATCTCAAATGGGATAAAAACTTGATGACATATGGCAGGTGTCTATTAATTTCTCTCACAGATGTCAGTAGTAATCCAAATGGGAAATTAGCATTGAGATCAGCAATCAAATGTTGAGTCATAAGCTGGAAAAACAAAACAAACAAAAGCACAGAAAAGAAGAGGTGATTGTTAATCAGTGTTGTATGAGCCATACTTTACAGAGATATGAAAAAATTCTAGGCCTATCCACATTATATAGTTGGGACCGTGTTTCTTTCTTTTCAAGTAAGTTGTGGAAACTAACAAACTTGTATCATAATCAAAGACAAGAGAGACCATGTTAACCTCAAAGATATGATATATTACCGCACAGTAATTCATCAATTAATTATCTTTAAAATTTTCTATTCATTTTTATGTATTTGTTTATTTGTTCATGTGTTAAACGTTCATTTATTTGATTATTCATTTGTTCATTTTATCTTTTTTTTAAAATCTATGAATGTATTCATTTATCTTAAATTCAACTACAAGTATATATTCATGTATTTATTGTGTATTAACTTACCTGCGTGTTGCTAGAATTGACATGCCAAATTTTATGGACCCTTTTTTTTTAAGCAGGGTATTGTAGAGTGATGAAAATGGTAGAATGTGCACATGTTTTCAGTGTTTGTATTGCACTGAAAAAGTATCAGTGTACTGGTGCTATTTGTTGTGCACTTATATTTGTATTTATGCGTTCATTTTAATTATTCTGCAGATTGATATTCTATTATTTTCATTATTATTTTGTAGTGGTTGTTGTAAATACACTCAAGCTGCAAAGTGGGCACAATGACTCAAATTCATCGTAAACTTATTGGCCTATTTGTGTACTACAACTGATATGAATACAAGCTCAGCATGCAATATATTTGTGTGTTTGCTGTGGGGAGGGAGGGGTAATGTCATAACTTTATGTGAACACCTACATATTGTATACGCAGTGCATTTTTACAAATTCATTTAGGTGCTCGTTAAAACAAAAACAAAAAATGTGTGAAAATGCAAAAGTGACTGTTGTTGTTGCTGCTGTATGCATATTTCTTATAGCATTCTTGCTGTGTCATTTATGTGCTCTGATAAACATGTATCAGCAAATATTCTAATGTCATATCTAAGTATCACATTTTAATAGTTCATAGATAAATCACAGTGTGCTAGCAAACATATGATATGTTTCATCCTTTTCTTTTCTGGGTGTATATAAAATGCTATGGATTGCGGTATATGAATTGCATAGCTAATATCTTCATGATTTGAGATATAAAAATACATGCTAATTGATAGCTCAGGACAGGAAGTTTACAAGAACAAAAGTGTGCGGCTTTTTTCACACAAAGTCACGGCAGTCATTTCAATCATAAAGTGCACTGAATGAGGCAAACTTTGTTTTTTCCTGTGTCTTTTTCAACAACACTTTCAGCATTTTTGGGAGGGGAAGTTAAAGAGGTGAAATTATCTGTCAGGGTTTGCTGTTTGATCTCCACCTCGTTCCTATTACTATGTCTGCTGACGAAGGAAATAGGTTGACTGTGGTTCTCATTTTTACCTTCCTGTCACCTTGTTTCAACCAAAATCATTTCACTGCATTATAGCTCTTCAATATCAGCCTTCAGTCTGGGAGAAAAGGGAATACCATCATGGTAGCGGGGAGCGGGGGGGGGGGGGGGGGGTGGAAGAGCAGGTCATGCATAAAAAGAATAGTCTGTGCATCATAACGTGAAGATAAGTTTGGATTTTAAACCAGATTGATGGTATTTGCCATTTACCTAAGGTGTGGAACTTTTACTTCATTAGCCTTTTCCCTTCTGTTAGTATAAATTGTAATTTTTCTTTATAAATCTTCTTTACGAATTTGCCTATTATCTTGTGGCACCAAATTCATGTTACCACACCATAGCTCATCTATACCACCCTGCAGTCTGGGGATCAAAGAGAATAAAGGGGGGGGGGGGGTGGTTAACCCGTTGAGGACGGACTGATTTTGCTACAACATGCATTTCCCATAGACACCTGCCCGAGTATACTCGGGACTCGTCCTAAACGGGTTAATGGTAGAAGAGCTGGGACCCGTTGCATAAAAGTTACAATAATGGTAACTCTACCATTCAATGGTAACTTCCGTGGAATTTTTTATTGTGATTGGCTGTTGAGTATTGTTGCCATGGTAGTTACCATTGGATGGCAAAGTTACCATAATTGTAACTTATATGCAACGGGCCCCAGGTCACGGTTCCAAATGATTATCTGTGCATACTATACTAAATGTGAAGACAAGATTGGGTGTTTCAAACCAAATTAGTGACAGAAGGGAAAGGAGTGAAACTTTACATACTTCATCTGCCTCCATCAGCCTACTTCCCTACCTTCTTCGGCATAATTCAGTTGTTCCTTTTCTTACTCTTTCTTCAATACTTCTCTTCCTCTTGTTCTTTCTCATATTCCTTTCTTTCTATACCTTCTGTCACTCTCTTTTCCTGCTCTCTCTGTTGTTTTTGTTTCTTCTTTCTCAATTTTCACTCTCCCTTCTCCATATCTCTTTATTTTTATCTTCTTCAGCTAAATCTCTTTCTTCAGTCCATCTTCTCTCTCCGGTCTTCATTCTCTCACATTTTTCTCTTCTGTCCTTCTTTTGTTTTATGCTCAATTTCTACCCTCTCTTCATTTTCTCCTTCATTCTTTCTCTCTCTCTTTCATATCTCTGTATCTTTATATTCTTTCTCATCCTCATTCTCTCTCTTTCACTCCTTTCTGCTTCTTTTTTTCTTTCTTTCTTTCTTTCTTTCTTTCTCTCTTTCTTTCTTTCTTTCACTCTTTCTTTCTTTCTTTCTTTTTTTCATCTCTCTATCTTCCAATCTTTCTTTCCCCACACTATCTCTGGTGGTCATCAAACCTCAAGCTGCAGTTTGATCCCTTCCAATGTAACCAGCTGCAGTCGCATTTGTTCCGAGCCTCTGTCTGCCTTTCGGTTCGGAGCGACTGAGCCGTACCGTGACATGGGTATGACTCATCCAGATGTAAACATACACGCATAGCGAGCGTTTTCATGAGGCCAGTTACAAAACGTAGCAAATAATGTCAATGCATAGACCCATTTTTTTTTTCTATGTGTGACCTCAGACTGTTGAGTCGCACAGTCATATTACATGGATGGAATATGGTGAAGTATTTGGTGCGTGGGGGGGGGGGGGAGTTACAGCAAGTTTATACAAATTTACATTTGATAAGATGAAGAAAGAAAGAATCAAGCATGCATTCTGCGCATGCAACTGAAAAACTCCAGCTTGTTGTTAAAGAGAATAAGCCAGTTCGGAGTTCCACTTTGCGCATGAGCAGAAACAAGGTCATTCGGACCAACAGGCATGTTGGTTTTTAAATTTACTGGGATAAGCATCTGTCATGTAATGATTGTTCATGTAATCCTTATAAATGCCGTTTGCCAGCACATCCACCTGACAGCATAAGTGGTATTTGGCAATATCAATAGAAAGAGATTGTCAATACATCCAATGCAAAATAATGAAATGGATGCTTTCTCAACTGTGAATTGACAGATCATTCTGCTCATCTGGTCTACGCAAGTTTATTCTTTGTTAGAACGGGACTGATGAATCCATGAATTATTATGTCGCTCTGAAAATGAGTGAAGTGCCCCTAACCAACTGAGAAAAAAAGAAAGGCCATTCGTACCAATGTGCCCATGAGCTAACTCCGAACTGGCTTATAGTGAGATAGCCAACAAATTATACAAATTTGAAGGATAAAGGCAAGAAAGTCAAGGAAAACAGAAGATCAATATGGTTCCTTGCTATGAAGTGCATGTTTCTCAAGGTGAGAATGCGTCGCATTTTATCCTCAACCTCTCACACTGTGAGTAGCAGCCAACATCACACCTGAATGTGACGGGTCACTGGTATCATTGTCACCATTCGCAAAAAAAAAAAAAAAAAAGAAGAGAAAAAGGAAAAAAGAATGCACAAAGAAGGAGTGGAACAAAGGAAAATTGTGTGTGCACTGCTGCGTAGGTGATAGAAGCTTTCTCGATGTCACTGTGGCAGCTATCATACAAACTTGTACTCAATAGCTATGACTTTGTATTAAGGTGCTGAATGTGATCGGTCTGTTCTTACATCACATCTTACTTCATTTTGTGCGTGTGTGTTTGCAGATTGTGTGCCAGGTAAGATCAACTCGATATAGAATTGATAATACTTTGTAGTAGAAATTCTTTGCTCCCTAAACAAATCCTATGCTTAATCCTTTTCTTGAATACTTGCCTGTAGAAAGTGACATATGCTGTGATAGCTTTTGATAGGACATGTAATGCCAATTGTGACTGTATATTAATTCTTCTTTTTTTTTTGTCTACTGTAATGTGTTTTTTCCCATGACAACAGCTTGATAACCATGGTAACCACGTTGTAGCCAGTGAGGAGTCGGCGATCAACATTCCGGCCGTGGCGGCCGCACACGTAATTAAGCGCTACGCGGCGCAAGCGCCGGATGAGATCTCCTTGGAGGTGAGTGAGTGTGTGTCCAGAGTGATTGCTGTCCATTTGACATTTAGCTTGACCTTTATAATTTTACCAGAATTGTGGATCTTAACCAACTGAGGACAGACTGATTTTGCAACAACACGCATATCCCATTGATACTTGCCCTGAATACTCGAGCACTCGTCTTCAACGGGTTAATTAAAGAGATGGTATAGTTTTAGTGGAGATAAGAATTAAGGTTTTAACTTTTTGCGAGATAATTGGAAAGAAACCATTTACATGAAATGTCAAGAACATGCAGTTCTAAGAGGAATTAAGAAGTTTGTTTTAGGAAAATTGGTGTGAGATGGCTGAGATATCTAAAAGCAAAGTAGAGGTAAATGAATGGGTGGATCAACCTTTTATTGGGAAAAATTTTTTTAATTTGTTGTTGGATACACTGTATCTCAGCCATTTCAAAACCGATTTCATCAAATAGCTTCTCATTCCTCTAGAATTGTATGCTCTTTGATATTTCATATAAATGGTTTCTAATTATCTTGCAGAAAATCAAAACCTGAATCTCCATCTCAACCAACACTATATCATCCTTTTTAACCCTATTCTAACTGGGGGGGTCAAATTGACCCCCCCCCCCTCGACGTTTCGCGCCATGATTCCGCAACACGCAAAGATTTTGCCGCGTCGTTTCATGACTTTTTTCATTTGAGTCTCCTGCATATTTTGAGACCAAATTTGCAACGTTCGGGTACACCGCTCTGAAGTTATGCAATGTTTTGCATATGCATGTCAACCCGAAAAACGCTCGAATTCATGATTTCGTGTGCAAATCCAATGCAAACTGTGTTTTTTTGTTTAATTGATATAAATTAGATGTAGATGTAGTAATGTAGATAAGCTTGAAAAAGTGCCTCCAACAAATTTTGGCAAAAAAACAATAGAAAACAAAAGATCGAAAAAAACAATAGAAAACAAAAGATCGAAAAAAACAATAAAATACATAAGAAATTAACAAAACAATAAAAAACAAAAGAAAATGATTTTGATTGCGCTATTTTTTTACTAGAAAATTGTTTGATGTGTCTTGAGGAACTCTAACACAAAAATTTAATAATCCTTCAGTCTTTTTGATGGAGTTATAGGTGAAATTATGATTTCATACATTAATTTGCATAATTAATTTATTAAAAAATATGAAATCAAAATTTTTCTATTGTATGACCATGTAATCTTGTAGTTGACATCCGGCTCTATGTTCAGGCAAAATTTTGCGGCGATCGCGCAATCGGCGGCCGAGATCTGAAGGGGGGGTCAAATTGACCCCCCCCCCCAGTAAAAACTTGGTCTCAAATAGCCCAGTTAGAATAGGGTTAAGGTGCAATATATTCAATTGTTTATTTAAAGAGGAATGTGAAAGATCCATTCATATGATACAGGAAGAGCACTGACCATTTAAAAAATGATAAATCAGAATTATAAAAATTAAAGAGATTCTTTTTTTTTCTTAACTGTGGTACATTTAAATTGCAGTTTCTTTGCTTTTGTTATGAAGTTGTAGAGCAGGATCCCTTTTTTTGTCAGGGATATCATGAATTTTGACAACTTACTGCTGAAGAAATGAAGTCCTATGGCTTGTGAATATCATATATGTGGGACCAGTGTCTGGCAATACCCTGCTGAAATGGCAGACGAACTTATGCACTCTTGTAGACTGCTGGACTAGTAAATTGAGGCCGAACCTGGAGGCTTCAATCTGACATGTTCAAAGGACTTGAATTCAAGGATAGCTAGGCATTTTTAAAAGAACATGATGACAAATATCGTATGATGTAATACAGTGAAGATCATATCGTCGCAACCTCGGGGCCTCTAAAAGTACTCCATGAGACATGTTTTACCTTCCTCCCAATCAGAAGGGTTTTCAAGGAGACGTGCCTCGCGAACAAACAGCTGGCAAAGTCAAAATAGATTTCAGCAGGGAAGTGTTGTTCGAGAGAATTCATCGATAATAGCCTGCCAACAGGTTTACTAAGCACAGACAAAGTAGCATCCTTGAATTTGAACATTATTCAAGCAGACATGTACCGTATAGCTTGTATCAAGGGTTCCTTGTGTATCATTCTACCCCATCCAGCCCCCCCCACAGCCAATAAATTGAAAACCCGTAGAGGACGGGCTGATTTTGCTACAACACATACATTTCCCATAGACACTTGCCCGAGTGTACATGTACTCGGGAGTCATCGTCATTGGGTTAATACATTTGATCTGGAAGTCATGGGTTCAAGCCTTACTGGGACACTTTCATTCTTGAGCAGGACATGGTGACGCTACCGAGGTGAAGAAATTGGCACCCACTGGGGAGTTTTGTGTTCATATAGCTGGATTTACAGCATGGGTATATGTAGGCCTACACTGATCCGACTAATGTCACTATGCAGTAGGATCTGCCATGCTGTAGTGTCCCACATGTGTACATGTGTGGGCAATGCATGATAGATATTGCAGCTGGCTCGCAGGACACCGTACAAGAATCGATCCTTAGCTCAGTCTGTAAATGTATACTGTCAGACTAGCTTGAATTCTCCCCTGGCTGTTGAAAAGTACATGTAGCACACTCCGGGTGCAGGTTTGATTCCAGTGACAGGGGATATCAGACCAGCCAAGTCTCGGAGATTTTACAGGAGACTTCCGTGGAAAATTCCCAGTATTTCTTCATTACCTACCGAAAGAGTGTAAAGCCCTTCTGGTTTAGGAATAATTTATGCCCTTATAAAGCAAGATCGATGTAACACAGTAGTACAAGTTGTATCTCCCTCTAGTACTGTATACACCATATGTTTAGCGAGTCCAAATTTTCGCGAATTGGAACTTCCCGACGATTTCGCGAGTGGTTAAATTTGTGATCGTGGAGTCCTGTACCGAAAGGAGAAATGTCAATTCATAGCTTGATCAGTGTCAATATTTTCGTGTGTCTTTAATGTCGCGAAAAGCACCTGACTCGCGAAATTCGCGAAAATAAAAACCTCACGAAATATTTGGCGTATACAGTGCATCAAGTACTTTGGAATTTGCAAGATTTTGATGTGTAAATATTGGCAGGCGTAAGATTATTATCAGTTGTTAAACATATTGAGCACTCTGATATGGTAGAAAGGTATCAATATTAAAAAAAAAAAAAGGAAGAAAAAAAAAAGAGAAGATATTGTCATCATTACCTATAACTCTGGAACCATGTCTGTTTGCCTCACAAGGTCGGCGACATGATCTCGGTCATCGACATGCCGCCCCCCGAGGACACGTCCTGGTGGCGGGGCAAGAACAAGTTCGACGTCGGCTTCTTCCCCAGCCAGTGCGTGGAGATCATCAACGACAAGCTGCCCCAGGCCGTGGCGGAGCGCGTCCCCAAGGGACCAAAACCAGGTGAGATGGAGGAGGATGAGGAGGCGGCAACATCCGTTGCCATGGTGATGTGCTCACAGAGAGAGAGAGGGGAGGGGGAGATGTGTGATACAGCAGTCTCCATGAAATTTCAAATTGTGAATTCCATCGATATTATGCATCACTTAGCAAAACTAGGTGAGGAGGGTGAGGGTGCAACATCCGTCACCATGGCAATGTGCTCAGAAAAAGAGAAAAAAAATTGAAATTGAGAGCAGTTTGCTCCAACATGCACCATCAAATCTCGAAAAATGTCAAATTCTGAATCCCATCAAAATTATGCATTGCTTAACAAAATTTTACAAACCTGTAGGTGAGGAAAGTGAGAGTACAACATCCGTCGTTATGGCGATGTGCTCGGAAAGAGAGAGAGAAAAAAAAAAAACAGAAAAGAGAGGAGTTTGCTTCAACACACTCCATCAAATCTAGACAAATTTCTAATTCTGAATCCCATCAAAATTGTGTGTTGCGTAGCAGCTCTGATACCTCATCAGTCTTTCACAAGGAATGAAATGGGGATCACCTTTTTAGTCTCCGACAGTTTTCATCTAACAAACGACACAAAGTATGCATGCCTTTTGTTTTTCAAACAGTTTCTCGTCACATCTAGATTGAAGGAGAAAATAGAGCAGATAGTAATGATAGCATTTTTATAACAGTGCATAGAATTAAAAGAATGCTTTACACTCCATGCTTTTAATTGAAATGATGTGTGGCGTTGAAAACAGCAATGTTGATGTTGTTTGTTTGATTGTTATTTTCCAGCATGAATCTCTCTTCCATAGGTGTATTGAGTAGGTTTAGAGTTTGTACTGACTGTGATGTTCCATTGAACTTCATTCATTCATTCACAGTTAATGATAATGATTGTTAATAACCACATTTGATATCTCTTCCTTGTTAGATTATCACTGTAGTTTTAGTCACAGTTTTCCTTCCACTTTTGTTTGAATCACACTATGTAGCTACATGTACGTGTATGTACGTGTCGGCACTTTAGATGTGTGCAGATCTTGTCAGTTACAAAAAATGTTGATTAATGCAGCTTTGAAAGTGCTACCTGTCAACATATTTAGGCTGAACTGTTTGAGCAGTATCCTTCTCTTTACACTGTACAATGTAGGTGTAGATTGTTGATAGTAGCTATCTATAGGTGTAGTTAGATATTAGAGACAGCAGATGTCTAAATTCTCATTTTGAAAGGGGAATGAAACCCAAATGTACATGTGGATCGAGTGAATGCAGCAATATTAGTACAATGCATCAGTGAAATTCTGAGGAGAATCGGACAATCCATTCAAAAGTTATGAATTTTCAAAGTTGTGGTACCACCATCGCTAGATGAGAAGACTACAGCTGATCATGACGTCACAAGTGGAAAACAATATAAAGAAAATTCAACATAATTTCACTCTCCTAGTATTTTTTATTAATAATATTGCTGCATTTCTGTTGAGATGTATGTAATGTGGAGGTACAAGTGTCTCCGTGGTTGCTCAGTGGAACTTCCTCTGATTTTGATGGGTGAATGCAGGCAGCCCTACCTTACATGTAGATGTACCGATCATGTCTTCTTTTGTCTCGCAGTTGTATTAGAACTTACATTTTACTGAACATACATGGTAGTCTTTGTTCAAGTCTTTAGATATTTTGAAGCCAAGCAGAAGTCCCAGTAGATTTCAGTGCAGTTATTGCTCAGTTTCTCTAACCTTTTGCCTGATCCCAAGATCACTCAAGCTAATTATGTCTGTTCCACTTTCGATCAATCATTGCTTCAGCAACTCTCTTTATATTTAGCCCAAAGCTTTCGTTCATTTAGTTTCCGTTCACCAGAACTCTTCCGAATGTCTAGTTTCAGCTTTATTTCAATTTTTAACCTTGACTCCCGCTATTTCTTCAGTCCGTGACATAATCTCCGAATCCAGATTACTGTCACCGTACCATTTACATTCGTTGAATCCCCCAACTTTGTATTTTTCTCCCCCCCCCCAATCTTACATCGTACATTAACCAGTGTTTCTCTTTTACCCCGCCGTTCTCGAAAAACCCCCCATTCTTCGAAAACGTAGAGGTGCTGTCAGTGGAAGCGTCCGGCACGTGGTCACAAAGCGGTAGTAACAGCGCCACCACTCAAACAACCAGTAATGACATAAACCGTGTTTTTACAATTTTTTTATTTCCTGACACCCATCCATTTTGTCACATCTCCCCCATTTGTTCTTGCGCCCATTTATAACCAGCCTTTGCTTGCTCTTCATTTTACAAAGCAATATTTGATTTGCAACCCCGTAATTGTCAGTAGTGTGCATTAACACGCTTGCATTAATTTTTCTTTGTTACTTTGTTTGATTTTGTCGTACACATGCATGACATCTTGACACATGTGTAGAGTAGATTCTAAACCTAGATTGTAAGTGATATTGATTCTTTTCCAGTAGACCCAGTGGTTCTTGGCTCTATTTGACAGCAGTTTTAGTCGAGATTAGCTACTTGGCATGCGGTAACAGATAATTTCCTCCCAGTCAATAAAAGGTCAAGTGTACTATAGTTTACAACCAAGTGAATAGAAATGAAGTATTCATTTCAAAGTCAAAAGCTCATGGGTTATATCACATTCTAGATACCATACAATCTCACTGACAGTGTGTACATCAGTCCAATTTAAAATAAACCAAAACCAAAGCCAAATAGGAAAAGAGTCTTGCTTTAAAACATCAATCTTGTAAGCTTATATGCACTGGGCTCATACCACATAGAATTTGTTTGATCTTTTTAATCTCTATTATCACTTCTTTTTTTGACAGATAAAATGCATTAATACAGTTAGAAATGTGGAAGAAAGACGTGTGATAAAGAGTGTATAACAAAATACACAGCATAGCAAACTCATATCTTTGGTCATAATAGAACCCAGTTTGTTTGTTTGTTTATCTTTTTTGATATTGTTAACTGTTTGTTGCTTGCTAAATGTGTAATGTCCAACATTTCATTGTCCCAAGTCGTGGTTTCTTTTGCAATACTACTAAAGAAGTAGCCATGACGGGTTAATTTCTGATGTTGGTCTTTGGTCGTGTAAAAGAATTATTACATTACTACAGGAATAGATATGAAATCATTGAAATAGAATATACATTTAGATAGCAGCACAAAAGCAAATTTAATTAGAAATGGAAAGTTTGTATCACATATATTGTACAAAGTCAGAGATGTCAAACTGCAAGCTGTACTGAAATAATAATGATACAATATTTACTTTTGCTTTGATCTGCTTTTGTGTACTCGTAGTTTTGCTGACAATGCTGGTGCAGTGGAAACAGTAGTTGTTGTTGTTTTTAATGCCCTGTGTTTGGTATAATGTGGGGAAAATGTGGCATCGCCAAGGATGAATGAGTTTGTGGGAAATGGATTGCTAACTCGCGCAAAAGCCCTTCAAAGATTAGCCGGCAAATTCGTGACTGCACACTGTATGCTGCAAGATGGTAGCCATGTCTTACCCATGCTGGCACACTGATGCCAATATGTGGTGGGATCAAAACTACAGTGTATGTGCTAATTCTTATGTGCGCTGTAGTACATGACAAATCAATTTTTCATCAGATTACTTTGACTAATGGCTCAAAGGAAGGTTTACCATCATGAATGTTTTTTAAAAATGCAATTAAATCAACATAGGAAGTGAATTATTTACATGTGCTTTTTTTGAGCTTAACTCCTTCAAGTTATATTCTTTTTTTCAAACTCATATTTGCAATACATTTTTCTTTAATTTGAGGTGAGGAAATATGGAGCGTGTGCGCTAAAGGTCAGATGTTTGGCCGGACTTGTGGCTAACCTGGAAAATGGTGCCATATTAAATGGGTTTAACAAGCAACTATATGCAGTGGCTTACGGCTAACTACTATTTTGCTGTGTGTTCTCATGGCTATCTTACAAAGCAAACCAAAATCTAAACCTGAAAATGTAGAGGAGATTAAACTCTCCAACATAGTAATACCAATAACTCAATACCTCCCTCCTTCTCCCCCCCCCCCAAAAAAAAAAAGAAAAGAAAAGAAAATGAAATTAAAGATATGATAAGTCATTCTGGTTCTCAGCTGACAATGTAACAATTAAAATGCTTGTGAAATTTCTCCAACCAAAACATCTTTTTTTTTTAATACGTTGTGTGAACAAGAAAGAGCTCAAATGAATGAGAAATTCTACACTGCCAGGTGAATTACGACTGTAGCAATGAATAGTGAAGATTTAAACAGATAGATGCAGCCCCAAGCCACAAAATTGTGGTTTCTTTCTGGGACGCAAGAGAGCAGAGAGGTGCAAAAGACGTGCAGGATATCGTTGAATCATGAGATCTTGAAAATCAATGCTTGGACCCTATGACGCTCACTGGGTGTGGTTGGAGGGGGATTCTCTTTTTTTGAGGGGGGTAGAAATGCCACTCAGCACATATCACCGAGTCTGCCACGCCATGCTCATGCTCATGGTTCGACTACAAGCCAGCTGCAGTCTCTACGTGCATGCATCGCCATGGCGACAGACGTCTTGAAAGACGTCTGCTCCCCGAAGATGCGTGCCAGTCTAATTTGCTCACTTACGCCACCAAACCCACTGTTCTGTAGTATGGTTCATTATAGTGCAACTTGAGTTTATATTGTTATATCGTGAAGTCATTGACAGTGTATGTCTACATGTACATTAGGTATGCCCAAAATAGACATTACACCATACGGGGGGGGGGGGGGGGGGTGGTTTAAGATAGAAGAAAAGTGACTTTTTTGAGGGAGATCAAAGATCTTTGATATATACAAATTTGTCAGAGTTCAAGCCCCATTTATTGTCTTTGTTAGTCATATAATATTCTGTGATTATTGATTTTGAAATGTCTCCTGTACATTATTTCAATCAGTCCTGATAATTGCTTCGTCAGTGGCCACATGAAATGAATCCAAAATCAAACTTCATTTTACAGTCAAGAGTTTTAAAAAAATTCAAGTTGTGCTGATTTCAACCATCCTTAGAGCTTAGCTTGTGGTTTACCTGTGTTTAATAGTTGCAGACATTAGAAAGAACACAAGAGATATGTAATATGTGATCAGTATTTGTTACGTTTACATCCGTGCAAATTCCCCTGTTCATTTCTTTCTCAAAACCAAACATGCTTGGTATCTCTGTCTCCCTTGGCAGCCACCCTTTGTTTTGTTGCCTTTGTTGTTTTTGTTTTTAGCTTCTGTCAAATATGCTGGGGTCCATCTTCATTTATTTGCAAAACTATGTGGCTCTATTTCTCTTCCACCTTCTGTTGTCTACATTCTCCTCTTCTGTTAACTAATACGTTAATCTCACTCTCTATAAATATCTGTCTCTTTCAGCTTTCTGTCTTCACCCTTTCTATTCTTCATCTGTTATTGTAACCTTCCCTCTTTTTTCTTACATTCTGCCTATCTATTTATATCTCTCTTATTTTTCTCTCCTCTGTCTATCAATCTATTGATCTCTTTTTTCCTCTCTCTCTCTTCTCTCTCTCTCTCACTATCTATCTCTCAATATCTATCTCTCACTATCTGTCTCTGTCTATCTATCTCACTATTTATCTCTTACTATCTATCTCTCACTATCTATCTCTCACTAGCTATCTCTCACTATCTATCTCTTACTATCTATCTCTCACTATCTGTCTCTCACTATCTATCTCTCACTATCTATCTCTCACTATCTATCTCTCACTATCTATCTATCTCTCACTATCTATCTCTCACTATCTGTATCTGTCTATCTATCTCACTATATATGTCTTACTATCTATCTCTCACTATCTCTCACTATTTATCTCTCATGATCTATCTCTCACTATCTATCTCTCATTATATATCTCTCCCTATCTATCCCTCACTATCTATCTCTCACAATCTATCTCTCACTATCTCTCACTATCAATCTCTCACTATCTGTCTCTCACTATCTATCTCTCACTATCTATCTCTCACTATCTATCTCTCACTATCTATCTCTCACTATCTATCTATCTCTCACTATGTGTATCTGTCTATCTATCTCACTATATATCTCTTACTATCTGTCTCTCACTATTTCTCACTATTTATCTCTCATGATCTATCTCTCACTATATATCTCTCCCTATCTATCCCTCACTATCTCTCACAATCTATCTCTCACTATCTCTCACTATCTATCTCTTACTATCTATCTCTCACAATCTATCTCTCACTATCTCTCACTATCAATCTCTTACTATCTATCTCTTACTATCTATCTCTCATTTTCTATCTCTGTCTATCTATCTACATTGTATCAGTATGTCTGTCTTTATCTATCATTCTCTCTATCTCTTTTTCCTCTATCCTTTTCCCTGACATATCTCTTTTTTGCTTCCAACACATCAAATCTGATTTACCAGTTTAGAGTCAGTCCATGGAGCTATATAGAGCCCCATGATCAGTCCATGCATGCATTAATGCATGGTGATTCTGCATGACTGTATCTTGTGCTTTCTCTTGCCTCTTGCTTCTTGCTTTAATACTGCTACTTTATTTTACTAACATTTGCCCCCTTTTATTTCGATGTATCTTGCAAAGGATCCACATACACAAGAAGATTGATACCAGTATTTGTGAAACAAATTAGAAAGCGAACAAACGGACAGACATCTGTATCTCATGTTACCTTCCTCCCTGAAATGTGACGCTGAAAATACATCTTTTTTTTTTTTTTTTTTTGAGTTGTAGTTGTGCAAGCATTTCATTTAAAAGCTGTTTGGTGACAAACTTGACGTATGTTATATACATGTGTGTGTAGATGTAGTTTTGGGTTTTTTTTTTAATTGTCCATGTCAGCGTGAAGTGTGCAAAGTTTGCTTGTCCTGAGTATAAACATTGACCAAAGGTCAGTAAGTGAAAAGTTTTCTCTGAGTGTGATTTTGATTTTTTTTTTTAATCTTAGTGTCAAGCTCTCTGCATTCTTATATCCAATTTCTGCCAGCTACTGTAAAGCAAAAAATAATCGCATCATGAAATTTTCGCGAACTAGAGCCAATGGCCTTTTTTGCGATATGATGTACCTGATCCCTGATGGACCGGCGCAATGGATATGGCCCATCAAAACTTGCACAATATCAAAGTGGAATAATAAAACAAAGACAAAAAAGGAAAGATAAAAATGCAAAGCTATATTTATTCATTACATTTTTGTACTTATCGCAGAGAACTTATATTGCAAGATTGTATCAAACCCATGGAAGACATGTGACCAAACTAACCAAATGAAGTCATTAGTGTGTAGTTGCAGTGTAGTTGTAGCTTGGTTGCCATGTTTTTCCCCTGCATTTTGTATCCTTCTTACTAGACAGAGTGAGCATGGTGAAGTCATATTCAATTTCTTGCAATTGTGAGAGAAAATGGTTTTCTTCTGTGACCCAGATTAATTTCTTCTTGTGCAATTGTGTGTAATCAGTTTTTGACATTTTTTTTTTCAATTCTAATTGTAACCCTACTATTGTGCTGTTTTTGTCCCATTAATTTTAAAAGATTGTGCAGAATGTTTTATACTTTCAAAAACATACCTGTGTAAGTACAGTATACATGCGTGCCTGTCAGTGGCAGAAGGGCGGCCATCACAGGTCAGACCTGCCATATGAAAGCTGTACAAGAACGTCCACCTGTTAGTTTGTTTTTGTTGTTTTTCTGTTTTGGTGGCATTGTCTGTCCTTCGTGAATGCTCCCAGGGGCCGAGATTGTAATTTTGCTGCTGAAATCTCTTGTGAGTTTTTTCACCTCGTGGTGGTCAATGTAATTTACAGTGTACTATTCCACAAGGCGTACCACAGTGCCCAAACTTCATAGCAGGTGAAACGTGGTGTATTAGAAAATATAGCCAAACAGTGTTGGTACAGTGTATAAAGTACATATACAAATGTACATCCTCTTGTCAATAACAAAAAAGAGGTGAATAATTCCTGTGAAAGAAATTGAAATATTTTGTTAACCTATCAAAAATTGATATTTGTATTGTCATTTTTTTTTTCATTCAGAGGCTAGGAATATGACCAAAAGAAACAACCACACACCAATTTTTTGATGAAATGTCCTAGTCATATTGGGGGGGGGGGGGGGAGGGTGAATTATGTGATACAAAAGTTGACACAAATCATCAATACTTGATAATCATTAGCAATAGTGATGGCCATTTTATGTCACAATTATGATTTCCAATGCTTCGTCCATGTTTTTTACCCTTTGTCATCATTTTTCATGACTTGACTTATTTGTCAGTTACTTTTGAATTGTCACTCAGTATGGATCTGTATGTGTATTTATTTTATTCTTTTACTTGATCAAGTTCACAGCCTGTCTCAAAAAATACACGATGTATATTAATCAATGATTTTTTTTCACACCCTTTTCCTGCAAGTTACTCTAATTTATGTTTCAGTTAATTGTAATGTATGAATTTATCACATAACCATGTAGATATTTCACTCCTAGATCAATATTCAGGTGTATATTTTTCTTATTCATTTTTCATCTCACCATCACATTTCTCAAAGCTCTAGTGATTATTTTAGTGATGACAGTTATAACAAAGATGGTAATAATAGGGCCAATGATATCCATGATAAAACTGTTGAATAATCAAAAAGAAAAATGCAAGCAAAATATGGCAAGGGGAATTATGAATCTTTTCAGACCTATTCTTTTCAATTCTGCTCTGAGATAACCCCAATTTTTTTTTTTTCGTTTTTGCCATACAATAATTCTTTTTTACTGAACAATAATTTTTTCCCCGTGTTTTGGTGTGCATCCATATGTTATTTATTTTTTTCATCGTCATCATCAGCTAATCATGCCATCTCTGATCTTGGAGTAGCTGGACTTGACCGAGAGAGCGTCGTGCTTGTCGGTTTCTTGGGCTTGCTCGCATCTTTATAGCATTAATACACCGTGTGGACTAATCTACTATTAACACAATTCATTCTAGCATTTCATTTCTAGCAACCAGATTTTGCACAATTACACCCAGTGTCATCTCAACAGTTGTACTTGAAGTTAGATGTCAAAATTATGCATACATGTATCTCATAGCTAAAGGTATGGTTGTGTGAATTTGATCCCTTTTCTCTAAAAATAAAACTTTCTTGCTTCATGTAGTGGTGCATTTGTACAATTTTTCCTTGGGTAATAAATGCAGCTCTATTTTTTTTTCTTTTTGGGTGGGGGTTTTTCTTCAAAAATTATCTTGCAGCTCTTATGTTTATACATGTAGTAGCGCTTGCATTGGGTGTTATAGAGTCTCCTGCGGTACCAGGGGATCATGGTACTATGCTATATTCATACCTAAATATATGTGTATGAGTAAGCTGAGAGGAATCGAGGTGCAGTTCAAGCAGATTGGGCACTTTCTCTTGCCTTTGGCTGTATGTACATCAGAAGATGAGCTAGAAAAAAAAGAAAAAAAATCAGAAAAATCAGGGCACTTTTGTTTCTTGAGGGTTTTTTTTTTTGGTTTTGTTTTTTTTTTTTAATCCTGAGAAGGACAAGCAAAGTTTTATACTGGTGTGAGCAGGGCTGGATTTTATAAATTTTTCTAGGAGTTTTGCACAAATGCATTATGGACTCCTCACTTGGATGTTTGTTTGTTGTTGGTGATGTTTGGTTTTTTTGTTTGTTTGGTTTGTGTTTTTTCTTTGGGGGGGGGGGACCAGTTTTTTGGCAGGAGTTCAATTCTTATACATTGTTTGCGAAAGTATTGGCACTGAGACAAAAACTGAAAACTGAAATGACCTAGACAAAGGCTCTCGTTTGATGCCAAAAACCTCCACACAAACAAAATGGAAAGGAAGATTGCCTAGCATGATAGAAGAAAAGTCTTAAACAAGATGAATAAATTGGTAGAAGAGATGGGATGTTTAGTAATGAGGACTATAGTACAATGGGAATTTGGCATATATGTCAACCTATATCTCTCTTATGCCCAGCAATGGTATTCATAAAGAAGCAATGGTTCACTTTAAAGGCACTATCACATACATTCATCTAGTAGTGTACGTTAGTTCCTGCCAGACTAGTACTGATGACTTATGTATGCGGCCTCGTTTTCTTTTCCCACCCAGTGTTGAGGAAGCACGGCAAACTGATCACATTCCTACGGGGCTTCATCCTGGCCAGGCCCACAAGGCGGAGGCTGAAACAGAGTGGGATCCTCAAGGAGCGCGTGTTCGGGTGCGATCTCGGAGAGCACCTCCTCAACACTGGGACCGAGAGTGAGTACAGTCTTGTGTATCTATGTGCTGAAGGATTTAAAAGCTGTATATCCTTTTTGCAAACGTCACCAAATTTTGCACAGTTGAAGAATAATGTCTCCCAACATTGTGTATGAAATCTTATGGTAATACACCTTAGGATTTTTAAAAATGAAATGAAAAAATTAATCGCATGCCACTTGAGGGTACACTCTACTGTTGTATGAGCGTAACTTCCCAAAAAAAAAATTCTTGTGAAACTCCCCACTCAATCAAGAGAAATTTCCCTTACACCTGCAAATCTTCTCAAAGTTTGTGCAGTCTGGATGCTTGCAGCTGAACCAAAGTTTGCCATGTTTTCTTGAAGTAAAACTTTAAGAAGTTTTGCCAGTGTGACCAGGCCTAAATTTTCATGTACCTGAATGTATATGTAGTGCAAAAAGGCATGAAGGGTAATGTCCTTTAATTGAGCGACATTATCAGCCATAAACAATCATATATCTCCATCTTTTCTTCCAAACTTGTCCACACATCATCTCAACCCTCTACCTCCCCCTCCCCTCCCCTACCAGTTCCCCTCGTCGTCCGCAAGTGCACCGAGTTCATCGAGGAGCACGGCATCTGCGACGGCATCTACCGCCTCTCGGGCGTGGCCTCCAACGTGCAGTACCTCCGGGACCAGTTTGACAGTGAGAACACGCCCAGCCTGGAGGAGTACAAGAAGGATATCCACTGCGTCTCCTCCGTTTGCAAGCTGTACTTCCGGGAGCTCCCCAACCCGCTCCTCACCTACCAGCTCTACCAAAAGTTTGAGGTTTATAGCAAACTCTTTTTTGGGTTTTGGGTGCTGAATGAGATGAAAGAGAGAGATGTAGCAGTATCCAGCTCTTTAAAGCTTGCTCTAGAATTCAACAGCTGGTCATGGGGGGAGGGAGTGGAAAGATCAGTGGCAAGCCACTTAAGCGTTAACATCTAGTCAGCAGGGAATCAGTTTGTAAGGACTCCTTGTATTGTTTACTGGTAAGAGTATTTAGTTGAGACAGAGTCATTATGCACAGTCTGAGAAAGTGTCCATCGAAATAGTCTCACCATGAATTTGGTTCATAGTTTTTGCCATGCTAGATTTGAAAATTGTTGGTTAGCACTACTCAAATCTCTGTTTCGTGTAGTAGAGAAAGATTAAAAGGAACTGGTTAAATTTGTGAACTTTGTTGTACAGGTTGCTTCCACATAGGAGTTCAGAATACCAAGACACAGAAAAGTGTAGGAAATTTGTATATAAGTGCTCTCTCAACTTGGAAAAAAACTTTGCAACTGGCAGTTTTTTGTCTATAATTGTTGGATATAATAAGAGCAAGGAGGGTAAAACTTACTAATCTGGTGAAAGTTGTGATACCTACATGTAGGCATGCCACCTTTCCACATGTGTGAATGAAAGTATGTAGCTAGGATCTTGTGGTCTACCAATGACATGCTGGAGTGTGAAACAATTCCCACCTTTCACAGCAGAATTTGAAGGGTTTAAAGGAGAAAAACTTGTATTACATTGTAGTTATTTGCCCTTTAAACTGATGACGTTCCATCGTTGTTGCCGTGGTTACAGGAGGCGGCGATGTCGGGCGACGACAACCGCCTGGTCAAGATGCACGACACGGTGCAGCAGCTGCCGCCGCCCCACTACCGCACCCTGCAGTTCCTCATCAGGCACCTCTCCCTCATGTCCTCCCACGCCAGCGAGACGGGGATGAACATCAAGAACCTGGCCATCGTCTGGGCCCCCAACCTCCTCAGGTGACTGACACAGATCCTCTCTCCCTATAACCCTCTCTGTGTTAGGTACTTTAGACAGTGTGTACAGAGCTGTGGGGTTTTCTGTGCCAATCGGCACTCAAAAGCATACATAGTGTTAAACAGTTCAAAGTCCTAAGGGTGGGGGGATTTGTTGCTTTGCTGAGGAAATAATACTCATGTCCTGTTAAATTGGCAACTCTAATTATTATTTTTTTTTTTTTTACTGTTTCCTATCTTAGACAGAGATTAGATTAAAGTGGGTAGAAATTCATGAAATTGGCACAAAGTCACAAAATCACAAGAATTTGCCAGTTTGAGATAGAAACATACAAATGTATCTGATCTTCTGTGTGTAACTCTTCTATATTAAACAATCCATGAGGTATGCTATCTCTAAAGAGCGATCCAGTGTTCCCAATCTTGCATGGTACAGGACGGTATGGTACAGTTTAGTATACTTTTGAACACTCGAACACAACCAATATTACTACAAATTGTGTGCTGTGTACAGAAGAAGACAGGTTCAATGAGATCTATTTCTATCAAGTTTCGTTTTTCTTTAGGAGGATCTAGTTTCAGCAACCTAGTATATCTTGCATTACATGTGATTTGACTGCTCTGTGTACATATCCTGGTGTGGTACTGGTATGACAGAAACCAAGTGTCCATTAAAAAAGAAGAACAGCAAGTGGACTTTGAGACCCAATGTGTGTGCCTGTGCGTCTCTTTTTTTCTGGCTGTCTGTCTGTATGTCTTTCTGACATGTTGTGTTTTCTCTGTCCAATCTTGCTCCAGGTCCAAGGACATTGAGACGGGGTCGTGCGAAGCCTTCCTGGAGATCAAGGTACAGGCTACAGTGGTGGAGTACCTCGTTAAGCACTGTGATCTCATCTTCAACGACAAGCTCTTCCCGGATGTTCCAGGTAGGAGCGCTGCATTGCAGAAATCCCGTCTTCAGACTGAAGCATATTAGCACAATATTCCCCTGCTGAATTGAAAAGATTATGATATGATAAAGATGATAATAAAAAAAAGATGCGCGGTCCTTCTGTACCTGCCATCAGTGTGTGCGATATTATGTTCAATTTAGCGATGAAAAGATTGCCAGTGAAAATCATGAGATGCTTCATAAAGGTGAAAATCTTTTAGTGACCAGATTTGTCATACTCAAGTTTTCCAATAGATAGTAACATTGGAATAACTGTAGTAAACTGTTCTGGATTGATATATTAGCATCGTGTCATTTGGTTAAAGATATTGTGATTTTTAAAAATCGTGTGTAGTTGTGTGTTTTGTCATCCACATGTCTTAATAAATATTAGTATACAGATCAATTAGCCATCACAGTGTCAAGTAGCAACTTTGAGAAACCATGTGACCAGAAAAATCTAAAGAAGTAAACAAGAAGAAGAGATAAGGATGTTATGCAAAGCTTATTTCTTGTTCAAGGATGTTGTAGTGTGTTGAGATTGGGGTCAGACAGGAAAGTAATGCTGTACCCAAAGTGGATGATAAACTGTATGAATTTTGTTGTGTGTGTTTGTTTGTTTTTTTTTAAATCTGAACTTGTAAGACCCTGGCCTGAGACACTCTTTAGTAGCTGTTATATTATATGAATTTGACAATTCTTTTGAGTCAGAGTTTAGCAGTAAATATCATCCTTAACAGAGTACATGCCACAAACAAAATGCCAACCCTTCAACAATGACAAGAGCGATGTGATGTTATTATGTTTGTTTATGAGTGGAAATATACATGTATTACGAGACAAGTTATGCTGTGAGATGGGAAAAGATAAAAAGGAAGGAATAAATGATACACAAAGCTTCCAGTTGTCACCAAAAGTACATATGTAACTGCCCTCTAATACATTGCATTCCCCCGTGATGCGGTTGCTAGGCGTCGGCCAGGAGATGCAGCGGCCCAAGTCCATGGTGCTGTCCACACCCACCAAGCTGCTCTCCCTGGAGGAGGCCAGGGCGCGATCCTGTTCCCAAGGCAACGACGGCGGAGACAAAGAGGACAAGCCAAAGTACATTGAGGTCGGAGGAGGACCCTCGGCGCTCCCCAAGCAGTACCACACGGTCATCGACCTACCTCCAGATACGTGAGTTAATGTCGGGCAGACACGCCTTTAGTACACTTCCTTGTTGCACGTGTCAGAGGGAAGGCATCCGTTCTTGATCTATGGCAGTGGCCGCCAGAAAATATCCTACAGGACTCTCTGGATGTGATACCATAAAAGCTGCAGTTATTTTTGTGAATCATTATTAGGCTGCAAATTTAATAATAATAATAATAATAATAGCTGGTTTTTTATATAGCGCATTTCACACACTTCAGGGTTTCAATGCGCTTTACAGACTATTATTACCCCGGTCACTGGATACATTATTTCCAACCAGCACTAACAGTGCTCATTCTCCACACCCTGGGGAGCATTCCAGCCAGTCGCAGCCATTTTACAGGCACGCACATGCTTATCAACCAACATAAGCTTTCTCATCCTACCGGGTACCCATTTATACTCCTGGGTGGAGATCAGCAATGTGGATAAAGTGCCTTGCTGAAGGGCAAACGTGTCGGGCTTGGCATGGGCTCGAACCCACGAACCATACCACGCTCATGTCGTTCACAGACGAGCGCTCTTATCCACTCAGCCACGACACCTCCACAAATTTAACAACATATGAAAATATTGGCACACTCGAGGGTATTAGTTCACTTACGACAGCCTCGGTGTTAAATCACAAACATGTCTGTGACCTCCTCATTCGTGAATTTCAAATATCTTTATGCAAACAACAATTAAACAAAAACAGCTTTTACTCTATGTAATACATGGCCAGCTGCTTATGTCAAGTAAAGATTAAAATATGTGAATAGAGACAAAATTGTATTTGACACTCAAGCAACATAAGTTCTCACAAATGCTGGAAAGCAGCCTCAAATGAAATACTTGTACGTGACTGTTATACATGGAGTATCACAATGACAACATTTTGCAGGTTATCCATTTCAGTTCAGTCAAATATGCTCGGAAATTTTCTTTGACACTTGATACATTTGCAGGAAAAAAAGTGAGTGTGTGCGAGGCCAGATGTGATGAGCTTTTTCAAAGAAATAACAATCTTACCCATGTCCAATTGTGTCATTCCACACCAGTCGCAAGCGGCTGTCCACTACCAAGGCCAAGAAGTCCCCAGGCTGGAGGGCGTTCTTCAGCCGGTCAGCAGCCAAGGACGTTAAGCGGAAGATGTCGCACGACCCCTCCGCCTTGCGGGTCACGACCCAGAAGCACTTTGGCACCAGGACGCACCGGGCCAGCCTGCGGTCGGTCAAGAGTGCAGAGTCGCTGTCGTCGTCGGAATCGGCGACGGAGCTTCAGAAGCAGGATAACTACAGCAATGTTCATGGTGAATACTTCTTCTGTTCTTCGATTGTTCATTCCAGTAATTCTTAATTGAACTTATCTTTCGTGGTAGAAGATTGTTCTCATTAGTAATATCATTATTATTTATTTGACCGGATAAAGAGCATATAGATATCATACACATTACATACATTTTTTTTTGTGTGTGAATGGTGACATGAACAATTTTAAGAAATATTTTCGAGTTTAGCGTTATGTGCAGATGTAGAAGATTATATAGAAGAGTGGGATTCTTATTGACTGTATTTTGTCAAAGAGCTTTCAAAATTCTGTGAAGTTCTAGCACTCACTGACTGTAGTACACTCACATTGACTTTAAAAGTCAATATTTTCATGCAGTTTTGCATTGACCGGCTCACTATTTGAGGGTTCTTAAATTTGCTCTTTGTAATTGTCAACCCATTTATAATGTGCAGATAAAATTATAAAGATATTTTCATGGGTTTAAAATTCACGCTAACCAAAAGTAGCACGAAATACGCAAAAATTAAATGTACCGCAAAAATTTCCCAACTTACAGTAATTATAACAGGCAATGTCATTGTACTATGTTTTGCAGATCCAGCCAGGTTCAAAGGTCATCTACGACGGAGCTCTGTGGCCTGCATGGAGAACACAATAAGACGCTCCTCGTCTGACTCGTTCTTTGTAGTGGACTCTGAGTTTATTGCTGAGGCAAACAAGGAGATGCTGACATCAACCGGAGACGACTCCATCTCTCAGGATGAGATCTTCATTGAGGAGGAGAGTGGTGCCAGGTGCCAGCTGGGGCGCCGGCGGTGCAGCGGCGCCAACAGTCCCCTGTGGATTGACCAAAGCGAAAGCAGCATGGACTCCGACGCGGCGTCGCTGAAGTCTCCGTACGCACAGCAGCAGTTGCAGCATGGCCTCTGCCAGAAGCTGAGCGGGGACAGCGACTGGCAGACACACAGCAGCGACGACCCCATGACCTGCGACGTCAACGTCCCCCACCACACCTACCACGGAGAGACGCCGCCGCCATCGCCCACGGGGATGTCTTCCCATCCAGAGCGGTATGCGTGCACCATCGTTGAGCCGGTGCCGGCCCCTCAGCGCCACAGACTAAAGGCTTCCATCTCCATGCCGGTCGGCACGCCGTACACTCCAGAGTACCGGGACGTGGCGATGCAGAGCCGATGTGGAGCGACCACACCCGACCAGGCAGGCACCGTCCTCGAGAAGATCTCTCGCGCCATGTCCATCAAGAACAAGTCGAAGCTGAAGCGAGAGTCGAGCACGGAGATGGATGACTTCAGCAGCCTAGGGAGGAGTCCAGATGCGGGGATGGACGACGTCCTCTCTGAGCCCTTCATGGTGACAGTTCGCACCCAGACATCGCCTCACGACACCAGTGACGACATGGACACGGGTGACGAGGTGAGGAAGTTTGACGTCAACCTGCAGACCAGCGGCGGTGATGTCGCTGGCTTCCTGCGCACGCCGGCTCAGCGCCGATCCATGAACCTTGACCTCTTCTCCAGTATTGACGAAGCTCTCCTTGGTACTACCGCGCCACGTCCAAAGTCGATCCACGTCTCCTCTCACCGGCCGACGAGTCACAGCTCCGACAACTACGACGACGACTTCGCCAATACACGACTCAGTCTGGACACTGTGTTGTCAGAGTATGACAACATCATGGAGAAGTACAACAATCGACCTCTGACCCCTGACTTTGACCCCAGCAGTGACATGGGTCAGTTTGATACCATGTTCCAGGGCCAGAGGATACCCGGCCCCCGCCACGGCGTCACCCCTCTTACCGCATTCAACAGTAACTGTAATAACACCCGCCACCGCCGCTTACAGCATAGGTACAGCACAGGGGACGATGTGAAGACAGTGCCATTGGACAACCAGGATTCTACTTCAGAGGTGGACAACAGAGAGTCCTGGAAACGGCTGTCGGCCGGGGCGGTCCTCGACCCGCACTCCTGCACGCAGCAGGATGAGGGCATGGTCGTCGTCAGATTTCCCAAGCCCTCGCGGCAGGGCTCGCAGAAGAAGCTGTACGCCTCGCCCGACCGCTTCTCTCTCACGTCACCCGACATCCAGGCTTCATTCGCCGACTGCCAAAACGGAAACACCCCGACCGGGAACGATGTTAGCGATCATCAGGATCTCAATGGTGGAGAGAGCAGTATTGCCGCAACAACTCCTGATGCAGTTTACAACATCACTTTGCCAGTGAGGTCAAAAGATTTTGGAGATGACGTGGGAAGCTGCCCATCCCTGAAAGTTGAGTCTGAGCTTCCGTATTCAAACTCAGTGCTTGAAGAACAATTGCAGCTTGAGGATGAGGACGATGATGATGATTTTGAAAGTAGGCCTGTGTGTGAAAGGAAAACGGAGGCCGAGGTGGAAACTTTGCGACAGGAGGCCACGAGGGACGAGGTGGCAAAACCCCAGGACTACCCTCAGAGGCAGTCGCCCCAAGACAGCGCAAGTCAGCTGATCACAGATAGATATCCCATCATCATCAGCGACGAGTTAGAACTCTGACATGCCATGCCCGCATGCCTAGGATGTTCCCGGTAGTGAGTTCCCTTAAGCATCTCACCAAAGTGTAAAGCCACGTCCGCCCCACCTTGGTGCATCCGCTATCATTCCAGTATGCAAAGACCGCAGCTCCCATTGTCGAAGAAGCCCAGCGTGATGCGGTGTGGGGGAGAATTCTGTGGAATGTGAAATGTTGACAAAAGCCGAAGAATGCACCGTTGGTAGATTTCCTGCATTTGTCAGTGATGTAACACCTGTTTTTTTGTGTGGGGGATTCCCCTCCCCTGAAATTTACCTTGTGATTCTTAACAGCATTACCATATTGTGCTTGCCCCCTCCCCACCCCCCTTGCCCTGCCCGCCATTACCACTGTGTCTGTAGTACTTGCCATCTAACGGGGTTGGTCAGATGTACAGGATCCGATGTGAGAGTTTCCATGTCAGCATTAGCGATGCGATGAGATTGAGAAAAAAAAGTGCAGCCTCTTTAAATATTTGTATATATCAAAAAGGAGATTGCAAGTACATTGTCCATGTACAATGTATCTTACCTGCCACCTTCCATGGAAAGCATACTTGAATGGATACCACTGGGGAGAACGGTATGAAAGCAGATCTTGTTATTAAAGCTATTCAGTGAAATGAAATGTATACATTTGTATTTTAAAAGAAGCCTTACCTGCAATATATCATGTATATGAGCATGGAGTAAGTTATTAGGTAGGTCATCTGTCCCTCCCCCCCCCCCCCCCTTAAATTGTTGCCAATTTAAAGCAAATCTAGAGATTGCCAGCAAAAATGGTATATATGCATAAATTTGACAGCCGTGTGTTCCTTGCCATTTTTACCCCCAGTGGGCTGGAGGCATTAGGGGCAATATACAACTACTTCAAGTAGAGTTGTAGATTGCAATTTTTGCCAGAGTTAAGATGAAATATTGGGATGGTCCATCCATTGAAATACCGTAAATGTATCTCACTGAAGAGCCGATGAATGCAGATTGTGAAAGTTTATCGTTTGCCCGTCTCGTACTTGCCTCATGTGATAGGATGTAATTTCCTCGTGTGGTGACGAACGGCAGTTTCATAAAATTTCATCCACTGTACAGAAGCCAAATAGAATGTATGTACTTCCAAAGTGTTTAAGAACTCTACCGACTTCCTTGTGAAAACAAGCAGGTAATCAGAAGAGTATTTATCCAGTGTTTAGGGTACCGTAAAGTGGCACACCCACTTAATATGTTGTTACAGCATCAAAGTGGTACTTTTTCTCTTTTGTCTAAAAAATGGAGATATTGCTTTAATGCATCATAGTGAATGGTCACAAATGAAATTGCTTGTATTTATCAGCATAGGAAACAGATGTCACCAAGTGTGTAGACTTTTTTAGTAATGACCTTCTTGCTGTTAGCCTCTGAGTATTTATCATAGTATAAGTAAATACACGTGAAATGCAAGTGTGGTCCAAGCTGCGAAAATCAAAGTGGAAACCTCAAGGTGGTATTCTTGTTTGGTGCAACTTTGGTGATGGAATTCTTGCCCAAATTTTTGATGTGCAGCAGGTGGAGAAGCTGTTCAATGCACACTTCTAGTTCATTACCATCATATGCATTTTAAAGTAAAAAGGAAGCAGATTTGTTGCTAAATATATTTTGAATACCGAATTTAATTACCAGAAGCATGAATATGCATACATTTTCTATGCACGCTGAATATCAGCCATTTTAATTTTTAGAAGGCTGCAGTGGTATCAGTGAAGCTCTTATAATATTATTGACCCTCCATTACTCAAAGATAATGGATCAAACTGAAACTTAATGTATGTTCTGTATTCACTGGTTTTGAGGAGGAAAAGAAAAGAAAAACACCTGTAAGGATTGAAAGCAATCAAATAGTTTGCTTAGTTTGACCAAATATGATAAAACGTCACGATGACACATTATATTTTCTAAGTTCAATTTTTCATCAGTCATCTGACCTGGTGTTACTATGGATTTCTCTAGAAAGCCACCTCCGCAATTGAGGC
The DNA here is from genome assembly GCA_033980235.1 of Diadema setosum. Classification (NCBI taxonomy): domain Eukaryota; kingdom Metazoa; phylum Echinodermata; class Echinoidea; order Diadematoida; family Diadematidae; genus Diadema; species Diadema setosum. Next base: position 22,454,524 of record CM067070.1, read on the forward strand.
CACTGTTCCTCTGGAATAAGAGAGAATTAACATTTGCTTGGATTTTTTTCATAAGAATGTCTGAGCTGAGCAACTGTGGAGGCATTTTTCGCTGTGCACAAACTGATAGAGAATCATAATCCGCACATGCAGCTGTCACAATGTTTGAAAGTTTGTTGTAAGGAATATACAAGTAGATCCATGTCTGCCGTTTTCATCACAAACCTAGATACAATTTCTTTTTTGTTTTAACATTGTGCTTTAGAAATAACTACTCGTATTTCACACTTACACGCCAGTTTATCATCATTTGGATGTCAAGTCTTTGTATCTCAATCGGCATGCTTATAAATCCTAAAAACTTCTTAACTCAGATTTGATTATCATAAATACTGATTTGAGTTTTATAACAGAATGATCATTAATGTATTCCAAAACAAAGTTTCCACACTTTTTAACATCAGCATTGATTTCATTTTGCAAAAATGTCACCAAAAAAAGACAACTTTTTCGCTTTCTTGAAAATTCCTGATTTTGAGGTACAAGGATTTTGTCATTTTAGGGACGATATGTATTTGTAAAATGAATTTGTTGACTGCATGGATGTTAGTGTAGATTTTCTGTGATGCAAAGGGATGCAAAGGGATTATTTTTCCTATGCAAAATCATGATTAATGTGCGATTGTGTTTCATCAAGCCAATGGTGAAATTCACTGTGAACAGGGCTAATGATAATGTGAAGTGGACATGAGTATGAGGCTTGATGCAACTTTTTATGAATGATTAGAGTAACCCATGCTTCGAAGTCAAGAGGAAGCGAACATTTTCTTCCAGATTTTGATCTCAAATGAAGGTGCATCTTACCCAACCAAAGGTATTCAAATGTGATTTCGAACAGGACTTACACTGTAGCACTGAATGTTTGCATTCATACACCGAAGGTTTACAAATTATGCTAAACTTTGTTTGTGGACTGGGATGTGAAAATAAAAGGGGGGAAGCTATTTTCTGAAAATTAAGGAGGGAACTTTTGTGATAGTGAAAGGGAGAAAAGATTTTTGCACACATGAGGAATAAAAAGGGCTTTGTGAAATAATAGAAAAGGGGCAAAAAGTAGCATTCCACTGTTCATATTGAATACTCACTGGAGCTCCACATGTGAATGGCAAATTACATTTATGTACCAACCATGTGATGTGGTACTCTATGGCTTGAATGTGGTGCAATCAGGGTGACTATGTATTTGTTTCTTTAATATTTTATGATTCCTCTAACTATTTATTTATTCATCTGAAAAAGCTGTATGGTCAGTCTGGGTATTGGGACTATCATCACTGTAGGGACTTCTTTGTATCTCTGCTACTGAAGTTGTCGCAAACTATTATGGAACCTTTTTTATTATAAAGAGTTCTGAAAGAACAAAACCGTCTTTATTACAATTTGATTTTGCAGGTCCTAACTCTTCATACAGCTTTTTGTACCCGGATATAGTTAGAAACCAGAGCCCTGTTTCATAAAACTTGTTGTCAATATTCAAAGTTACGATAGTTGTTATAAGCTACTGAAATCCTTGCATCTGATTGGTTGAGAGCAAATTTGTCATATAAATGTGGTAGCTGTTACTGATGACAAGTTTAATGAAACAGGGCCCTGATTGACCAAGGCAATTGTCAAGGCGTATGAGTCCTCATTGTAGCGAGGTTTCCGCTGTATGGGGAAGTCTGAACTAACACAGATCTGGTAGCTTTGTAAAATGTGTAAATGGTACCATTGGTAAAAAGCTGTTCCAAGTATACATGCTGGCTGGTAAATGCAAATTTGTGGGTTTTTTATTATGAAATATGCAAGAAATGCTTTCAAACATTGCCTTGCCTTTTTTATATACGACTGTTGGATGTCTCGATTCTGTGGTTGTATGTTTGTTTTTGTTTTTTTGTATATGCCAATGTATAAAACACAGCAATATCTTATTTCTTGCAACTTACCCAACCCCCTCAACACTTTTAGCATCCTTTCCGCAGTCATTTCAGCATTGTTTTCATTATGTCAATATTAATGTCACTGTGTAAGCATGTTTTTGTCAACACATAATTGTCATCAGAGTCTATGACTTAAATTAGAAGCAAGTGTAGCATGACATACAATGTAATTTTGTGAACCCCTCCGAGTGAGCCAAAATGGTGCAAATTTCACTTACCTTGAATGATGGAAACATGGTCTTATCTCTCCTGGCAGAATAACACTTTTATTTATGTATTTATTATTTTTTTCAGTGCGTTTTTCACTTTAATACCTCCATTCTGTAGTGGTAAAACTACAGGAAAATCACCATTTATGTTTAACTTGTTCCCATGGCGATGCTAGAATAACCCATAAATGTTGTACAATACTTAATTGGTTCTAAGAGTAAAGGGGTGATGGAAATTAAATTTCTATCTGAGTGTACTGTATCCATAACCAAGATCATACTCATACATGTGTACCAACCCTACATTTCACTATGTCGGAATGACACAAAGTGATAAGCCAGTTTAGCCTTGTCTGTCTGTCTGTCTGTCTGTCTCTTTGTCTGTCTGTCTCTTTCTCTCTGTGTATCTTTTAAATTCTCTTCTTTTTTTCTCTGTGTCTCATGCTGTCTACCTTTTTCTTTCTGTGTATCTGTCTGTTTGTATGTCTGTCTTTCTGTATATCTCTCTGTTTCAGACAGACCTCAGATGGGGTTAAACTTGGCCCATGGCTTATGGCAACCAAATGTGTGGTGTCTTTACCCATGGCAAATGACCACACCTAGGGTACTGGTTAATACAATGTATGGTGACATTTGCATAGTCGTCTTAGGTTCTTACTAGGGTGAATGTACCATTTGTCTGCTTTGATACGCCATGCTTTTAGAAGAAAGAAAGAAAAAAGACCGATAGAGAATAAACTTGCCCGTCTAAAGCCTATCTATACATTTGCTTTAAAGCTGAAGTATACAGTGTAATACACTCACTTATGTGTACAAATCATCTCATTGCCAAACCTGTGCAATAAATCCCCCATAAATACTTTACAGCATTATTTATTCGCAGCTCTGTAGTAAAACTTCTTCATAGTTCTATAATTACTTATTTACTCACTCTATTGTTACTTGAATATTTACTCTATATAGTCGTTTGTTGGATATCGTAAATGTTGAATCTTCTTTTGATTGGTCAATTTGCCGAGATTTTACGAGATTTTTTTCGCCAGTTTTCTCTCAATCTTGATTCAGGAGACTGGTGAATCTTTGAAATATATCTTATGTGTTATATTCCACAGTCTTCTAACATTGTTCATGCTCAAACTTAGTCCTGTTTTCTTGTTTTGGTTATTTTCTTCTTTCTGTGTATACCTCTTTTTACTCGGATGCACATATATGTCACGCAACACTGGGTGTACATTCCTTCTCCCATCTACTCTCACCTAACTTATTTCACACAAGGCACGTTTGTGTGCATGTGTATGTTTGTATGTAAGTGTGGGTGTGTGTGTTTGTGTGTACGTCAGTGCGTCTGTGTCCTTGTGATCTAAGAGCATTATCTTATTCAGTATTCTTGTCGTAATGTTTGTCGATGGTGTAATATCGCGTCAGGTACAGTAGAGAGATGTCTTTGTGAAATAGAAAACAAAAAACAAACTGCTTGGTCTATGTATTTATGCATTTAATTATTCACATTTTTATGTTTTGTATCAATCCTCAAGGACTCTCATGTCCTGCCAAAAAGCGGCCTTAATGATATTTTAGAGAGCAATTTATTTTGTCGTCAGTGTTTTAATACTGTGATTTCGATGGACCACTAGTGACACATAAATTGTATGTCTTCATAGTGGTGTTTTTTTTTTTTTTTCTATTTATTTATTTTCACAACTCGTACAGGTAGATTTGTGCAAAGCTCTTGACATAGCTGTGTATATATACATGATGTATCATGAGTTTATTAGCAATATAATGCGCTTTATCTTGCACTAGCTTTCAAGCCACAAATCTTCTCTCACTTCAAAGTTGTCAACTCTCTAACGCTCTATTTAAACCTCATCTCATCAAATACACTGAATGTAACATGCATATGTCTTGTCATCAATATGGAGTCTCTATGGCATAAATTTCAAAGCTCTATGGGTACACTCAAAGAGCATAAATTGGTATTCATCAAAGGAATTGATGTCAAAAGCAGTTAATGTGTGAATGAGTTGTTTCCATGTTGTGGATAATTCCTGCTTCTATTCAAGCACCAAATCAAATCACAGAATGGCACAGAACTCCCTGAATAGGAGTGGACAATTTAAAGCTAGGGAAAGCAAAGAGTCTTGAACATGAAAGCATATTAAAATCAATGTATAGGCATGTTTAAAGTAATGTATAAACATACATGTACAGGTACATGTGGTTACATAAACGAGTCATAAAAAAATGTGCATATATGCTTTGGAAAGAAAGGAAACATACATTTGTATGCAGGGCATTATTGAAGTTATAATTGGGCAAAGAGTTGAAAATATTTGAAAATGTTTCAATGCCGCTGGGTTGGGAAAACTTTGTGTTTCATTGACTACTCTGCATTTGATCTGTATCCGTCAAAGATATCTGATGTACATAAATTACACTCTCCAATAGCAGTGTCTAAGCCTGTGACAACAGTACGCATGTTCCCTCAGTGCAAATTTCTGGCCACTTTGTGCATGTGTAAAAATGAGTGTGGAGTGTGACACCAGTGACATCATGGTCACATGACATAAAGGGATATTTTTAGGTGCACAGTGGATGCCATCTGCACAGATCTACTAACATTTTTATAGACTATTAAGCTTTGTATTATTTGCCTGATTCCCTCTAGAGTTTTCAATGATTTGCTGCTTAAATGCAACCCAGTTGGTTGTGTTCACACACAAATCAACTTTTGTTGTGGAGGTACATCAACTCTATGTCTCTAAACTTGTGAAATCTTCTTGATCTGAATGGCCCATTACTCTGAGATATTCATTATGAAAGTAATATGCAGTGAGTTGCACGCCACTTTGGGTCACTCCATTCCGAAGGGAGGGGTGTCCATGTTTTTGACGATACAGTACACACACTGAACCTGTTTAGTGTTGTGTACGTGCAAGAGAGATTCTTCTCTTTTTTTTTCTGTTGGTGCAGTTTTTCACATTTTGATCTAATTGCCCACCTTCTCTTGAATTCTGGTCAGTTTTCTTGCCACTGTTTCGGAAATTTTTTGCTACGAACAACTTCTCTTTATATTTGTGCTTAATATTTGTGCTTTAAGAATTTAATGCTGCTAATATGCAAGTAATTTAAGGGTAAAGACAGAAAAAAAATCAACACCAATATAAAGGAAGGGCATAAACCATATTTCATATCTGCTCAAGTACAACAGTGTAATTGAAAGTATTCACAGTACATTTCTAAAACAGCAAGATGCAAAGAGAAATATGATGGCACAAAACTGCATTTATTATTACAATTAATTGTACACTTTATGTGATTCAGGAAATGCTGGAAGCCAAAGTAAGAGTAAAGAGTTTATCCAAAGAAAAAGAAAGAAATCACACTACATTTCCACCTCATCTTTAGCTTCCAAAACAGTCAGCTTGATATTTTTGTTTAAATTTGATTCATGGTCACAATATTTATCCATCTGTCACTCTTGTGATCATATTTACTTAAAAGTGACAAACTAAAAAAGTAAACAAATAAATGATAATCAAAATCAAATGAATATATAAATAAATAAATAAGATACAAATGGTGAGCTTGTTCTGTGCCTGATTGAAAATGAAATATGAACAAGAAAAAGACTTCTCCATTTAAGAAACGTTAGTGTTGGGAAAACCACCAAGTTTGTATAAAAGTTGGTGTCTGCTTGTAAACTATGGTGTCAAAACGCTGCTCCTGCAGTGTATACCCAGGAGTCGTGTGCATCAAGTGAAAATAGTGTAGTAGGAGTTTTGGTGTAATCTTTATTGCCAAGAATGCCACAGTCATGTAAAGAGGCAAAGGTTGTATCAGGGCGTTATGACTCAAATGTGCCACTTTATGTACTTCAAGCAAACTTTGTAATTTTGCGTCTCAGAAAATATCCTTGGCACCAAGCAAAAAACCAAACAGGCAAAAAATCAAATGCGTGTAGGTTTTGAGACCAGAAAAATATAGGTCCATGTGAAGATAAAGACAAATTTAGTGTATGTGTAATATAGAAAAGTACAAGTGTTACCCGAGTGTAGAAGAATACACTCTTGTATATGTACCTTTTTTGTTGTCATTCATGTAACAAAGAGCAATTTTGAAGGTTGCTAATTTGCAAATTGATGAACTGTATTTAAAGAATGTGATGTCATGGGCTGAAATGTGTTCGCTTTTAGGCCTTTGTAGTAAAAGAAAAACAAGATGTGTATAAACCTTTATGATACGTGACATGCAGATTTATGCAAATTATCAGTGTTGTGGTAAGAGCGGACCGATGATTTATGATGTATATGTGAGGAATGTGAAATAAATGTGGGACTGTATGATACACAACTGCTATATGGAGAAACTGAATATGCCTCACTTTTTTTTTTCTCTTGTCAAATTGGTTTTGTCGCAGCATTCAGCACAGGCAACTTTATTAATAAATATGTGTGAGTGTATGTACATATATATATATATATATACATATACATATATAATTATATAAATAGATAAATAAATATATATATACATATATATACATACATATATAATTATATAAATAAATAAATATATATATACATATATATATATATATATATATATATATATATATATATATTTATAAATAATATATGTATACACACACACACGCATATGTATATACAGTCAACCTCGCGCAAGTCGACATAATCGGGACTGAGAAAAACACGTCGACTTACGCGAAAGTCGATTTACGCGTAAGTCGACATTTTGTCGACTTATAAATGAAAACTAAATTTCTCCTATACATAATACAGAATAAGACCACGATGCGGATCGCTGCCCAAATCTTACTCCTTTTGCCACCAAAACATACCTACTGACATTAGCAACAATTATGTTTTAGTTCATGCATAAATCTCGAGCAGATTAGTAATGACAATGCACAATTCCCAAATCACTAGAGAGATTTTGAGAGAGCGGGATCGGAAACCTGGGCCCGTTTCTAGACACTGTACGTTTCAAATTTGCTTTGAAAAATCAAACGCATATTCCCCAAATTGCATACAACTTTGCACTTTAAATTCAAGTGCGTTGCTGCAAAGATATGCGTGCGAATTCGTGTGATTCTGTCGAGAAAATTTTTCAGGGCCGACTGAGTTGAAATAAGATGTGATTTTCCTTCCGTAAGTCGCCATATTTGTTTTGCGTAAATTTCTATTGCACTACTCTGAAAATGAATTGTTCTTGCGCTCCGATTCGCAACATTACTGCTCTGTACGGCATGGGCCAGTCTGAAATAAAAACAAGAAGAAAAGTTTGTTAATCTGAAAATAACATCTTTCGGATTACTAACCCGCGTAAAAACAAATCTCTTTCCATTGTCGGACTGTCGGACTAACTTAACTTTGGACTGAGATTTAAACCTTCGGCATAGCAAACTGTGACAATAATTTGTTACTATTTTTTCATTGACATTTCGTGAAGCAGCATGCGTTTCGGTAGTTTGAAACATGTAAATGTTGCGATGTCTTTCCCCTGCTAGTGCAGACTAAGTTCGGTCACGGCGAAAGTTCCGTTACGAAATAAAAAATAATGCCAGTCTTCTCAACAATAACACACTTCCGTATAGATTCTATGCATTTGAATGCAGTTTCTAGTTTCGTACCAAAACCGCAAGACTTTTCCGCAATGCTCTTGCATTTTAAATACAGCGTTGCTTGTGATTTGATGGACTTGCATTTGATTTTCAGAATTGCATTTAAACGCAATTGAGTTTAAGTTTCTTAGATACAATTTTCTAGTTTCGGATGATTATCAAACGCAAGTCTTTTCAGCGTTCCGTTTGATTTGATGGACTTGCATTTTATTTTCGGGGTTGCGTTTAATTTTTGATTTTGCTAGGAAATAAAAATAATGCAAGTCTTTTATAAAATAACACACTTCCGTAGATGTATAGAGATGCGTTTAAATGCAGTTTCTTATAGTTTCGTACAAAAACTGCAAGTCTTCTCTGCAACGATCTTGCGTTCAAATACAGCATTGCGATGGACTTGCATTTGATTTTTAGAATCGCGCTTAAACGCAATTGAGTTTTCAACAAAGTTCCCTTCAATTTTCTAGTTTCGTATGATTATCAAATGCAAGTCTTTTCAGCGTTCCCGGTGATATGATGGACTTGCAATTGCATTTGAATTTCAGAGTTGCGTTTAATTTTTAACTTTGCGTACGAAATAAAATATAATGCGAGACTTTTCAACAGTAACACACCTCCGTAGATGTTAAGAGTTGCTTTTAAACGCAGTTTCTAGTTTCTTACAAAAACCGCAAGTCTTCTCTGCAACGCTCTTGCGTTTGAATACAGCATTGCGCGTGAAGTGATGGACTTCATTTGATTTTTAGAGTTGCGTGTAAACGCAAATGAGTTTCAGGTTCGTACAACTATTTTCTAGTTTCATATGATTATCAAACGCAAGCCTTTTCAGCAACGCACTTGTGCAAAGTTGCTCGTGATTTGATACACCTGCATTTGCTTTTTAGTTGCAATTAATTACATGTAGTTACGTTTTAATTTTCTAAAAACGGGCCCAGGTTTCTAATACCGCTTCGGAATAATTAACGTTAGAATATTCGGATAAACGGAAACACGTATTTCATGTTCTGTAATGATTCTCTACTAGGACCTATAGGTGTACAAAATTTGTGCGTTTTGAGAATAACGAGGAGAAAAAGGGGAAAGTGGACTGCTTTGGGTACTACATGTAATTCTCCAATGTAAATGAGTGTATATTCTGATGTACAAGACAATTGACGCATCGCGCTGCGAACGCTACCGCGGCGTACACTAGGGAATTACCGAGTAGAAATGCTGCGAATCGGAGCGGGAAAACAATTCTTTTTCAGAGAATGGCGATAAGATTTTGAGCGAAAAAAAATTATGCCGCCTTAGAGGAGGGAATTAACACGTATTTCAGCTCAGTTGGCACTCAAAAATCAGGTCGACTTACACCAGTTGTTGACTTATAAATGTCGACTAAGACAAAGAAATCTTCAAGGAATAACAAAGGCAAAAATCGGGACTTTTTTATTGGGTCCACTTAAGCATGTTGTCGACTTATACGACGTCGACTTAAGTGAGGTTTACTGTATTATAATATTCTATTTAGTTGTACTGTATAAGCTGTTATATTTGCTAGGGTTTTATTTACGCGAATTTTGCGAATCACTGTTGGACCATGAACTTAAAACAACGTGAAAATACCTCAAACTGGCATCAGGCATTAATGCACTAATTGCATCGGTGTCGAAATTGCAAAAATGACACCTTGTGAAAATGTCTGTGAACTCGTCATTAGTGAATATACCTGTACGCGAAAGTAACAGCTTATACAGTATATACCAGGCACAATGTTACATCCGTGATAGGATGGACTACATGTACCTGTCTAGCCACCATCACATATCATGCAGACCTCAAAAACCCTCAAACTAGCAACAGGAAATTCCCACTTTTTTTCCATGCCATAAATTCAGACTTTCCCTTTAAAAGCAAACAAACAAACATACAGAAAATAATGACATTTTTGGCTTTTTATTCATTTCACAGGATGTTCATAAACTCCTGGACATAAATCATATTATAAGGGTAGAAACTCATCTGTATTGGAAAGTCATCTGAAATTAGTCTGAAACTTTTGATCTCAATACAAGATATTTATCTCTGAAATTTTCAGTTGTCAATACTATAGCCTTCACGAAAAATTTTGGAGGTACGTGTAAATATTTTGTATTAAGATCAAAAGTTTACACCAATTTCAGATATTAAAAGCATATTGCCACTTTCATGTTCCACAATACTGAATATCACTTAACACTGACATACAGTGAGCACCCAAACATCAAAACGATAGTAACGTGACACAAGACAAAGCATGTTTACTTCAGTTCATTGGAACTTTATTTCTGCATTCTATTTTCAGAACAATATAACAAAATTAATTAAGTGTCGGCATAATGTATGCATTATACAGGAATACGCATTATACAGGAATACACATTATGAGGTACAATCAGACTGAAAAGTGTGACAGTCGATAAATAGACAAATGTAGGTCAAATTGAAGGTACACTGTAACAAAACAATTCAAATGATTTTTTTTTTAAGTAATTGGAAATGCAGGGCCGATCATCTTTATATTAAAGCAGAGCCTGACTAGCAAGAAGGATCCAGGTAACCTTACAACATAGAGTAAACTACTGTATATGTCGAATATTTTGCGAGGTTTTTATTTTTGCGAATTTCACGAGTTAGGTGCTATTCGCGAAATTTAAGACACGCGAAAATATTGACTCTTATCCCGATGTGAATGTGACGTACACGTGTACACTTCTGCGTTCAGTACAGGACTCCACAATCGCGAATTTAACCACTTGCGAAATCGTTGGGAATTCCCAATTCGCGAAAATTTAGACTCGCAAAATATATGGCGTATACAGTAAGTACGTTACAGCAATGTTTGCACTCGCTGGGTGAACAGCACAGCAGAAGGTTTTTTTTTTTTTTTTTAGTTACTTTGCACACAGAAAAAGAAACAAATCAAGGCCAATGAAAACATAACCTCCATCCTTGGCAGACATAAAAAGTTTAATACTGTATACCCTATATATTTAGCAGGCTTCATTTTCCCAAATTTTGCGAGTCAGTACATGTATATGTACATATAGATATTCCTGAATTTAACACCACAAAAAATATCAACTCTTATCCCTATATAAATACATGCACACAAAAAATTTTCCCATTCATAACTGTACTCCACTGTCGTGAATTTAACCACAAGTTTGTAAAATTGTTGGGAAGTCATGATTTGAAAAAAAAAAACAACAACAAATCAGACTTTTTAGTAAATATAAGATGCATACAGCATAATGATTATGAAGAGTGTGTTCGCTAAAACTGACAAGTCCATTTTCATGAAATAGTGTGATTTAAGTACAAAAGAGGAGAGATTTTTCTGAGACATGATCAGTTTCTAACTAAACACAATACACCTCCGGTTATTGTTGCCTAAGAATCTGTGTTTTGCTGCAAAAACTGATAAATGCCATCCTACTTTGTTTGCAAAAACTGATGTTAGAATTCACTTGACCAATCAGCACATTGTATAAAAGTGTAAGGTGATGTGAAGGTAGGCATTATTCATCACTAGCAGAAAAAAAAAAAGTGCTGCTACCTTCGTACTGTGTACGCGTGCGTGTACGTGTATCTCTCTCTCCCTCGATCTCTCTGAATTTAGAATCGATATTTTCATAGATATTCATGTCAACTGATACATACAGCCAATCACAGCGGTGTTGTTTGCAACGCACTGGGCGTGCAAGCATGGTAAACTTTGGGTTTACGAGTTTGCATGCACTGATCTGCTTTATCAGTTCCAATCGTAAAATAGCATCTCTCAAGCCAATAAGGGACTATTTTTTTAGGATAGTCTTGATGCAAAAAAAAAAATGTAATATTGTACAAATAAATTGAAAGATGCAATATCTTTCACACAAGATAATAATAAAAAAAAAGACTCTCAACTTCATTCACGCTGCAAATAACATTATCCCCCGTTATAATCCAGTAGGCCTACTTGATAGTTTCAGTGTTGGCATGGTGCAGAATATGAAGATTTTATCATGGCAAGGCAAGCACTTGCAAAATTTCCAGTGTCAACAAATTGCATTTGACAAGATTATATATTCTTTACATCAATATTTAGTATGAGAATAGCTAAAATGCTAGAAAGTGTAATTAAAATCAATAAGAGTTTATCTTATTATTATTGTTCATTGTCATGATATATCATATGTACAGATAATTTGCTCACACTAATCAAGTTCCATGGTCTATATAAATTATGCTCGGTCACCAGAGTGTGTTTATGGCTCTAAAATGGATTGAAATAAAATGCGCCATGAGCACTGAAAAGTGGACCTGTGCGCTATACAAGTAGCCACTATTATTATTATTATTATTATTAAATACCTAGTGCATCCACAGGCCCCATATGGGATGTCTCTTTTCTCTTTGTTCAACGAACAGGCAGAGAGATGCAAAATGGTAGAGCGCGTACAGAAGTCCAAGTTTGTGTCCATCATCAGCGATGGCACGATTGATTCTTCTGTTACTGAAGATGAGATTATCTACATCCGCCATTCATGTGATGGGACCATCAACACGGACTTTGTAGCTGTTGCAGGCATAACAACTGCTGATGCTGCCTCCATCAAAGATGCCACTCTTCATGCACTCAAAGAGAAGTTGGCAATGGAAGAAGAAGATGTTTCTCGCAAACTTGTTGGTTTCGGGTCTGATGGAGCAGCCGTAATGCTTGGAAGAACAGGTGGTGCTTCAGCGTTGTTGAAGCAACTCAACCCCGAACTGCAGGCTGTTCATTGTTCTGCCCATCGCCTAGAACTGGCATTTAAAGATGCCATGAAACGGGTAAATCTGTGTAACACTGTGAACACACTATTCCTAAACCTGTACCTCTTCTACAAGAACAGTTCTAAGAACAGGAGCTCACTCAAAGTCGCTGCCGAGGCTCATGGAGACCATTCAGCTATCCCGACACGCGTTGTTGGAACCCGATGGCTACCTCACCTCGAGCGTGCCATGCGGAATTTTCTTCATGGATATTAAGCCATGATCACTCATCTCTATCAGGTACATATTTCTTGATTTCATGATTTATAATGATAATATAAATAAATGAATGATTTCCTTGCACAGAATGACATCATGACATACATGTACCTTCAAAGCCTAAACCCACATTCTCATTTTATGTTATATTTCACTGTAGGTTCAAGCAATGGAAAGGTGTACTGGTGAAGCAAAGGCCAAGGCAAAGGGCTTCCAGAAGCTCCTGGAGCAAAAGGATGTACTCATGTACATTCTTTTCCTCTACGACGTTGTCGCAGTCCTGTCGAAGGTATCTCTTGTGGCACAGAAGTCCACCTCAACAGTTGCAGATGTTGCAGCATCAATTGACGCGGCTACAACTACCCTCAGAATGTATGATGAAAGGTAAAATTTTTTTTTTCTTCCGACAATGATGGACAGTCAGTGTATGATGGAAATAGAACTACTCATTAAACATAAAACTGAAAAATTGAGGATTATCCATTGATTGAAAAATAAGTTTAAGTCAGCGTTTATGTAGCACTTATCAAGAATCCTAAGCGCTGGGAGATCACGTGGCTACGGTAGCGACATGTTGATTTTTTTCTGAACTCGTACATTTCGGTCCAGAATCCAACTTTTGCTTGTCATGTTGGAATAGAATTAGTGTCAAATCCACACTAAACGAACATGGATCAAGTTCAAAGACCTACAGGACCTGAGGTTAGCTCTCTAAGCAAGCTTTCAAGCAAAAAACCCAAGCTGAATGACAGCGACAGCGACGACTCCAGCACCATTGAAACCTCAACTGTCACTTCCCCCATCGTGCAGGGCAAGCTAGTCACAGAGGGAACCGGTACCGGTGCTGCATCAGAGCAGGCTCCAATGTGGTTCATGTCGTTTGAGAAACGTTTTGAGGACAAGATCGACAGCATGCTTGTCAAGAGGCTGGGTGAGTTGACTCTGAAACTGAATGAGCAAGTGGAGAAAATAAGCAGTCTGGAGATTGATTATGACAATCTTAAGAGAGAGGTTGCAGACCTTAGAGGGGAGAATTCTACCCTCATAGCTGCTATCTAGAAAATCGGAATGTGCCAATGCATGGTTTTGATTCACCATACCAAAGACCTGCAAAAATCATGTTTTCTGTTTTGTATCTCTTGGATGGGAAAGTTCATTAATTGCAAAATACAAAGGTCAAATCGAAAATTTTGAGGACTTAAATACAGGTACTGTGTACACCATCAGTGTTCCACATGAATGATATGTTGTTTGGATTATGTAGAAATCCACCTGGCTTTGAACAGTTTTTATATAAATTAGCATCATAAATATCTTCAATGTTTCTTGAATCAAACTTTTTAAGTCTTGATTTATATTTCAAATCTTGACAAAAATCTTCACGTTTGAAAAGATTTTGAAGTTGAACTAAGATAGGTATTTCTATGAAATGACTTGTGAATTTATCAGTTTCCGAATATGCGACCACAACATGAACATTTTTTCTCCTTTTCCTCGACCAAATGACCACAAATGTTGCAAAATTTGTGAAAAGTGAGGGGCATCAGTACTTGTAGTTCATTCCAATTTTTGGAACTTTGGACATTTTGTCTTGCCAGGAGCTGCATACAGTGTGTGAATAATACAGTCAACCTCGCGTAAGTCGACACTGCGTAAGTCGACAACTCGCCCAAGTCGACACGGAAAAAAAGTCCCGATTTTCCCCTTTGTTATTCCTTGAAAATTTCTTCGTATTAGTCGACATTTACAAGTCGACAACTCGCGTATGTCGACATGATTTTTGAGTGCCAAACGTGCTGAAATACATGCAAATTCCCTCGCGTATAAAGTCGACATATTTTTTCCCCTCAAATTTGAATCGCGGTACTCTGAAGAACGATTGTTCTCACGCTCCGATTTGCAACAGAACAGCGCGATTTGCGCGGTTCTACATCTCTACATCGGTTGAATAAGGGCATGATAGTGTTTTGTTGTGTGTGTGTACACGCGCGTGTGTGTGTCGGGTATGCGTTGTCTCGTACAGTGCAGGCGTACTCTGTGATCATTAGTGGGTATTTGTGCCGTTCTGAATTTTTTGGTATCGGTTCAGTGAGAACATAGCGAGAAGTGTGTTGTGTTAGGTTCGTTTCGCACTATACACCCCTCCCTCATCACAGTAGAAATAAAAGAAACGTTAGAGACGAAAGTTGTGCATGGCAAATCGGAGTTTTATTCAGAGATGTTGGTTCAAGATTTTCACTCGAGCGAGTCGTTATTGCAGAAAAAAAAAAACAAACAAACAAACAAACAACAAAACAGTTTTTTTTTTTTATACATTAGGCCATTTAAAAGAAGGGATTGCTTTTGTCAGTCGAAACCCAAGGGGGAGGGGGGAGAAACCACAGAAGGCTACCACTGACAGTGACCACAACGTTTTTGGACAATTTATACATTAGCGGTAGCCTCAGAAGTTAAAAGGTCAGGCAGTAGTAGAGAGAAGTGCCGTCTTGATTTCGTCTAAAATAATTTTGAATGCGAAGAATTGCCGTGTCCGTCATAACATTGAGGATAGACACTGACGAGAGGAGGCTCACAAATAAGCATTTCAGAGAGTTTGCCGACAAAACAAAATAAAGTGTCGATTGAAACAAGGAGGAGATAGGGAGAAGGGAAGAGAGAGAGAGAGAAAGAAGCATCGAAAAGTTGAGATGCAACACCAGCAAGGGGCCTATAATCAAATAAACCAGCGTGCTATTCTTACGTAATCAGTTTTGGGGCAACAAGCTTTCCCTTGCCTGAATCATTGTCGACACGAAATGTACTGTACATGTACGTGAACCTGACCAATCAATCCTGTTGTGGATAGCGCATGATACACTTGTGAAGAACAAAGGCTTCGAGATGGCTACCAAGCGCAAATTGAAAACGAGATCTTACGAAGAGAAGTATGCTATCTTGAAATTCATGGAGGAAAATCCATCATGGAAAAGGAAAGACGTCTCAGAAAAATTTGAGATCAAGCATAACACATTGTCGGACATAATAAAAAATCGTGACAAAATAGTTCGGGCCATTGAGCAGCCAGGTGATGTTCTAACGGGCAAGAAACGTCGCATGAAGCAAGTGACTTTTGAGGACGTGGATGCTGCGCTGCTGGCATGGTTTCGGCAGAAGGACTCGCGGCCAGACCTCCGTCTTGATGGCGAAATGCTTCTCACAAAGGCAAAATATTTTGCCAATGAATTCGGCCATGATACTCAACCGACATCGAGCTGGATCGACCGTTTTAAGAAAAGACACGGCATCGGTCGGATCCAAAAGGCGGGGGAAGCTGCCGGTGTCAGCAATGAGATTGTTGCCGAATGGAAAACGGGCAAACTTAAAGACATCAGGAGCGCTTCGAGCCAAAAAACATCTATAATTGCGACGAGACGGGTCTTTTTTGGCAAATGCTGCCAGAGAAGTCGCTTGGCTTTGTGGGCCAAAGTTACCACGGCACCAAGCAATCGAAGACGCGCATCACAGTCCTCGTTTGCGCCAACATGGACGGAAGTGATAAACTCCCGCTGTTCGTAATCGGGAAGAGTAAGCGTCCTCGAGCATTCAGAAATGTGCACCGTCTCCCAGTGACGTATGAGGCCAACAAAAAAGCCTGGATGACGGGGGACCTGTTTCAAGGTTGGCTTACGAAGCTGGATCGGACCATGGGCGCACAGGGACGGAGAATAGCGATGATCGTGGACAATTGTCCAGCTCATCCTAACATTGAGCTCGAAAATATCGAATTAGTGTTCCTCCCTGCAAACACAACAAGTGTCACCCAGCCAATGGACGGAGGTATCATTCGCAATCTGAAGTTACACTACAGGCACATTTTGTCGTTCCGACGCCTTGTTGCTGCTGAACATGACACTCCATTCCAGTGGAACTTGCTTGATGCAATCCTTGCTGTCAGATCTGCCTGGGCCAAGTTGACAGCGGAAACCATTGCAAATGTCTATCGAAAGGTGGGTTTCGTAGCCCCTCCCACAGAGCAGGAGCAGCATGCCCTGGCCGACCACGATCCCGCTCCTGACGAGAACGTGCATGAGGTCGAGATCGAGCCAACGAGAGAATTCAGAGGCATTTGGGAGAGGCTATCTGATCTCTACAAAGACGTGCCGCCACTTGAAGAGTACATCAGAGTTGATGACAATGAGCAGTGCTTCGAAGAACTGACGGATGATCAGATTGTTGGCATGGTGAAATCTGTTCCCGACGATGAGCCGGAGGAGGAAGAAACTACCGAGGAAATTGATAACGTGAAAGCCCCGCCAACTGCAGAGATGCCAACCTTTGGAAGCACAAATCCGGACTCAGCAGCTCCAAAATCCGTATTTTTCCACCAGAATCCGTAATTTCCCCATCTCCCCCTTTTTGCTATTTTGAATTAAACTCGTCGACTTATGAGGCCTACAGGCTCTAAACAAAACATTACGACACATGCCGAAGTATCGAGCTGGACACCAGCACGATAAAGAATCCAAACTACGCAATGTTCAGCGTTGATTGCTTGCTTTCTCGCAATGCATACATGTGTACAAGTGCATGTATGTACCTCCAGAAACTTGCTGGGCTGGTTATGGAAGCTTCCACTATCTAGCAGGGGAGGGGGAACGCTTTCATCTTCTCCAGAAAGCTTCTGTGTGAGCGAATGCAAAACTCTCTTCGGTGTTTCCGACTATTGTTTACTATAAAATATAATCATGCGTTGTTTTCAGGCTTTTTCATTTTACTGGATTTTAAACATCAGTATTTTCCGAAGTATTCCAATTTCTTTTACCCTAACTGGAATCGGAAACTCTGCTATAACGATGATCGCAAAAATGCCGCGCTGTGTGTGGTTGCGCCAATGTGCAAACACGTGGTATCACTTTCAAGTTTAAAGGAAAGAACCATGTGCTCCTGCCTAAGAGGTTACTGCAAGTTCGATGGATCGAATGCGCCATAGCTGAGCTGAATGGCTTGTTTACGGTAAACATGGAGTTTACATTCGATACGAAAAAGTCATTACGTCTTTCACGAGGAAAAACATACAAAACAAACAAAAACACCTACGAACGAATGTTGATAGCCAAAACTTTGAAAAGTAATAAGCAGTTATGATGAGCGTGAACTGAAATTAATTGTCATGATTTTACTATCTAACCAGGTGATGACTCAATCTCATTGGACCTAATCGTAGTGAATTTGTCTGGGCATACGAGACCTTTTAAGTATTTCTGTGGTTGCATTTTCAATTGACTGATTAATCGATCCTTTTTTATTGTTCAGGGAACATAAGATATTCGATTAAGTACACTATATTCGACTGTTTGATGTTTCCTACTATGCGCCAAAAGAAAGGCTATAGAATCACGATATCTTTGCAATGATTCCTTTACTTTAACTAATGAGCTGGTTCTTCGATCGATATTTCCAGGATATTTACACGCTGTTTATTCCAGTGCGCGCATTCTTTCGTCTGGCACGCACTTGGGTGTGGCACCTGCTTTTGTGGAAATTTCCACAAGGGAGAGGGGTGGGGTGTCAAGTTTCTTCGAGCCGAAGAGACTGCATGTAAAACAATCTCTTCGCTCTAATTTATTGTAATTCGTGCTTTCCCCTTATTCTTTGCTGTGATATTGAACATTTAGATTTAACTTTACAAGGTTGGTAGATCGTGGATCTTTTTGTTGTGAGGTGTATGTAATTTCTTTTCTTATCATTCTTTGGAGGGGAAAGAAGAGTAAGAGGGAAAGAAGAATAAGAGGGAAAGTGAAATAAAACGAACGGCACATACGCTCAGCATTCACAGTAAGACGTCTTTTTGTACCAGCAGTTTTCATCACTATCAGACATCACTCGGTTCATTTTAGCCTTTTCCTATTAACATTAAGAAACACGCATAGTCCCTCGAGATTAACACCAAGGAAAATAAATAAGAATAACAAATACCAAGTATCAACACCTCCCAACAACACAAATATTTAGAAAAGACAACACACGTCGCTTCGATTCGAAAAAGTATTGCAGGAAAGCGGAGAAATCGCCGTTACGAAAATAACAGTGCGAGACACTTGAAAGAATTACGTTTAAATATTCAAAAGCATAAAGGGAACGGATAAAGTGATATAAAATGGAAGAAATCGTACCAAACGAGGTGTGAGAAACAACAGAAATAGAACGATAAGTTTTGTAGTAAGTTTAGGCCCTAGCAAAAGTTTGCAGCACCGAAAGCTACGCGAAAATTAAATCTAATAAACATTGGAAATTCGGTATTACGACGAGATCCTCGAGATCGTCAATAAACGATACAAAATAAGGGAAATTAATTAATTTTGACCTGAAAATAGTTATAAGTATTCTGTTATATGAGATCTCCTTTTATAGGCCTAGAAATACATCGAGTTTCCACGATATTCGGGAAAGAAAGTTCGAACGCTTTTCACCTGCACATACTGCTGTGCACATCATCAATAGACAATACACGAACAGAAACTCACCTCTTCCTTGCAGAAAAATGATGCAATAACGTTACAAAAAACACACACAACACTCTAAAATCATTTCGTACTTGGGAGGCAAGGGAAAAACGGAAGAAGTAGAGAAAAAGAAGCAGACATTGCACAACGAAGCGCTTCTACCCCGACTCAAAACGAAATAGGGTACTGTCTAAAGTGGCAGCTGGCTACAGTGTGTAGCTAAGCTACCATACTCACGCTCCCCAGCCGGCCGGCCACACATGGGGATACCACGGCGATCCATGTAAACATCCAGGGTCCGTAGGAGACAGGGATTCACGCGCGCGAAGTTCCGTTCGGTGTACACAGTACGCAAGCAGCGAATTGCGTGTGCGCACACTTTTCTATAATGGAAGCTACGAACACACACACGTCGAGTACACAGACACAGACACACACAAATGCGGGCAACCAGGCAACGCGGGCCGGCTGGAGAATGAAACATGTACAGTGTGTAGTCTGCTAGTATCGCCAGGGCTCGCTGCGCCCGGGGGCGCGCCGGGGAGAGACGGGGAAGCCTACCGCATGGATGTAGCGCTTGCTGCATAGGCGATAGGGCATTATCGGAATTTCAAAAAAACCGTAATTTTTAGACGACATTCCGTACTCCCGTAATCGTGATCATTTCCCGTAACAATTACGGGAAATCCGTAATAGTTGGCATCTCTGCAACTGTCAGCGAAGTTTGTAATGCGCTGGACGTCATTCGTCGTTGCAACCTAACTGGCCAAACTCCCGACTTCATTGGCACATTTGTGGACAAATTTGAGGCATACCCGATGAAGGAACTACCTAAGCACAGCAAGCAAACATCCATAACTGATTATTTTTCGAGCAAGTGAGTGTCATATGTCGAGAGGTGAACATGTTATACATGTAGAATGGAACATGTACTTTCTCAATATCTCGTTCAACCAGCTTCTCCCTCGTTTGAATTAAACTTGACACTTTGCATTGATGTTTAATAGAGTTCAGAGTTAAATCTGATTTCAGATTCAACTACTTTGCCCACATCCATTTGATTGTCCGGCAATGCAAATACATTGAAATCGTCTTTATTGAATGGCTCTACACTGTAGTTGAATTCATTTAGGCATGTTAATGTATTGAAAGTTTCAGCTGTTTTTATTTCATTTATTTTTGCAAGTAGGGGCCTACTTTCACACATTTGACTTCATGAGAAGAGAAAATTACAGTGTATGGCAATATTAAGTGTACGATTGCTTACATATTTTTCTTGTACTTATCTGACTATATTGCTTCTGCTCACTTGCAAAATGTACTCACATGACAATTGAGCAAATGGGTTACTTAAAAAAAGGAAAGGATGAGCGTTTCTCGTGTTTGCGTTGATATTTACTCAAAATGTAACGATGCATGTATTCCCGATCGCAAGTGCCTTTTTGTAATTTGATTGGTGTTACTTGTGCACTGTACGTCCATGTAACAAATTAGGAGAAAGAATGTAAACGTATGGAAACAAGTGTTGTGTTCCAGCGATGTAAAGTTTATCCATCATTGGGAATTTATCGACATAACTATGACTTACTGAATACCACCGGAGTTGCACATTGTCGATTTGTGAAATTAATGGCTTACTATAGGCCTTCCATAATACATTGTACATGTAGATCCCTCTGACCGTAATAATGATTGCATTTTATTTTATTTTTTTTTTTGGGGGGGGGGTTGATGTTCGACAGATGCGAGAAATGTTTGCAAGTGTCATGGTACATTGATTGTATATTCATAACCAATGACTTAGAGGGATGTTTATGATTTATGCTCCACCTGGATTTTAATTTGACAAACGCAGGTGTATTTTTTTGTCGTGTTGCATAGCAGTGTTCTTGCATTTTAAGCCAATATCCAAAACATACATCTATCTGTTGACAGTCTGTAATGAGTATACTTTTATCAAAGGACATGAAATCACACTGTCTCTTTTGTTCACAAAATTTGCAGGCGTGTGTTTGTAACCACTTCTTCATTTACTACACGATGTCTTTCCCCCCGCGTTTCGGTGACTGCAGGATTCTTAAGCACGCACGTGGGTTTATTCTTTCTCTGTCTTTCTTTCCACTGATTGGCCACAAGCTGTTCGCTCTCTCGCTGAATTCCCGCTCTCTCCACATCTCTCTGTTTCGCTATTGGTGCGTTGTCTCACTAGTTGTAATCACGCACAGGTCACCCACTCCAGTGTCCTTAATTTATGCACGAACTTGATGGTTGCTACGAGAATAGTGCTCACACAGGTCGTGATCGTGTAAAGGTATGGAAGGTTGGGGTGTGCGTGAATTTGTTTGTGTGCAGGTGTAAACAAAACGATCCAATACATGTACACGCAAAATCAATGAGAACGTGCTAGCACGACAGTCGACAGCGTCATGCGAGCCTGTATTATTGTACAGATTGTCTTGTCACAGTATGCATGCTGTATGTACATTGTACTAGCGAGTAGCGACATTGAGAAGTTACGATCGCTCTTTTTATTTGATTGACCATAGAATAAAGTTGACATAATCCCGTACACATACTGTTTTCTGTGGGACTTCTATTTTTTATTTTCATTTCATTTTATTATTACTACTGTATTAGTATTATTATTATTTTTTTTTTTTTTTTTTTTTGCTGTCGATTGGTGGTGCGGTGATAGTGCAGGTTGCACGGTCATGCCAGTAATTGTGATTGTCATCAGATGACTGCTTATGGTGGTGTTTGTGTGGTACAGAGCATGTACACTGTACAAATACTGCAGTGTGTATGACGGCGGACGCTTGTGCAGGCGGGAATGATCGAGTGATTGATGGTGGCGAGATACATAGTTGTGTACATGTAGTCATTAATGCATTTGATGAGATCATCGATATTCAGTACAAGCATGTCAAGGACTTTCACATTTCCCTCTACAAATCAGAGTAAAGGAGCTCCTACAATACATCCGCCAGGTAAACCACAACGATCAACAAAACAAACTACCGCATGTCTGACTGTAGGCCTATAACGTAAGACTGTACCGGTACACCTTGTGATGAGGGGACGGGACATGGGGAAAAAAAAATACTTCGTATTAGTCGACTTTTTGTCGACTTACGCGTAAGTCGACATTCGCATAAGTCGACGCGATTTTCTCAGTCCCGAAAATGTCGACTTACGCGAGGTTGACTGTATATAAGATTTTTGGAACTTCAGTATATACCGTGTTTGTAGTTCATTCAAATTTTGGAACTTTGGAGACTTTGTCTTGCCAGGAGCTGCATATACAGTGTGTGAATAAAACAGACTCTGAGACTTTTTTAACTTCAGTATACACAAAAACTGTTCAGGTTGATTCAAATTTTGGAACTTTGAGATTTTGTCTGGTCAGTAGCTGCATAGAGTGTGTCAATAACAAATGGCACCTTTTATAAATGAAGTTAGATATACATGATTTACAGTTCGTTCAGGTTTCTGAACATTGAAGATTTTGTCTTGTGAGTACTAGCTGCATACAGCATGATATAAGACAGAGTATTTGTAAACTTTAATTATGTAATATGAAGGAAAAGTGTACATTACTTGATTTGAGGTGGTATTCTTCTTTCTTTTTTTTTCCAAACATGTGGGTCTTGTAAATGTCTGCATTGTTTACATGCAAGATTTACATACAAAATTATGGGTCATGCAAGATGAAAATGAGAAACTTCAGTTTGGCCATAAAAGACAAATTTTTCACCCCAAAATGTTACATGTAAAGGGAAACATCGTTATGACAAGGGCCATGGAACCATAATTACCTTTAACCCTAATCCATGCAACTGGGATATTTAATCCTCTGTTTTTAATGGGGGGGGGGGGATCTTCAGATCTCACAATCCCCGCAAAATTTTGCTTGAACATAGAGCCAGATGTACGCTACAAGATTATATGGTTAAATTTTTGAAAACTATTGATCTTGTTGATTATGCAAATTTCTGCATGAAATCAGGTTTTTGCCTAAAACTCCATTTAAAAAGCCTGAGAGATTGCTAAATTTTGTGTGGAGAAATGGAGAAATTTATATTTTCTTTCCTACTTGTGCATAGCCGACCTAGGTGAATTCATCTGTATTAGCATGATATTGAAGACAAAATTTTCCGGTGATTGCCATAATTCTGATTAGTACAAGAGAACAGGACTTTAGATTTAGCTTTATATTTGTTTGTTTATTTTGTTTTTAAAATATGAACTTACATTAAGACAGTTGCATGTAATTTAAATGTTTTTGTTTTGTATATTTGTTGTTTTTTGCATTTTTACCAATATACAAAGCACAAATAACTCCAGTTAGTATTTTGTCGACAAGAGTTCTAAAAAAATGTTTTCTGCACAATGATAACTTTCATATAAATAAACATGCAAGCCATACTCAATTCAACTTTGCATATGGAATCATATTCTGTCAGCTTTGACTAATGTAATGTATATTTAGGATATTTTAGGGATAACTTCCTGTTCATTAACAACTCAACTTTAAATTCCCTTGTTTTTGTAAACTCACCTCAGCATATAACACCAAGATTATATACTATTAATTTCCTGTCGTTAATTACCCTTGTTTGATGTTTACATCAAGGAGTCATTCAATCACCCTTGTAAGAACCCTTCTTTGTCCCTGGTTTAATTACCCAAAGATTATATGCACACACCTTGTGAACCACCAGATTCTTTGTCTGCCCCTTATCTTATAATACTTCCTCCTCCACAAAAGAATCCCCCTCTTTTAATTGGTCAAACATCACCCCTTAGGACAACCCCTTTGGTCACTCTTTTTAGTTATCCCTTTTTGATTGGTTGTCTTACCAAAATTCTCACCCATCACCCATTGAACATTTCCAAGTTTGGTGTTCTTTCCAAGGTCCGAAGGGAGATCATGATTTCGACATCAGAGAGTCAACCTCTACTTGATATTGCTCTCTCTCCTGCATCTTGATACTTCTATATTTTACTCTGATGTACATACTTGTCATTTAACTTGTCATTGAACTTCATCATGATATTTCTGAACGATTGTGAATAAACACTTTGCATCGATGAAATGTACCAAAACTGTACCTGAGCTCCTTCATTTCTGCTTCAAAATAACATTCCAAATGTAACAACACCCGTAACATTACATGGTGGCGAACCTTATATCGATCCTATATCGGAATACCTCATCATTACAACTCGACATTGCTTTTGGAAAGAGACTTTCACCAGACCATGCAGGCCGAGCATTAATAGGACCGTGGCAGCATGCGACCTGAAAATTGTTGAAATGTGACTATAACAGATTTTTCGTCGACTTCGAAACTGCAGTGCTGACGAATCAGGCGATGGACTTCAACAATTATTTAGACAACGAACTTTGTGGTGACATGGCCTTTGCATCGATGAAATGTACCAAAACTGTACCTGAGCTCCTTCATTTCTGCTTCAAAATAACATTCCAAATGTAACAACACCCGTTACATTACATGGTGGCGAACCTTATATCGATCCTATATCGGAATACCTCATCATTACAACTCGACATTGCTTTTGGAAAGAGACTTTCACCAGACCATGCAGGCCGAGCATTAATAGGACCGTGGCAGCATGCGACCTGAAAATTGTTGAAATGTGACTAAAACAGATTTTTCGTCGACTTCGAAACTGCAGTGCTGACGAATCAGGCAATGGACTTCAACAATTATTTAGACAACGAACTTTGTGGTGACATGGCGTTTGCATCGATGAAATGTACCAAAACTGTACCTGAGCTCCTTCATTTCTGCTTCAAAATAACATTCCAAATGTAACAACACCTGTTACATTACATGGTGGCGAACCTTATATCGAACCTATATCGGAATACCTCATCATTACAACTCGACATTGCTTTTGGAAAGAGACTTTCACCAGACCATGCAGGCCGAGCATTAATAGGACCGTGGCAGCATGCGACCTGAAAATTGTTGAAATGTGACTATAACAGATTTTTCGTCGACTTCGAAACTGCAGTGCTGACGAATCAGACGATGGACTTCAACAATTATTTAGACAACGAACTTTGTGGTGACATGGCCTTTGCATCGATGAAATGTACCAAAACTGTACCTGAGCTCCTTCATTTCTGCTTCAAAATAACATTCCAAATGTAACAACACCTGTTACATTACATGGTGGCAAACCTTATATCGAACCTATATCGGAATACCTCATCATTACAACTCGACATTGCTTTTGGAAAGAGACTTTCACCAGACCATGCAGGCCGAGCATTAATAGGACCGTGGCAGCATGCGACCTGAAAATTGTTGAAATGTGACTATAACAGATTTTTCGTCGACTTCGAAACTGCAGTGCTGACGCATCAGGCGATGGACTTCAACAATTATTTAGACAACGAACTTTGTGGTGACATGGCCTTTGCATGGATGAAATGTACCAAAACTGTACCTGAGCTCCTTCATTTCTGCTTCAAAATAACATTCCAAATGTAACAACACCTGTTACATTACATGGTGGCGAACCTTATATCGAACCTATATCGGAATACCTCATCATTACAACTCGACATTGCTTTTGGAAAGAGACTTTCACCAGACCATGCAGGCCGAGCATTAATAGGACCGTGGCAGCATGCGACCTGAAAATTGTTGAAATGTGACTATAACAGATTTTTCGTCGACTTCGAAACTGCAGTGCTGACGAATCAGGCGATGGACTTCAACAATTATTTAGACAACGAACTTTGTGGTGACATGGCCTTTGCATCGATGAAATGTACCAAAACTGTACCTGAGCTCCTTCATTTCTGCTTCAAAATAACATTCCAAATGTAACAACACCTGTTACATTACATGGTGGCGAACCTTATATCGATCCTATATCGGAATACCTCATCATTACAACTCGACATTGCTTTTGGAAAGAGACTTTCACCAGACCATGCAGGCCGAGCATTAATAGGACCGTGGCAGCATGCGACCTGAAAATTGTTGAAATGTGACTATAACAGATTTTTCGTCGACTTCGAAACTGCAGTGCTGACGAATCAGGCGATGGACTTCAACAATTATTTAGACAACGAACTTTGTGGTGAAATGGCCTTTGCATCGATGAAATGTACCAAAACTGTACCTGAGCTCCTTCATTTCTGCTTCAAAATAACATTCCAAATGTAACAACACCTGTTACATTACATGGTGGCGAACCTTATATCGATCCTATATCGGAATACCTCATCATTACAACTCGACATTGCTTTTGGAAAGAGACTTTCACCAGACCATGCAGGCCGAGCATTAATAGGACCGTGGCAGTATGCGACCTGAAAATTGTTGAAATGTGACTATAACAGATTTTTCGTCGACTTCGAAACTGCAGTGCTGACGAATCAGGCGATGGACTTCAACAATTATTTAGACAACGAACTTTGTGGTGACATGGCCTTTGCATCGATGAAATGTACCAAAACTGTACCTGAGCTCCTTCATTTCTGCTTCATAATAACATTCCAAATGTAACAACACCCGTTACATTACACTAATTCTGTTTGTGCATGATGCCCTGAGGTAGTGAGCTAGCTTTTTTTCTTTCTTTTTTTTGTCATGCTCAGTCCGAAGTATATAAAAATGTTTACATCTTTGCCTAGTGTATATCATCATTCTCTCCTGATCAATTTACTCTTGTACAACTATACATGCTGTGGTTCAAAAAAAAATGCAAATTAGATTTGTTTTCTGCTTCCTGATTGGCTGAAAACAAAACAACTAATTAGCATTTTTGGAACGATGCAAGCCTACCGCGAGCTTGCAAGCTTACAAGCTTGCAAGTTTACCACAAGCTCACCGCGAGCTCGTCGCAAGCTTGCAACAATCTTAATTTTCTGCTTTCTGCATGATTGGCTGAAAATGAAACACCTAATTTTCATTTTTGGAACCCTGCAAGTCAAGTTATTTTGCAATATTTTTGGACAAAGGATTTTAGTGGAACCAGACTTTTCTAGCGTTCTTTTTGTTTGATTTGATTTGAATCAACTGAATCCTTCTATCCAAATTGAGGTTTGTGCACTTAATCATTATTTCATGAATATGTATGTTTCTTTTCAGAATGATATACTACATGTACATTTCATATGGCCATAAAAGGGTATCTACATTTTAGATTATAAGTTATATAAAGAGAACAGAAATAATTGAGATACTTTAGCAGCATCGATAAAATGTAGACATTTTCAAAGGATTTGCTTTGTAATTGTGTTGTACTTACTGTAAATATTTGTATTTAACATTTTTTAGCCACAAACTGGTGCCAGATGCATCATGCTTTCAGGATAACTGTTCATTCATCTTCTCTTTTTAATATGGTTTACAATTATATTTCTACATGTAATGGCAGAGAATTCACTACCATTCAGATGATTCGCAATGGCCATCATAAGCCCCATTACACCTGACACAGGAAGAGGGATCCTACCTTTTTAGTAGATTACGCCATGTGATATCCTGAAGCAGTTGCACTATGGAACATAGATACACAAACAGTCATGGAAGCCTTACTCAGCTTTTTTGCTTAGGTGAGATTCCCTTGAGAAATGCTCACTGACAGGGGAACACAATTCATGTCAGGAATCGTGAAAGAAGTGAGTCAAGTTCTGTACATCACGCACCCAGCCATCACACTCTCCCATCCCGCTCGTAACGGCCTAGTTGAGTGGTTCAATGGGACGCTGAAGCTCATGCTGAAAAGATGGGTAAGGAGCAACCTGAATGGGACCAGTATCTCAATGCACTTTTGTTTGCGTACCAAGAAAAGCCACAGGACAGTACTGGGTTCTCGCCATTTGAACTGCTTTACGGAAGGATGTCCAGGAACCCCTCATGATTCTAAAAAGGAATCTGGTGGATCAACGAGGACTCTGTGCCCAAGACCAAAATGGCATACCAATATGTCATCAACTTCCGCAAAAAGCTGGGGAAAACTTGTGTAACTGCACACAAGGAATTGATGAAAGTAGATGGAGGGCACCGCACCAACTACAACTGAAGGGCCAAGGTATGAATGATCGAATGTTTCAGGTAGGAATGAGGTTTTGATACTCATCACGACAGATAGAAACAAACTGTTGATGCACTAGAAGGGGCCCTTCAGAGCTGTGGGTGTAGTGAGCAAGCTGGACTACTGCATCGGAACCAGTCAAAGGGTGATAACATCAATTGGGCTCATTGCCAAGTCCCTCACCACTGGACCAGGAGCACTGGCCCAATTGTTCATGGACAGGATCAGTGCCCAACATAAGATGCGATTTGGATTAGCCAAAGACATTTCTTGAAGAGACATTTGATGACCTTCAAACATGTTTCTTTCCTCTCAACATTGACGAATCGGCATTCTCATACTTTATGTCTCCACCTTTATGTCTCCACCTCAAGCTAGGTAACAATTTCTCACCATTTCAGGCATTACCTGTGTCGCTGGACCTCATCACAAACGTATTCATCCGCTAGTGATATTCATCCGCGGAACTACATTTTTTTGTCACTGCGTCCATCATTACTCGTTACACTACTGTATGCCCTACTTCGTCGGCAGATCAAAGGCAGTTTGTATGGCGCGTCCGCGCATTTAACCTTGATAGCTAAAGTCAACTCTCTTATTATACTCATACTTTAGGTCCCCCCCCCCCATCCTAGCAGAATGTATGGCGCCGTTCTGCACATTTGACCTTGATAGATAAGTAGCCTCGATAGCTAAAGACTTTGGTAATAGCTAAAGACTTCAGTAAAGTCAACTCTCTTATTATACTCATACTTTAGGTCCCCCCCCCCCTAGCAGATCAAAGAAAGTTTGTATAGTGCGTTCTGCGCATTTAACCTTGATAGCTATCTCAACTGTGTTATCATACTCGTACCTTCTCTCAAAATCATACCATTATTTTCGCTTGCATTTATTACGATAATTGTCAGAGAGAACTAATTCGGGTATTTTACAATCGGGCATCTTTCAATTACTCTCATTACAGCAGACGGCAGATATTTCGTAAAAACAATTTCCACTGTATTTTTTATAGTCCAAATATTTTATATACTTTTTATAGTATTTTTCATTTTTTATATTTTTTAATATATATAAAGTTATGTGATTATTTACATCACATAAATAATATGGATAAAACGAATTCATTCTTACCTGTCATATCTTGAAATGAGCAGATTCCGATATTCGTGGTAATCCATAAAAATAGAAGTTCAAACATCAAGAATTCGAAGAAGCAAATAACAATCAATGGAATGCATGCGATGCACGTTCAAATTATGACACAAAGTCGTCGTCATCAGATGACCACACAAACTTTGAAGTGAAGTTTTCCTTGGTGTACAGGTTTTTCGGTGTGACATGGGAGTGACGGGGACCACAGCGCTTCAGCTTGTCATCTGCATCATCGATTGGCTCGAAGTTGCTTGGGCATCTGGACTTTGATTGATAGCGTGGGCGGCTTTCGGGATTTGGGCGGATCGGTGTTGACGACGCCGCTGGTGGAGGTGGTGGTGTCAGAATGTCGACATGAACTGGTGACGGATTCTCGGCGGATTCTGCTGATTCTTCGCATCGAATGACAGAATCGTTCTTGTCCCCTTCCGCTCCAGGTTTCCCAGCTGACCACGAGTCAAAGAGAGGATCACGGCAGATCACGGCAGCAAAGTTGACGGGGACGATCTAGGGGGTAACACTTCTTCACAAGTTAAAGAACGTGTGGAAAACGTTCTTCGATGCAGATCGGTTCCGCCACACAATCTCCGCGAGATGAGCCTCAAAGTTAGCCATACTGGTACCATTGATACGCTTAAATGGTCCTTTGCATGCTTCCATGCCCCCTCTATCCTGTTTGTATGTACCTTGATCACTTCACTGCTTAGTACATATCTGTACTGCTTTTGGAAAGCATATTTGTGCACGAGTGTGAAGTGTTCGTAGCCGTTGAGGCTGGAGTAGGCGGACCAGCCATCACTGTAGATCCGACTACCTGGTTCCACATGCCTCTCAATGAGAGCGGTGAGAGTTGCCTCGTCCCGACGATCTACAGGGTAGATGATCAACCTGTTTGTCGATCTCTCAATCATGCCGAATATCCAAACCTTGTGCCCAGGATTTGGATTTCGACTATTAAATTTGCACCTTCTGCTGAAGAAGCTTTCGTCCAGCTCAATCTCACCTCGGAACTTCTCAGTTTCTTCGTAATATAGATCGTGCACAAATTGCTTGCAAAGGTCCCGCATATAGTTGGCCCAGTTCACAGAAGATAAGGAGTATCCCACCCGCGACATGTTGGACACCTGTTTCAGGCTTGGGTTGAATAGCAATAACCACATGAAGAGCATGATGTCTCTCACACTGAAATAGGTACGCTCGAAGAAGGAGTGCTTGGTGACACAGTAAACTTTGTCATGCGGTTGTTCCCCCTTTCTTCGGCATCTCCAAACATGTCCTGATCTTCGGTCTGTTTTCTTTTGTAAAGTGCAGCGCTGACCACGCACTTCGCAAAATATCGACTTCGCTACAAGGCCATTGTCCCGCAGCCACTCCCATACCTGTTCCTCCTTCAACGAGCCAAACAATCCAAAGAAATTCCATGGATTTGAGAAATCAGAAAACGTGGTGACAGATGGATCACGCAACCGCTTACTGAAAGCCATTGTTACGGAATGAATAAAGAATCTAGCACAACTCATTTAAAAATAATAGATGAAGGTAAAATGCAATATCATTTGCGGATATAAATGAAATAAACCAATGCACACCTTTATATTTGCGTCATTAAGAGACAAGACGCATCTCACAAAGAGCGCATCATCATAGCGCATATGGTCTTCTCTTAAGAGTGCATCTCTTCATCTGAGGAGCGCATAATCTTTGCTAGCGCAGCTTTATGACTTCCAAACGCACTGGATCTTGAATTCTCCTGCAACTTTGTGAACCGAAACTAGGTCTCGTGTCATCATCAGCATCTGAGGTTAGTAACCTCGATAGCTACAACCTCGACTCTCTTATTATTCTCATACTTTAGGTCCCCACCCCCCAGTCACACCAAAAAAGCAAGCTGGTATCTCACAGAGCACAGTGGACTCATAGACCACCTAGATGAAGGAGATGCTGTCATGGCGGACAGGGGTTTCCATATTGAAGACTGCTTATTAGAGAAGGGAGCAAAGCTTGTTGCTCCTCCATTCACACGTAAAACTAATAGTGGCATAGGAAAGAGACTGAACGTTAAGGAAATAAAGGAGACTTGAGACATCGCAAGGTTTCGCATCCATGTGGAGAGGGCAATCCAACGACTCAAAACATTCAGGATTCTCAAACATCAGATCCCGGATGTCACTAAATGGAGTTTCATCAATGATAGTAAAGGTTGTTGCTGCATTTAATTATGCAATTTGAAAGGACCATTGTACTATGGGGCAAATGAACAATCAAAGAAACGACTGCACATCAAGAGGAAACCTCTGAAACGACTCCAGATTTGATGAGTGAGACATAGTCTGTAGAAACCTTGACTTATGATTTCAGTTCACAAATAGAGCCAGTTTTTTTTTTTTTTTTTTTGGACCTCTGAAAATTTCATTTCAGCATAAAGTAGAAATGTATTTACCCATTCCTTATGGGAACCTGGTATACCTGGTTTTGTACACAATAGTGTCTGCATTCTTGGTCAAACTTGCTGTGCATTTTTGTAATGCCGATCAGAAAAGTGGCTTTGATCGAAAGATTAGAGTTTCTTCTATCAATATGATCTGTTCTTATTCTGTATCAAAACTCCTGTACTTAATTACAGCCAGTTGGAACTCTATGCATAAAACCTCCTTGGTCTGATTTACCTTTTCTAATGCACAATTTTGTAACACATTTGTTTTGCAGTGACAACGGTATGTAGACGTACTGTACATTGTATGTGGCTTATCAAGGCTGAGCTCTCTTGATTTTACGCTGACCCCATTTGTGTACCTTTGTAGTTTAAAACTAAAGGGTTTGTGAGTTCTGTTGTCTCAGGTCTGAGGCCTATTTCATAAACTTGTCATCAGTGACAAGTTGTCATAGATGTGACAAGCTACTGATATCCTTGCATCTGATTGGCTGAGAGCAAATTTGTCATAGAATGTGGAAGTTGTCACTGATAGCACATATAATAGACCAGTTTGTAATTCCACTTTGTGCATGAGTAGAGAAAGGTAATTTGTACCAACAGGCATTTTGGTTTGTAAATATGGTTTACTCATTGAGATAAGCGTCTGTGGTGCTATGATTATATGTATGATCCTTATCTGAATGGTGCTTGCCAGCACATCCACCTGACAGCAAGAATGGTATGTTGTAATACCGGTATAAAATGAAATAGGCTGTTATTGCATTCAATATAAAACAATGAAATGGATGCCTGCTAAATTAACAACTGATGGAGTATTCTAATCACCTGATCTCTATGCAATTTCATTCTTTGTTTGAACATGAATTCCACAAATTGTTAGGTCAGGCAAGCTTATGCATTATGCCGCTTTGAAAACAAGTGAAGTGCCTAACCAACTGAGAAAAAAGAAAGGCCATTTGTACTAATGTGTACATGAGCTAATTACGAACTGGCTTATTGTGTGATGGCACATGCAGCTGACCATGAAATGTGGAAACACGTATTGCCTGACTGCTTTTGCATAGGCTGGTTACTAACCTGCCTGTTCTTTGTTGATGTTATTTGAGGTTCTCCGTGAATTGCAGAAGGAAAAAAAAAATCCACTTTTTTATCATAGCTGTTGATCTAAGGTGCATGAAAGTGAAGTCTTCGATATGCTGCTCTCATATCGTGGATATGTGAAACTGTTCCTTTTTATTTGTATTGTCCATGATTATTTAAAAAAACAGACAACATAGACAGTTTTAAAATCAATGTTTTTCTGTTATCGATTCTTGAACTAGTGCAATACGAAAGTATACGGGGAATCAATAAAATATTGCAATATGATTTATTTCTGCGAGTAGTACATATGCAATATTGCAACTACTGTACTGTGCCATCGTTTGTATTTATTGCTTTGTGTGAGCTAACATTCAGAATGAAATAATGTCTGATGTATGGGATCAGTTTGAAGAAAAGAACTATATTCCCTTGGAAATGTTTCACCAAAATAAGAGAATGACTTGGTATCACTGCAATACAACGATGAATTGCGGAAAGGTTTGTTGAGCAATTCTGAGGATATGCATGACAATAATACCGAAGAGGTGAATGTAGTGAGTGTGGGGGAAAAGTGTATGGAAGCGAGATTCAGTGAATCAGATAGGGCAAAAGAAGTGAGTTGGATGACTTGGGAAAAGCAAGAAGGTGGTAGGCTTAAAAAGGTTACAAAAGATGGGTGCTGTGGGGAACTCCAAAATGTAGTATTGTCGGCTTTGCCAGACTTTCAGGAACATGTTCGTGTAAAACGAATCCAAGCCATGTCATTTGAAGAAAAAAAGGTAAGAGGGTAAGATGGTGATTCAAATGGACTTTGCCATGTATTACGCCCGTGAGTATCAGAATAGAGTCCAGAGTGCTCTGTAGTCATGTGATTCAGTCACTATGTTCATTGCTGCTATCTTCCAAAATGTCCAGGGTGAGTCATATTTGCTTGTATCAAACAATAATGACAAGGGAAAGGATTCGCTGTACCACATTTGTGCGATATCTTGCCAGAAAAGTTCCATGTGACGGTTCAGTCACATTTTTCACAGATGGGCCATCATCTGAATTCAAAAACAAGTTCATTGCAAAACTTCTCTTGACCTTGATAGCACAAGAACACAACATCACATAGGAATGTCAGTATTTTGCCACATCACATGGGAAGGGGTTTAGTTGATGGCATAGGTGGTGCCGCCAAGTCACTTATTCAAAGTAATGTCATGAGCAAAGAAAGCTAATTATGCCTCAGCTGTCCCGAGCTCACATGACTTTGCAAAGCTGGCTGCCACACTCATGCCCAAGATCACTGTAAAACATATTTCGAAGATGAAATCAGGAACACAATTGAAGAAGCACTTAAATACCATGGGAATATGTTATTCCTCAGTAAAGTAAATGTAATACGAGCATCTCCAACTGGCATTTTGAAGTTCTAGTACATAAGTGGTATGGCAGACCAAGAATACTCCATCCAATACAGTGCACCCTAAAAAACATCTTTACCTGGGTTGTTTGGGATTGGTGGTTGGTGAGGTATGACCAAAATCTTTACCCTGAAGAAGTTCTCTGAGGGTAGTTGGAAATGGTTAGCCCTTGCTTTGTACAATATGTGTGTCCATAAACTGACAGGGCCAATGGTTCATAATTGGCTTAAGGCTTCTTCCTGAAAAAAAAAAAAATGACATCAAGTCTGAACAATCAAAAGTTCTTTTACAAGAAAGAGTCTTCTTTAGAAGGAATGTCTTTGATGGCTAACATTCAAGCTTGACTATCTAAAACAACATGATGTGCACCACATTCAACCTGTGTTCTCCAGTTTTGAAAGTTTGCTATAGCTTGCCAACATCGAAACTTCAAGCACCGATTACTACGGCATATTTCATATCAGATGCAAATCCAGATATTTCTAAACCCATCAATCCTCCTTAAAAAAAAAAAAAAAAAATGACAACAATTTTGCTATTGATTCCAAATATTTGCAATATCTTCAGGTTTTCAGCCTGCTGGTTTTACAATCATCGGCATCAGTGCTGCTTGGTCCCACACATACATTTTTTTGTAAGCAGTACAACACAACGCTCATCTTCTGACAGTGGTGATGATATTCCTTTGCAGACTTTTGCTCATCAACATGATACTTGTGCTGCTGACAAGGGAAGTGTTGGGAGTTATTTGGAGGACATGGACACTAAAGATGATGACTGCGACATTGAAATACTGCTTGCCCCACTAAGGCACATTGGGGCTGGAGTAATTACTGACAATGTGGATCATGACTCCGACTGTGAACAGGAGAGAGCAGCCACTGGCAACCATGCTCCCAGCAGTCAATCTAATCAAAATGTATGGGATACCAGATCTACCAGTGATTCTTCTATTTCATCGGATGCAGAAGATGGCTTGAAAAATATCCTCCCAAATTAGTCAGGTCGCTTAATGTCAAATTTTGAGATTACTGTTACACGGCGGATAAAAGCAAAAAATTTGGAGAGATGACCCTTCAGGACCTACTCAGTGATATTTGAGAAGGAGCCCTCTGTAAAATTTGTATTTTCATGGTATAAATGCTGAATTTCACTTCGCAGAAAATTTTGCAGGCATGAAACTTTCTCAAATTCAGCTCAGCACAGTACCTACACATTCATAGAACACAATAGCCAGGATGTTCTCCACGTGTGCTTCCTGGACAAGCGGAACGTCTAGATGAAAAGTCCGAACATACATGGAAGCCGAAGGTTTCAAAAGGGGTCTTGAGGAGATGGAAGCAGATGGCTTGAACATCAATGAGGTGGTCACCGACGCTCATCCAGTCATCGCAAAGCATATGCGTATGTTCTCTATACATTGTTCTCTTCTAAGTCATTTCGAATGTCGATCATATCCGTTTGTTCGTATGCGTATACAGTTTGCAGGACATGTCAAGTCATGCAAATCTCATCGCTTTATGAAAACATAACATGTATCTTTATGTAGTGACCAATATATCATTTAAAAGGTATTATTTTGTACTTTATGACAGAAACTGTACTTCAAAATCTTCAAAAATGGACTTAGCGGTTTTTGCGAACAAACTCCTCAAATAATGTCCTGTCAATATTAGTATAACACTTTTAAATTTGATACCTTCTCAGAAAGAGAGAGAGAGAAATGCCATAGCTAAAACACCAAAGCTTGCTGATCACACATTGAAGATCGGAAACGTCATCGGAAAATACCAGAGTAGACAGGAAAAATGTTAAAATAAAATTGGCGATAATCACTCCATCGGTCTGTCAAACTGCCACTTTTCACCCAAAGTATCATTAGGCCTAACATTTAGTCCTAACGTTGATGAGGTTGCTTGTACACGGAACACTACACTAGGGAGGTGACTCCCTAAATACTATAGTACAGTTTCAGTATACAAGTACACAGCCTTGTCTCTGGGCTACCGAAATATCAGTCTGTATTATCATCGGGGATATTTTCCTGTCCCACTCTAAAGCAGCTATACTAGCTGAATCACGCACGCGACCCTCAACAATCCCCAGTTGCATCAGGAGACTGGAGGCCTGGGAAATGGCACAGATGGAGAAACTCTTCACCACAGCATTCTACATCACCGGGGAAGAAATGTCTTTCAAAGAGTTGAAGCTGCTCGTAAATCTGCAGCAGAAAAATGGTCTGAGCATGGGGTCCGTGTGCAATGTACAACGACAACACTTGCCGCAGGTAACTCATTGACTTTTAAATCATTAGAATTAAAAGAAACTGAGTAGCTTGTGGTCAAGATCTACTCTCATGTGGATGCCTCTTATACAGCTCCTGGTATGAAAGATAAGATAACTGTATGGAAACAGGGTACGAAGAAGAAGATGAGAAAAGTCTACCTCACCAAGAAATTAATTAGATGATGGTGATGATATTCCTTTGCAGACTTTTGCTCATCAACATGATACTTGTGCTGCTGACGAGGGTAGTAATGGGAGTGATTTGGAGGACATGGACACTAAAGATGACGACTGTAACATTGAAATACTGCTTGCCCCACTAAGGCACATTGGGGCTGGAGTAATTACTGACAATGTGGATCATGACTCCGACTGTGACAAGGAGAGAGTAGCCACTGGCAACCATGCTCCCTGCAGTCACTCTTATCAAAATGTATGGGATACCAGATCTACCAGTGATTCTTCTATTTCATCGGATGCAGGAGACGGCTTGAAAAATATCCTCCCAAATTAGTCAGGTCGATCGCTTAATGTCAAATTTTGAGATTACCGTTACTTGGCGGATAAAAGCAAAAAATTTGGAGAGATGACCCTTCAGGACCTACTCAGTGATATTTGAGAAGGAGCCCTCTATAAAATTTGTATTTTCATGGTATAAATGCTGAATTTCATTTTGCAGAAAATTTTGCAGGCATGAAACTTTCTCAAATTCAGCTCAGCACAGTACCTACACATTCATAGAACACAATAGCCAGGATGTTCTCCACGTGGGCTTCCTGGACAAGCGGAACGTCCAGATGAAAAGTCCGAACATGGAAGCCGAAGGTTTCAAAAGGGGTCTTGAGGAGATGGAAGCAGATGGCTTGAAC
Organism: Diadema setosum; assembly: GCA_033980235.1. Lineage (NCBI taxonomy): Eukaryota > Metazoa > Echinodermata > Echinoidea > Diadematoida > Diadematidae > Diadema > Diadema setosum. The sequence continues at coordinate 22,492,165 of CM067070.1, forward strand.
ATCAATGAGGTGGTCACCGACACTCATTCACCCATCGCAAAGCATATGCGTACGTTCTCTAAAAATTGTTCTCTTCTAAGTCATTTCGAATGTCGATCATATTCGTTTGTTCGTATGCGTATACAGTTTGTAGGACATGTCAAGTCATGCAAATCTCATCGCTTTATGAAAACATTAACATGTACCTTTATGTAGTGACCAATATATCATTTAAAAGGTATTATTTTGTACTTTATGACAGACACTGTACTTCCAAATCTTCAAAAATGGACTTAGCGGTTTTTGCGAACAAACTCCTCAAATAATGTCCTGTAAATACTATAGGATTATGGTTTTCTAATATGCAATTTCTTTTGCTTTTTGTACACATGTTGATGCTGTAATCATTGGCTGACAATAAACCAAGTGTCAGCTAGAAATTCAGAACTTATTGATGATTACAGCATCTGAATCGGCAGTTGGGGAGCTTTTATCCACTCCTTGCCCCTGAGGCTGATCCTCAGCACTATCACGATCCGACATTCTCTCCTTCCAAGACGCTGCTCTCTCGCCCTCAGAATTATCTCATTGTTTATAGGGGAATTATGAATTAGGCCTACAGTGTTTATCAGAGAGAAGAGAGACAGAAAAAGGTAATTTCCGCCAGTTATCTGGCAGACAACATACAGATCAGATTCAAGTATGATCTAGACAGGTATGAATAGTATGAGCTGAAATTTGTTTTCATACTCCCAAATCTAATTGATGAAACTCAAAATCCAATAAAAAATAATCCTATAAATACTATTATAACACTTTTAAATTCGATACCTTCTCAGAGAGAGAGAGAGAGAGAAATGCCATAGCTAAAACACCAAAGCTTGCTGATCACACATTGAAGATCGGAAACGTCATCGGAAAATACCAGAGTAGACAGGAAAAATGTTAAAATAAAATTGGCGATAATCACTCCATCGGTCTGTCAAACTGCCACTTTTCACCCAAAGTATCGTTAGGCCTAACATTTAGTCCTAACGTTGATGAGGTTGCTTGTACACGGAACGCTACACTAGGGAGGTTACTCCCTAAATACTATAGTACAGTTTCTGTATACAAGTACACAACCTTGTCTCTGGGCTACCAAAATATCAGTCTGTATTATCATCGGGGATATTTTCCTGTCCAACTCGAAAGCAGCTATACTAGCTGAATCACGCACGCGACCCTCAACAATCCCCAGTTGCATCAGGAGACTGGAGGCCTGGGAAATGGCACAGACGGAGAAACTCTTCACCACAGCATTCTACATCACCGAGGAAGAAATGTCTTTCAAAGAGTTGAAGCTGCTCATAAATCTGCAGCAGAAAAATGGTCTGAGCATGGGGTCCGTGTGCAATGTACAACAACGACAACACTTGCCGCAGGTAACTCATTGACTTTTAAAACATCATAAGTAAAAGAAACTGAGTAGCTTGTGGTCAAGATCTACTCTCATGTGGATGCCTCTTATACAGCTCCTGGTATGAAAGATAAGATAACTGTATGGAAACAGGGTACGAAGAAGAAGATGAGAAAAGTCTACCTCACCAAGAAATCAATTAGAAGAGACTCGCGCACTATTTCAAGAACGCCACTCAGATCGCACAATCAGCTACTCTGTATTTGCAAAGTTGCAGCCACCAAAAGTCCTGTTGCTGATAGACACACCTGCGGATCAGTGCAAGTGTTCGCAGCATGGGAATTTTATGCTCGCGTTAGCAGGACTTGGCATCACTTACAGCAATGAATTGGGGAAAGGTTTGTCATGCAATTCTGAGGATTATATGCATGACAAATGGTTGGATGACTTGGGAAAAGCAAGAGAGTGGTAGGCTGAAAAAGGTTACAAAAGATGAGTGCTGTGGGGAACTCCAAGAGGTAGCATTGTCGGCTTTGCCAGACTTTCAGGAACATGTTCGTGTAAAACGAATCCAAGCCATGCCATTTGAAGAGAAAAAAAAAGGGGGTAACACCATCATTCAAATGGATTTTGCAATGTCTTACTCCTGAGTGCTGTGGGGAACTCCAAGAGGTAGTATTGTCGGCTTTGCCAGACTTTCAGGAACATGTTCGTGTAAATCAAATCCAAGCTATTCCATTTGAAGTGAAAAAGAAAAGGGGGTAACACCATCATTCAAATGGATTTTGCAATGTCTTACTCCTGTGAGTATCAGAATAGAGTCCAGAGTGCTCTGTGGTCACATGACTCAGTCACTTTGTTCACTGCTGCTATCTTCCAGAATGGCCAGAGCGTTAGTCGCATTTGCTTGTATCAAACACTAATAACAAGGGAAAGGATTCTGTGTACACATTTGTGCGATATCTTGCCAGAAAAGCACCCAGTGAAGTCACATTTTTCACAGATGAGCCATCATCTGAATTCAAAAACAAGTTCATTGCAGAACTTCTCTTGACCTTGATAGCACAAGAACACAACACCACATAGGAATGTCAGTATTTTGCCACATCACATGGGAAGGGGGTTAGTTGATGGCATAGGTGGTGCTGCCAAGTCACTTATTTGACGTAATGTCATGAGCAAAGAAAGCTAATTATGCCTCAGCTGTCCTGAGCTCACATGACTTTGCAAAGCTGGCTGCCACACTCATGCCCAAGAACACTGTAAAACATATTTCTAAGATGAAATCAGAAACACAATTGAAGAAGCACTTAATTATACCATGGGGATATGTTGATCCTCAGTATGTAATACGAGCATCTCCAACTGGCATTTTGAAGTTCTGGTATATACCGTAAGTGGTATGGCAGACCAAGAATACTCCATCCAATACAGTGCATCATAAAAAAACATCTTTAACTGGGTTGTTTGGGATTGGTGGTTGGTTAGGTATGACCAAAATTTTTACCCTGAAGAAGTTCTCTGAGGGTAGCTGGAAATGGTTGACCTTAGCTATGTACAATATGTGTGTCCGTGAAATGACAGGGCCAACGAGATTGGACTGATGTTTATCATGCATACAGCACTAAAGAAAAAATCAGTCAGTCTAAGAAAACTGGTTCATAATTGGCTTAAGGCTTCTTCCTGAAGAAAAAAAAGAAAAAAATGACATCAAGTCTGAACAATCAAAAGTTCTTTTGGGCCATTCTCAGATTAAGTGTTCAATTCCATGTGAGTAAATCCGAAAAATCAACCACAAAGTAATACATTCAAAGATGTGTTTTCGGAAACTTAAAAACCGGTCAAATACGAAACAAAAAGTGGAACATTCTAAATGATGGCCATTCATTGAGTAAAAATGAATTGAAATAGAGCATCATATATGATTTTTGATCACCAATCAGATACGTTACCGCAAATTTACATGTTGTAATGGACTCCTAACTCTGAATTAAATTTATTGTTTTGATCCAATTTCTGTTCAGGAAAAGACATCTGTCCCCCCCAAAGATATTGGGGTTTTTCAAGAGTTAAAGATGTTGTCATCCCTTGCTAATTGGTAGAAATTATTTCTGTGTGGTAGGTTGAAATATGCTTTTTGCTGAAATGAAATATAACCTTAAGATTCACTTTGTATTTTTAGCAAATTTCGCTGACAAATAAAGTTTCGAATCCCACAAATCATGCAAAGGGAACGATCCGATCTGGAATTTCCACAGGAAACAAATATGAATTGCTTTCCTGGGGAAATAACTATTGAAAAACATCGAATCACCTTTGGTAACGTATCTGGTAAAATATAAGTAATAATTTTGGTTGTGTATGAATTAATCAGAGATGCCAACTATTACGGATTTCCCGTAATTGTTACGGGAAATGATCACGATTACGGGAGTACGGAATGTCGCCTAAAAATTACGGTTTTTGGAAATTCCGATAATGCCCTATCGCCTATGCAGCAAGCGCTACATCCATGCAGTAGGCTTCCCCGTCTCTCCCCGGCGCGCCCCCGGGCCGGAAGCGCGAGCGGCCCCGGCGCAGCGAGCCCTGACGATACTAGCAGACTACACACTGTACATGTTTCATTCTCCAGCCGGCCCGCGTTGCCTGGTTGCCCGCATTTGTGTGTGTCTGTGTCTGTGTACTCGACGTGTGTGTGTCTGTGTACTCGACGTGTGTGTGTGTTCGTAGCTTCCATTATAGAAAAGTGTGCGCACACGCAATTCGCTGCTTGCGTACTGTGTACACCGAACGGAACTTCGCGCGCGTGAATCCCTGTCGCCTACGGACCCTGGATGTTTACATGGATCGCCGTGGTATCCCCATGTGTGGCCGGCCGGCTGGGGAGCGTGAGTATGGTAGCTTAGCTACACACTGTAGCCAGCTGCCACTTTAGACAGTACCCTATTTCGTTTTGAGTCGGGGCAGAAGCGCTTCGTTGTGCAATGTCTGCTTCTTTTTCTCTACTTCTTCCGTATTTCCCTTGCCTCCCAAGTACGAAATGATTTTAGAGTGTTGTGTGTGATTTTTGTAACGTTATTGCATCATTTTTCTGCAAGGAAGAGGTGAGTTTCTGTTCGTGTATTGTCTATTGATTGATGATGTGCACAGCAGTATGTGCAGGTGAAAAGCGTTCGAACTTTCTTTCCCGAATATCGTGGAAACTCGATTCTAGGCCTATAAAAGGAGATCTCATATAACAGAATACTTATAACTATTTTCAGGTCAAAATGAATTAATTCCCCTTATTTTGTATCGTTTATTGACGATCTCGAGGATCTCGTCGTAATACCGAATTTCCAATGTGTATTAGATTTAATTTTCGCGTAGCTTTCGGTGCTGCAAACTTTTGCTAGGGCCTAATCTTACTACAAAACTTATCGTTCTATTTCTGTTTCTCACACCTCGTTTGGTACGATTTCTTCCATTTTATATCACTTTATCCGTTCCCTTTATGCTTTTGAATATTTAAACGTAATTCTTTCAAGTGTCTCGCACTGTTATTTTCGTAACGGCGATTTCTCCGCTTTCCTGCAATACTTTTTCGAATCGAAGCGACGTGTGTTGTCTTTTCTAAATATTTGTGTTGTTGGGAGGTGTTGATACTTTGTATTTGTTATTCTTATTTATTTTCCTCGGTGTTTATCTCGAGGGACTATGCGTGTTTCTTAATGTTAATAGGAAAAGGCTAAAATGAACCGAGTGATGTCTGATAGTGATGATGAAAACTATGCTGGTACAAAAAGACGTCTTACTGTGAATGCTGAGCGTATGTGCTGTTCGTTTTATTTCACTTTCCCTCTTATTCTTCTTTCCCTCTTACTCTTCTTTCCCCTCCAAAGAATGATAAAAAAAGAAATTACATACACCTCACAACAAAAAGATCCACGATCTACCAACCTTGGAAAGTTAAATCTAAATGTTCAATATCAGCAAAGAATAAGGGGAAAGCACGAATTACAATAAATTAGAGCGAAGAGATTGTTTTACATGCAGTCTCTTCGGCTCGAAGAAACTTGACACCCCACCCCTCTCCCTTGTGGAAATTTCCACAAAAGCAGGTGCCACACCCAAGTGCGTGCCAGACGAAAGAATGCGCGCACTGGAATAAACAGCGTGTAAATATCCTGGAAATATCGATCGAAGAACCAGCTCATTAGTTAAAGTAAAGGAATCATTGCTAAGATATCGTGATTCTATAGCCTTTCTTTTGGCGCATAGTAGGAAGTATAGTGTACTTAATCGAATATCTTATGTTCCCTGAACAATAAAAAAAGGATCGATTAATCAGTCAATTGAAAATGCAACCAATTCACTACGATTAGGTCCAATGAGATTGAGTCATCACCTGGTTAGATAGTAAAATCATGACAATTAATTTCAGTTCACGCTCATCATAACTGCTTATTACTTTTCAAAGTTTTGGCTATCAACATTCGTTCGTAGGTGTTTTTGTTTCCTTGTATGTTTTTCCTCGTGAAAGACGTAATGACTTTTTCGTATCGAATGTAAACTCCATGTTTACCGTAAACAAGCCATTCAGCTCAGCTATGGCGCATTCGATCCATCGAACTTGCAGTCACCTCTTAGGCAGGAGCACATAATGGGCCTTTCCTTTAAACTTGAAAGTGATACCACGTGTTTGCACATTGGCGCAACCACACACAGCGCGGCATTTTTGCGATCATCGTTATAGCAGAGTTTCCGATCCCAGTTAGGGTAAAAGAAATTGGAATACTTCGGAAAATACTGATGTTTAAAATCCAGTAAAATGAAAAAGCCTGAAAACAACGCATGATTATGTTTTATAGTAAACAATAGTCGGAAACACCGAAGAGAGTTTTGCATTCGCTCACACAGAAGCTTTCTGGAGAAGATGAAAGCGTTCCCCCTCCCCTGCTAGATAGTGGAAGCTTCCATAACCAGCCCAGCAAGTTTCTGGAGGTACATACATGCACTTGTACACATGTATGCATTGCGAGAAAGCAAGCAATCAACGCTGAACATTGCGTAGTTTGGATTCTTTATCGTGCTGGTGTCCAGCTCGATACTTCGGCATGTGTCGTAATGTTTTGTTTAGAGCCTGTAGGCCTCATAAGTCGACGAGTTTAATTCAAAATAGCAAAAAGGGGGAGATGGGGAAATTACGGATTCTGGTGGAAAAATACGGATTTTGGAGCTGCTGAGTCCGGATTTGTGCTTCCAAAGGTTGGCATCTCTGGGTGTAGTGCCATGGTTGAGTATATGTCATGACACTGATTGAGTATATGCCATAAGGCTGATTGAGAATATGCCATGGGACTTATTGAATATATAGGCATTACTGCATTACAAGGTATTACTGTAAATTCATTTATGAATAGTCCCTGTAATTGGGTGTAGTGCCATGATTGAGTATATGCCATGAGACTGATTGAGTATATGCCATGAGACTGATTGAGTATATGCCATGAGACTGATTGAGTATATGCCATGAGACTGGTTGAGTATATGCCATGAGACTGATTGAGTATGTGCCATGAGACTGATTGAGTATATGCCATGAGACTGACCTTATACTGACCTTGCTCACAGAGCACTGCATGTCTCTTCTGATTGGATAATTTCAAATGTATTTGACCTGTACACTTTGGAGTCATGCAGCATGCAAACAAAGGGTGGTTGTTTTTATTGAAAATAAGATTTGTTGTTTACATTTGAAGATATTTGGAGATTGACATCTAATTGGGTGTAGTGCCATACTAGCCAATCATGACTAGACTATCATGACCTGTATGCTAGGCTAACTTGGTCATTTTATATTTTCAGAAGGCACAAAAAAGGAAGCGTGGCCCTTCGAACCAAGAAAAAGATGAGGCAGAAGAAGATGTCCCTCGCTCTTTGAAGCGTCACAAGGTATTACTGTAAATTCATTTATGAATAGTCTCTGTAATTGGGTGTAGTGCCATGATTGAGTATATGCCAATTACAAACGTGTGTTCGTCGATGAGGATCTTACACCTCTACGTAGCCGCATGCTTCGGGAGCTGAAGTGCGACACCAGTATTAAGAGCGTCTGGTCGATTGATGGGAAGCTCATGTGTAAGCAGCTAGTCGATGGGAAAGAGGTGACAAAGGTGATCGACTCCCCAGACGATCTCTGGAAGGTAGGGTGGGATGAACGCAAGATCATCGATCTCGGGTTTTGTTTCAAATAGGACCAGCACGGCCCCTGTCATGTTCTGGAGCAGCACTCAACTCATGTTGACATTGTCAGTTTGAACGTTTGTGGCTTGCAGAGCAAGCTAAGACTTGGAATATTAGACTTGTTTGTTAAGGACTCTCATATTGTATGCCTTACTGAATGTAAGTGTGATCTTGTTAATTTTGACGGTTACTGCTTACCGGGTTATCGGGGTTTCATTATGCCTGCCAAGAGTGTCAAACATAAATATGGGGGTGCCCATGGTGTTTGCGTTTTTATCAAAACGTCGTTAGCCGACAGTTTCGAAGTTATTACTGATACATGTTCTGAATTCGTATTTTGGTTTAAGTGTAATAAGAGTCCATTATGTGAAGCCTTTATTCTTGGCGCTGCATATTTACCTTGCGAAGGTTCGCTATATCATCATAAAGAAATTTTTGATGACATTTCTGACGATTTAGTGAATTTTAGTGCCACTTTTGATCTCCCTGTAGTTTTAGTTAGTGATTTGAACTCTAGGACTGGTATTTTGAATGACTTTATTGATTTTGATGAAGCTGTGGATTTAACTGGCGGGATAGAATTGATGAAGAATATTTCATTTGGCCTTCAATCTGAGCTTACTAAACTTGGAGTTAAAACTGAGCGTTTTAGTATGGATAGAAGTACCAATAACAATGGTTATCGTTTGATTGAACTTTGTAAGAATTTTGATGTTAAAATTGTTAATGGTAGGTTTGGAAGTGACAGTGGTGTTGGAGATTTTACCTGCCAGAATGCCAAGGGTAAAAGTGTGGTTGATTATGTGCTTGTGTCATCTAGTCTTATGCCTAAAATTTCTGATTTTCGTGTACATGCCTTGGATAAATGTTTGTCTGATGCTCATGGGGCTGTTTCAGTTCAATTTTGTTTTAATACTAATGGAAGTAAAGTTGATATTGGAAGTCGGTCTCTTCATGATGACTTAGTCAGTATCCCATCTTGTGATATGCCAATGTATGTCCCTCTCAAGACCAAGTGGGATGATGACCTTAAAACTGTTTATAAGAATGCATTTAATTTAGCTGATATTGAGAGTCTAAATTTCAAACTTGACAGCTTGAACGTTGTTCATATAACCCAGACTGAATTGGATGGCATTGTTCAAGATGTGAATCAAATTTTTATTGCCCCTGCCAAGTCCCTTGCAATGTGTAAAGATGTTGTGTTTAAATCAAATAATTTAGCCAAAAGTGTTCGTGCTCGGAATAAGCCTTGGTTTGATAAGTCATGTGAAGTGCAGAGGAAACTGTATTTTAAAGAGAAACGTAGATTGAAAAGGGAGAATACCGATGTGGCTAGAGCTGAATTACAAAGTAAAGCTACAATGTAAGTCATATCGAAGATTTATTCGGAAGGCTTTTAGAAGTTATAATAAAGATTTGTGTAATCGTATGCGAAATTTAAAAACTAGCAAACCAAAAGAGTACTGGGACATTTTAAATCAAGCAAGCAATTGTGGTGATAAGCTAGGTAAAATAACATTGGATATGTTTAAAGGGCACTTTGAAAAGTTAAGCACTAAGCCTAGTAGTCCAACTTCTGAGGCTGGTACAGATTTTGATCCCTCACTAATTACACACTCTAGTATTAATGAATATATTAATAGAGAATTTATAGAAGAGGAAGTTTTGAAACTCATTACTAGTCTGCGGAATAATAAGGCTTGTGGAATTGATAACATTTTGAATGAATATTTGAAGAATTGTCCAAGTGCATTGGTTTCATTTATAGTTAAGTTGTTTAATATCATTTTGATGTCTGGTGTAGTTCCGTCAGTATGGTGTTTAGGGATGATTAAACCTTTGTACAAGAAGAAAGGTTCGCTAGACGACCCTGACAATTATAGGGGAATCACCCTTCTTAGTTAGGGAAGTTGTTTACTGCTTGTATTAATGTGAGGCTTACAGAATATTTAGATTGTGCTGGAGTGATAGGTGATGAGCAAGCTGGATTTAGGGGGAGCTACAGTACTTTGGATCATATATTTACATTACATGGGCTGATTGATTTGTATTTACAACGAGGAAAGAGGATTTACTGTGCCTTTATTGATTACAGGAAAGCTTTTGATTTAATTGACCGGTCTTGTTTGTGGTCAAAATTGATTTCAAGTGGTTTAAATGGAAATGTTATTCGTGTTGTTTTTAACATGTATGAAAATGCCAAATCTTGCGTTAAGCTTGGGCACAGCATTTCAAACTTTTTTCCATGTAATATTGGGGTGAGGCAGGCGAAAATCTATCTCCTTTATTATTTGCAGTGTATTTAAATGATTTTGAATATTTTGTTAGCAGACATTATAAGGGTCTTGATATGTGTGCATCTGAGATAAGGAAACATCTCAGTGATGATGATGTTGAAATTTTTCTACGCCTTTACGTGTTATTATATGCTGATGACACAATAGTCATGGCCGAGTCAGCTGATGAATTGCAATCTGCTTTGTCTGCTGTTCAGCAATATTGTGACCTTTGGAAACTATCAGTTAATACAAGTAAGACTAAGACTAAAGTGGTTATTTTTTCAAGAGGTAAAGTTCGTAAATACCCTGTTTTTTCTTTTGGTGAAAGTCAGCTTGATGTTGTGGATGATTATGTTTATCTTGGAACAGTGTTCAACTATAATGGATCATTTAATAAGGCTATTAAAAGACAAGTGAATCAAGCTAGGAGGGCCATGTTTAATTTGATCTGTAAGGCTAAGAAGTTATGCTTACCCGTAGATTTACAATGTGCTCTTTTTGACCAGCTTGCTGTTCCAATTTTATTGTATGGTTGTGAGATTTGGGGTTTTTGTAAGCTGGATTACATTGAAATGTTTCATAAGAAGTTTTTAAAAAGTATCCTTAGGCTTCAGCGTGGTACTGCAAATTGTATGGTGTATGGGGAATTGGGCAGGTTCTCTTTAACAAGTACGGTAGAGAAGCGTTTGGTTAATTTTTGGGCGAGGATTAGTCAAGGTAAAAAGTCTAAGCTTTCATACATTATTTATAAATTGTTACGCCAGCTACATGATTGTGGTGAGATTGAATCAGAGTGGATCAAGAACGTTAGAGGTGTTTTAGACAAGTGTGGTATGTCAAATTTATGGTTAGAGGATGTCCCATTGAATCTTAAATGGGTCAAATCATCTTTGAATCTTAGGTTGGATGATATGGACAAGCAAAATTGGATTGCTGAAGTGAACAGAAACCGTTTATGTTTTAATTATAGAATTTTTAAACAGGAGGTTGGCTTAGAAAATTACTTATTAAAGCTGGATGTTGTGGAAAGAATAACTCTGTGTAAATTTCGTTGTGGGAACCACAAGCTGCCTATTGCTACTTGTCGATATTTACCTGATCAAGTATCCCAATTATGTACTCTATGTAACTTGCAGGTTCAAGGGGATGAATTTCATTACTTGTTGGTTTGTCCTTTCTTCAGTGAAACACGTAGGCATTATATTAAGAGATATTTCTCACGCCGTCCTAACGTTATTAAATTTCATCAATTATTTAGTAGTAAGAGTATTAAAACGTTGAAGAATTTGTCTAGATTTTGTAAGATAATTATGTTGAAGTTTGTCTAGAATCATTTTTAGTAGTGCCAAAACTGTGAGGTGTGCAAGTTGGCACAGTGTGCTCTATTTGTTGTTAAATCTTGCCGATATTATATTACATGTATTTATGTGTTGTGACTGCCAAAGATTTAATTTTTCTTTTATTGTGTGTTTTATACCATTGTATTTCTTCCATGCCCCGGGAGGGGCCGTTTTAAGAAATAAAATTCATTGTCATTGTCATTGTCATTGTCATTGTCATTGTCAAAAATTCATTGTCATTGTCATGCCATGAGACTGATTGAGTATATGCCATGAGACTACTAGAGTATATGCCACGAGACTGATTGAGTATATGCCATGAGACTGGTTGAGTATATGCCATGAGACTGATTGAGTATATGCCATGGGACTTATTGAATATATGCCATGAGACTGATTGAGTATGTGCCATGAGACTGATTGAGTATATGCCATGAGACTGACCTTATACTGACCTTGCTCACAGAGCACTGCATGTCTCTTCTGATTGGATAATTTCAAATGTATTTGACCAGTACACTTTGGAGTCATGCAGCATGCAAACAAAGGGTGGTTGTTTTTATTGAATATAAGTTTTGTTGTTTACACTTTTTGTCCCCCGAACAATCCGAGTCTTCTGCGCATTCCTCAATACACGCTTTCTCGAAGCCCTCCAGGCTATTTCTGGCCGGGCATGAGCCCTTCTTGGAGATATATTCTTGAAGATATTTGGAGATTGACTTTTAATTGGGTGTAGTGCCATACTAGCCAATCATGACTAGACTATCATGACCTGTATGCTAGGCTAACTTGGTCATTTTATTTTCAGAATGCACAAAAAACGAAGCCTGGCCCTTCGAACCAAGAAGAAGATGAGGCAGAAGAAGATGACCCTTATGAAGTCCTCAACAACATTCTCCAAGTGGCCCTTAGAAGGCCTCCCGGCATTAGAGGTTCCACAAGCCATAGGGGCAATGCAGCATTCCAGCAGTTACCAGACAAAGAGGTTGCATGGACCACCCTTTTAAGGAGGCATTTACGTTTGGACGGACTAGATATGTTATGTTGTGGCAAAATTTTCAGAAGTGCAACAGCTGCCAAAAATCACATACAGGCCACTCATCCATCAAGCACAGGAGTGGGGTATTCTGCCCCTGCAAAATTCGTTGACACATAGAAAATAACTCTTTTGTGTAAGTTTAAAGACTGCTGCTACCGATAGTTCCCTTTGAAATACAGACGTACGTAGTGAGAGGGGGCGTGTCTAAATTAGCAGTGCCATACCATTTCTATATCCCCCCCCCCCCCCCTATAAGGGTGGGGACAAAAATGATAAAAATGACCCACTCAATCCATGGGGAAGATTGTTTGTTTATCAGACCACCAGATTTGATCTGCTTTATACATGCAAGATCACGAAGGCACTAAGCTCAAGTTCTACGCAGGTAAATGGCGCCTGCATGGAGGTGTAGCGTATGAGTTCTAGATCATCTGCATAACCTTTATCTGATAAGATATGGGGATATGTTGATCCTCAATGTGTAATACGAGCATCTCCAACTGGCATTTTGAAGTTCTGGTATATAAGTGGTATGGCAGACCAAGAATACTCCATCCAATACAGTGCATCCTAAAAAACATCTTTAACTGGGTTGTTTGGGATTGGTGGTTGGTGAGGTATGACCAAAATCTTTACCCTGAAGAAGTAATTCTCTGAGGGTAGCTGGAAATGGTTGACCTTAATAGATATGTACAATATGTGTGTCCGTGAAATGAGGGCCGAGATTGGCCTGATGGCTAACATTTTGATGGCTAACATTCGAGCTTGACTATCTAAAACAAAATGAAGTGCACCATGTTCAACCTGTGTTCTCCAGTTCTTAAAGTCTGCTATAGCTTAATTGCCAACATTGAAACTTCAAGCACCGATTACTACGGCATATTTCATCATCAGACGCAAATCCAGATATTTCTAAACCCATCAATCATCCTTAAAAAAAAAAAATGACAACAATTTTGCTATTGATTCCAAATATATGCAATATCTTCAGGTTTTCAGCCTGCTGGTTTTACAATCATCGGCATCAGTGCTGCTTGGTCCCACACATACATTTTTGTGTAAGCAGTACAACACAACGCTCATCTTCCGACAGTGGTGATGATATTCCTTTGAAGACTTTTGCTCATCAACATGATACTTGTGCTGCTGACGAGGAAAGTGATGGGAGTGATTTGGAGGACATGGACACTAAAGATGATGACTGTGACATTGAAATACTGCTTGCCCCACTAAGGCACATTGGGGCTGGAGTAATTACTGACAATGTGGATCATGACTCCGACTGTGAACAGGAGAGAGCAGCCACTGGCAACCATGCTCTCAGCAGTCACTCTAATCAAAATGTATGGGATACCAGATCTACCAGTGATTCTTCTATTTCATCGGATGCAGGAGATGGCTTGAAAAATATCCTCCCAAATTAGTCAGATCGCTTAATGTCAAATTTTGAGATTACCGTTACACGGCGGATAAAAGCAAAAAATTTGGAGAGATGACCCTTCAGGACCTACTCAGTGATATTTGAGAAGGAGCCCTCTGTAAAATTTGTATTTTCATGGTATGAATGCTGAATTTCATTTCGCAGAAAATTTTGCAGGCATGAAACTTTCTCAAATTCAGCTCAGCACAGTACCTACACATTCATAGAACACAATAGCCAGGATGTTCTCCACGTGGGCTTCCTGGACAAGTGGAACGTCCAGATGAAAAGTCCGAACATGGAAGCCGAAGGTTCCGAAGGTTTCAAAAGGGGTCTTGAGGAGATGGAAGCAGATGGCTTGAACATCAATGAGGTGGTCACCGACACTCATTCACCCATCGCAAAGCATATGCGTACGTTCTCTAAAAATTGTTCTCTTCTAAGTCATTTCGAATGTCGATCATATTCGTTTGTTCGTATGCGTATACAGTTTGTAGGACATGTCAAGTCATGCAAATCTCATCGCTTTATGAAAACATTAACATGTACCTTTATGTAGTGACCAATATATCATTTAAAAGGTATTATTTTGTACTTTATGACAGAGACTGTACTTCCAAATCTTCAAAAATGGACTTAGCGTTTTTTGCGAACAAACTCCTCAAATAATGTCCTGTAAATACTATAGGATTATGGTTTTCTAATATGCAATTTCTTTTGCTTTTTGTACACATGTAGATGCTGTAATCATTGGCTGACAATAAACCAAGTGTCAGCTAAAAATTCAGAACTTATTGATGATTACAGCATCTGAATCGGCAGTTGGGGAGCTTTTATCCACCTTTTGCCTCTGAGGCTGATCCTCAGCACTATCCCGATCCGACATTCTCTCCTTCCAGGACGCTGCTATCTCGCCCTCAGAATTATCTCATTGTTTATAGGGGAATTATGAATTAGGCCTACAGTGTTTATCAGAGAGAAGAGAGACAGAAAAAGGTAATTTCCGCCAGTTATCTGGCAGACAACATACAGATCAGATTTAAGTATGATCTAGACAGGTATGAATAGTATGAGCTGAAATTTGTTTTCATACTCCCAAATCTAATTGATGAAACTCAAAATCCAATAAAAAATAATCCTATAAATACTATTATACAGGGCTGCACACTAACCCATTTTTTCTGCCGGTCCAACCTGTCTCTGTCGGACCGGTAAATGCCCCGTTTTACCATTTTTTACCGGTCCGAACAGAAAATTTACCGGTCAACAACGACAACCTAAAAAAACATTAAATGACTTGCAAACTTATTTTCTTGTTTTTTTTATGGACGTACCCCCTTACCCATGTA
This sequence comes from Diadema setosum, assembly GCA_033980235.1. Taxonomy (NCBI): domain Eukaryota; kingdom Metazoa; phylum Echinodermata; class Echinoidea; order Diadematoida; family Diadematidae; genus Diadema; species Diadema setosum. The sequence goes on from CM067070.1 coordinate 22,507,198, forward strand.
CATTTTACAGATTAATATTATTTTTTTTTTAACTTGCATTATTTATTGCACAGGAAATAAAAAAAAAAGATAGGAGAAAATAGAATGTTTGTTTGTGAATTACAGTGTAAAATGATAATGAACAAAATCAGATTGTATCAAATGCGTTTTTTCTAAACATCGGCGCACAAACTTGCTGCGTAACCTGCTCTTGGTGGTCAGTTGGATTGCGACGATTTAATGAATTATTTTAGCAGTGATATTTTCTGATGCACGCGCTACAAGGGGTTCTTTATTTTTCTCCCGATAATCTATTCGCATTTGTGCATGCGTTCTTGAAAGGTACACGACATGCAGGGCCGAATTCGCAATCCTTTTTGCGCCCATTTCCACCTCAAATATTAGCGGGATTGTGACGATTTCATAAATTACTTCGGCTGTAATATTTTCAGATGCAAGCGCCAAAAGAGGTTGAAAATGTGTCCTTTATTTTTCCCGATAAACTCTTCGAATTTCGTAAGTGCGTTCTTAAAAAAAGATGCACCACATGGCCGAATTCATGATACTTTTTGCGCCTATTTCTACCTCAAATAGCAGCGGGATTGTGACGATTTCATAAATTACTTCGGCTGTAATCTTTTATGATGTAAGCGCCAAAAGAGGTTGAAAATGTGTCCTTTATTTTTCCCGATAAACTCTTCGAATTTCGTAAGTGCGTTCTTAAAAAGATGCACCACATGGCCGATTTCATGATAATTTTTGCGCCTATTTCTACCTCAAATATCAGCGGAATTGTGGCGATTTCATGAATTACTTCGGATGTAACTTTTTGTAATGCACGCACCGGCGAGAATGGTTGAAAATGCGTTCTTTATTTTTCTCCCCATAATCTCTTCGCATTCCGTACATGCGTTCTTGCAAGGTAAACGACACGGCCGAATTCACGATTCTTTTTGCGCCTATTTCTGCCTAAAATATCAGCGGGATTGCGATGATTTTATGAATAACTTCGGCTGTAATCT